>JAWLSL010000023.1:0-518978 GCA_033980235.1 Diadema setosum | reverse complement strand
GCATTACGGGGGCGGATCCAGGAATTCCGTAAAGGGGAGGCGGCTTTACAAAATGAAAGGCTGGCGCGACCTTCGCCCCCCCCCCCACCCCCATTTTCTTTTCTTTTTCTGTTGTGTTGAAAAAACAAAGAGAGGGGGCACTAAAGGGGGATGCGCCTTCTAAATCCGCGATTGCGTCAACCACAAATATCAATATTGGATTAACAACAACAATGTCATAACGCGTCACGGGGCGAATCCAGGAATTCCGTATGGGGGGGGGGGCGCCTGTACAAAAACAAAGGCTGGTGCGACTCCCCTTTTCTTATTTTTGTTTCTGTTGGTTTAACCTAATATAGTGAGGGTGCACGAGAGGAGGAAGCGCCCCCTCTCGAGCCATCATTGCGTCAACCACATATGGAAAAAAAAAACTCATTGCTTGCATTACAGGGGCGGATCCAGAAATTTTGTAAAGGGGAGGCGTCTTTACAAAGTCAAAGACTGGCGCGACCTTCCCCCTCCCCATTTTCTTCTTTTTATTTCTGTTGTATTGACCAAATAAAGAGATAGGCACTAAAGGGGGATGCGCCCCCTCTCAATCCACGATTGCGTCAACCACAAGTCAAAATCGGGGATTAACCACAAATGGAAACACGTCGACCACAAATGTCATAACGCGTCACAGGGGTGGATCCAGGAGTTCCGTAGGGGGGGGGGGGGGGGGGGGGGGGGCTTTACAAGATCAAAGGTTGGCGAGACACCCCCCCCCCCCCAAATTTCTTATTTGTGTTTCTGTTGTTTTAACCTAATAATTCTAGTGAGGGTGCACCAGAGGGGGATGAGCCCCCTCTCTATCCATCATTGTGTCAACCACAAATGACCAAACTCATTGCTCTCATTACAGGGGCGGATCCAGGAATTTCATAAAGGGGAAGCGTCTTTACAAAGTCAAAGGCTGGTGTGACCCTCCTCCCTCCCCCATTTTCTTCTTTTTATTTCTGTTGTCTTGATGAAATAAAGAGAGGAGGCACTGAAGGGGGATGCGCCCCCTTTCAATCCGCGATTGCGTCAACCGCAAATGTCAAAATCGGAGATGTCGACCACATAATATGTCAACATTTTCAAACTAATTGCAAATGTCATAACGCGTCACAGGGATGGATCCAGGAATTCCGTAAAGGGTATGGCCGCCTTTAAAAAATCAAAGACTTTTAACAAAATATAGTGAGGGGGCACCAGAAGGGGAGCGCCCCCTCTCGTTCCATGCTTGATTGCGTCAACCACAAAAATCAAAACTCATTGCTTTGCATTACAGGGGCAGATCCAGGAATTCCGTAAAGAGTAGTCACCTTTACAATCAAAGGCTGGCGAGACCCCACCCCATTTTCTTATATTTATTTCTGTTGCGTTAACAAAACATAGCGAGGGGGCACCAGAGGGGGTACGCCCCTTCTCGATCAGCGTTTGCGCCAACCGCAAATGTCAAAATTGGATTAACCACAAATGTCATAAGACGTCGACCACAAAAATGTCGAAATTTCCAAATGTACTGCAAATGTCATTAGGCGTCAAAGGGGCAGATCCAGGAGTTTCGTAAAGGGGAGCCACCTTTACAAAATTAGAACTGCCGCACCTTTTTTTTTTCTTTTTATTTCTGTTGTTAAAAAAAAAATGAAAGAAGGCAGCAGAGACGAATGCGACCCCTTTCGATCCGCGATTGCACTATAGGGGCGGGTCCAGGTTTCCGTAAAGAGGAGACGCCTTTAAAAAAATCAAATGCCTGCGCAAGCCACCTCTCCTTTTTTATTTTATTTCTTTCGTGTTAACAAGAATAGAGACGGGGAGGGGGTTTACCGCCCCCCCCCCCCTCTCGACCCGCGACGGCGTCAACCACAAGTTTTTGGCAAATCTCGTTGTTTGCATTGCATGGGGCGGAACCAAGAATTCCGTAAAGGGGAGGCCCCTTTACAAAATTAAAGATTGCCGCACCCCCATTCTTTTTTTTTTTCCTTTTTTTAACGTTTAAACAAAAGAAATAAAAAGAAAAATAAGGGGAGGGGGATTTCGCAGGCCTTTCATTTCGAAAAGACGTCTCCCCTTTGCGCTTTAAGGAATTCTTGGACTCGCCCCCGTAATGCAAGCAATAAGTTTTGACATTTGTGGGTGACGTATTACGCGATTGCGGATCGAGGGGGGAGGGGGGGCGCATCCCCCTCTGGTACCCCCTCTCTAATTGTTTGTTGTTGTTTTTTTTTTTGTTAAAACAACAGAAATGAAATTAAAAAAAATAGGGGTGCGGCATAGCGCGTTACAGGGGCGGATCAAGGAGTTTCGTAAAGGGGAGGCGTCTTTACAAAACTAGAACTGCCGCACCCCAACCCTCCATTGTTCCATTTGTTCTATTGTTTTAACTAAAGAAAAAAGAGAGGGAGCACCAGAGGGGGATGCTCCCCCTTCTCGATCCGTGATTCGGTCAACCACAAAATGTCAAAACCCATTGCTTGCATGATAGGGGCGGATACAAGAATTCCGTAAAGGGGAGGCGGCCTTACAAAATCAAAGCTGCTGCATCGTTTGCATTACAGGGGTGGATCCAGGAATTCCGTAAAAGGTAGGCACCTTTACAAAATTAAAGGCTTCCACCCCCCCCCCCCCATTTCATTTATTTTTGTTGTTTTAACAAAAAAGGGGGGCACCAGAGATGTATCAGTCCCCTCCCAATCCACGATTGCGTCAACCACAAATGTCAAAACTCATTGCATCAAGGGCGGATCCAGGAATTCAGTAAACGGGAGGTGCCTTTACAAAATAATTATAAGGGCTGCCGCACCCCCATATGTTATTATTGTTAAAAAAAAAGAGAGGTGGCACCAGAGGGGGATGCGCCTCCTTCTCGATCTGCGATTGCGTCAACCATAATATCAAAACTAATTGCTTGCCGTACAGGGACGGATCCAGGAATTCCATAAAGGGGAAGCGCCTTTACAAAATTTAAATCTGCCGCACCCCTTATTTTTTTCCTTTAATTTTTCTATTGTTAAAAAAAAAATGAAGGAGTCACCATAGAGGTATGAGCCCCACCTCGATCCGCGATTGGGTTAACACAAATGTCAGCACTCATTGCTTGCATTAGAGGGGCGGTCCAAATTCCGTAAAGGAGAGAAGCGTTTATAGAATCAAAAAGTTGCGCAAACTGCCTCGCCTTTTTTTCATTTAATTTCTTTTGTGTTAACAAAAATAGAGACGGGGAGGGGGTACCGTGTCCCCCTCTAGATCCGCGACTGCGTCAACCACAAGTTAATGGCAAAACCCGTTGTTTGCATTACAGGGGCGGAACCAGGAATTCCGTAAAGTGATGGAGGCTCCTTTACAAAATTAAAGGCTGCCACTTTAATTGTCGTTTAAACAAAAGAAATAAAAATATATTAATAAAGGAGAGGGGGATTGCGCCAAACTTTCATGTTGAGAAGACGTCTCCCCTTTACGCTTTACGGAATTCCTGGACCCGCTCCTGTAATACAAGCAATGAGCAAGCATTTCTGTTGTTAAAACAACAGAAATGAAAAAAAAAAGGGGGTGCGGCAGGTTTTAAATTTGTAAAGGCTCCTCCCATTTACAGAATTCCTGGATCCGCCCCTGTAATGCAAGCAATGAGTTTTGACATTTTGTGGTTGACGCAATCGCGGATCGAGACGGGCGCATCCCCCTCTGATGCCCCCTCTATTTCTTTTTCTTCAAAACAATATAAATGATAAAAAGATGGGGTGATGCGTCAGGCTTTAATTATGCAAAGGTGCACCCCCTCCCCTTTACGGAATTCCTGGACCCGCCCCTGTAATGGAAGCAATGAGTTTGGTCATTTGTGGTTGACGCAATCATGGATCGAGAGGGGGCGCATCCCCCATGATGCCCCCTCTATATATTTTGTTAAAACAAGAGAAAATGAAAAGAAGAAAATGGGCCGGTGTCGCGTGAGCCTTTGATGTTGTAAAGGAGCTTCCCCTATACGGAATTCCTGGATACGCCCCTGTAATGCAAGCAATGAGTTTGGTCATTTATTTGTGGTTGACGCAATCATGGATCGAGAGGGGGCGCATCCCCATGGTGCCCCTCTATATATTTTGTTAAAACAAGAGAAAATGAAAAGAAGAAAATGCGGTGGTGTCGCGTGAGCCTTTGATGTTGTAAAGGCGCCTCCCCACAACGGAATTCCTGGATACGCCCCTGTAATGCAAGCAATTAGTTTTTCCATTTGTGCTTGACGCAATGATGGATCGAGAGGGGGCGCTTCCCCCTCTGGTACACCCTCAAACAACAGAAAAAAAAAATAAGAATAGGGGGGTCGCGCCAGCCTTTAATTTTGTAAAGCCCCCCCCCCCCCACCCCATTTATGGAATTCGTGGATCCGCCCATGTGACGCGTTATGACATTGTTTTGTGTTCGAAGTGATATGATATTTGTGGTTAATCCAATAGTGATATTTGCGGTTGACGCAATCGCGGATTTAGAGGAGGCCCCCCCCCCCCCCCCTTAGTACCCCCTGTCTTTATTTTGTCAACAGAACACATATAAAATGAAGAAAAGTGGAGAGGGTCGCGCCAGCCTTTCATTTTGTAAAGGCGCCCCTCCCCTTTGTGGAATTCCTGGCTCACCCCCTGTAATGCAAGCAATGAATGTTTCCATTTGTGGTTGACGCAATGATGGATCGAGATGGGCCGCATCCCCCCTCGTGCACCCTCACTATAATTATTCGGTTAAAACAACATAAACAAACGTAAGGAATGGTGGGGGGGGGGGGTAGAGTGTCGCGCCAGCCTTTGATTTTGTAAAGCTCCCCCCCCCTCCCTTTACGGAATTCCTGGATCCGCCCCTGTGACGCGATATGACATTATCTTTGTGGTCGACGTGTTACGACATTTGTGGTTAATTCCCGATTTTGACTTTTGGTTGACGCAATCGCGGATTATGATGGGGCGCATCCCCCTTCAGTGCCCATCTCTTTATTTTGTCAACACAACAGAAATAAAAAGAAGAAAATGGGTAGGGGGGAAGGTCACGCCTGCCGTTGACTTTCTTGTAAAGACGTACGCCTCCCCTTTACAAAATTCCTGGATCCCCCCCCCCCCCCCATAATTTCAAGCAATGAGTTTTCCCATTTGTGGTTGACGCAACGATGGATCGAGAGGGGGCGCTTCCCCCTCTGGTGCACCCTCACTATATTAGGTTCAACCAACAGAAACAAAAATAAAAAAAGGGGGTCGCGCTAGCCTTTGATTTTGTAAAGCCCTTCCCCCTTTTTTTACGGAATTCCTGGATCCGCCCCTGTGACGCGTTATGACATTTGTGGTCAAAGTGCTATGACATTAGTGTTTAATCCAATACAACTCTGTATTGACATTTGCGGTTGACGCAATCGCGGATTTAGAGGAGGCGCACCCCCCCCCCCTCCTTAGTACCCGCTCTCTGTATTTCGTCAAGACAACAGAAATAAAAAGAAGAAAAGGGGAGGGTCGCGCCAGCCTTTCATTTTGTAAAGGCGCCCCTCCCCTTTACGGAATTCCTGGATCCGCCCCCGTAATGCAAGCAATGAGTTTTGATATTTGTGTTAGACGCAATGATGGATCGAGAGGGGGCGCTTCCCTTATGGTTTCCCCTCACTATAGTATGTTAAAACAACAGAAATAAAGATGAAAATAAGGAGGGGGTCGGGGTCACGCCAGCCTTTGATTTTATTTAAGGCGCCCCTCCCCTTTACGGAATTCCTGGATCCACCCCCTGTGACGCGTTATGACATTTGCAGTTAGTTTGAAAATTTTGACATCTGTGATCGACGCGTTATGACATTTGTGGTTAATCCCAGATTTTTACATTTGCGGTTGACGCAATCGCGGATTGAGAGGGGGCGCATCCCCCCATTATGTGCCCAACATCTTTATTTCGTCAACAAGACAGAAATAAAAAGAAGAAAATAGGGGAGGGGGAGGGTCGCGCAAAACTGTTACTTTGCAAAGACGCCTCCCCTTTACGAAATTCCTGGATCCGCCCCTGTAATGCAAGGAATGAGTTTGGTCATTATAGAGCTTGATGCAATGATGGATCAAGAGGGGGCCCATCCCCCTCTGGTGCCCCCTTTATTTTCTTTTCTTTTTTTTTTTGGGGGGGGGGGTTAAAAGAATATAGATAAAAAGAAAAATATGGGAGGGGGGTGCGGTAGCCTTTAATTTTGTAAAGCCGCCTCCCCTTAACGAAATTCCTGGATCTGCCCCCGTAATGCAAGCAATGAGTTTTGATATTTGCGGTTGACGCAATGATGGGTCGAGAGGGGGCGCATCCCCCTTGTGCACCCGCACTGTAATTATTAGGTTAAAACAACCAGCCTTTGATTTTGTAAAGGCGCCCCCCCCCCCCCCCCTCCTGGTGACGCGTTATGACATTTGTGGTCGACGTGTTATTGCATTGTGGTTAATCCCCACTTTTGACTTGTGGTTGATGCAATCGTGGATTGAGAGGGGGTGCATCCCCCTTTAGTGCCCCTCTCTTTATTTCCTCAACACAAGAAAATGGGGAGGGGGGAAGGTCGCGCCAGCCTTTGACTTTGCAAAGACGCCTCCCCTTTACAAAATTCCTCGATCCGTCCATGTAATGCAAGCAATGAGTTTTTTTCCATATGTGGTTGACGCAATGATGGATCGAGAGGGGGCGCTTCCCCCTCTCGTGCGCCCTCACTAACAGAAACAAAAATAAGAAAAGGGGGTCGCGCCAGCCTTTGAATTTGTAATGCCCCCCCCCCCCCCTTTACGGAATTCATGGATCCGCCTCTGTGTCGCGTTATGACGTTTATAGTCGACGTGTTATGACATTTGTGATTAATCCAATATTGATATTTGTGGTTGACGCAATCGCGGATTTAGAGGGGGCGCATCCCCATTTAGTGCCCCCCTCTCTTTATTTTGTGTACACAACAGAAATAAAAACAAGAAAATGGGGGGGGGGGGGCGATGGTCGTGCCAGCCTTTGGAAAAGAAAAGAGTCAGAGAGTGCTTGTTGCAGAGGACAGACTTTAGTCAATATGAAAAGCTTTTGAAGCAATTACAATCATGATGGAGATGTCAAGAGCTTCAAGAATTTTCTTAGAGAGGAACCTTGTCTGTTTCAGAAGCTTTTATATAGGAACCATGTGGTTACTTGTTCGCTAGCAGTGGCGAATCCTATAAAAACGTTAGCGACACCGTATTACGACCGTTTGCGAATTCTTACGAGTGTTTTGCGAATGTTTGCGAATGTTTGCGAATGTTTGCAACTGTTAGCGAAAATACAAATTCGCAAAGGTTCGCAAAGAAATTTTGAACATGTTCAAAATTTCTTTGCGACAAGAAAAACTGTTTGCGACAATAAAAACCGTTTGCGAACTTTCTTGCGAATGTTAACGAACCTTTTGCAACCGTTTACGAACCCTGGCGAATTCCCAAATTCGCTACGTTCGCAAACGTTCGCCGCTCAGTGAGATACCCCCTTAAAGGAGTATGTGCCAAGACTACTACATTCACCGCTCCCGCACGCGATTTTTTTTTCCGTAACCCTAATGCGTCGAAATTGACAATTGTGTCACTTAAGCAAAGACTATCAGTTTACAAGTTGGTTTTTGTACGCTTGTACGTTGACTTCGCAGTTAGGCGTTGAGTTCGTACTGTTACACAATACAGAGTACCATTCGCATGGTCGTCTGCTAATCACAGAATCAGATTACAATGTGAGAATGGGACGCCGTCCTTCAAACAGAAACATAACAACGGGTTCGTGTGTATGGGTATGTGTATGCACGTGTGTGAGTGTTTGTGTTTGTGTGTGTGTGTGTGTGTGTGTGTGTGTGTGTGCGTGTGTGTGTGTTTCCACTTCACATTCGGCATCGCCATCGCGTTCGGCTTTGCCTTAGGTGGTATTTCAGTAGTTTTGTTCGCCGTCTGCTGACCCTTTTCCTGTGTCTCCCGAGACTTTCGTTTACTAGTTTGCATGCAAACTCGACGGTCGTCTGTATATCTTTTCATTTCACTTATGTTTGTATTCCCATGTACACTATAATATTGTATATCTTTTATGTCATGTGTAATCTTTGAGTATTGTATTCACTGGTTTGGTATATTGTTATTTATACTGTTTGTTTGTGCTCTCATACCCCGAGAGGGGGTCGAAAGAGTCAATACAATTCACAAAATTTACAAATATTTAGGTCTTCAGCTGCAGCGATTGCTATTGTTATTGATCATGATTATTAAGCTCCACAAAATCAGATTCGAAGAGGACATTTGGTCTTGGGTAACATGGATGAACTCCTAGGTTTAATTTGGGTGTATCCTCCAACTTCATGATGATTCAGAAAGGCGTAGTATAGGCTCCATTTTAGTTCAAGTTCATGTTTATCAAGGTATATATGATTACATTCTCATGCAATAACATCCATGATGAGGATGGGGGAGGGAAGAGAAACTGCGGGATGGGGGGGGGGGTGGGAGAGAGCTAGTAATCATCAATTTTGATGGATAAAATCTCTCTATAAATATTTTAATTTAATCAGCTTTAAAAAGGCATTTTAGATCGGCATTAAAAATCAAAAGATGTGCTATTTCCATCAAAATCAGTTCATTTTCCCAGTCCATACATGTACAAAATTGCTCTAGTATCACGGTTTGAATTGCTCTATCAATAATTTTTTGATGTTCACTTTATAATTGCCAACTCTATAGTCCTTCTCATCACTTACCATCGTCACCTCTACCACCACGACCACTCACTGAAGGAAATCTAAAACCCAAAAAGAAATGTGGATTAAGTGAAAGCAACAACATTAGTAGAACACATCAGTGAAAGGTTTAAGGAAATTTGGGCAATCGATGCAAAGGTTATCAATTTTTAACGTTTGGATGTTGGAACCACTGCATGCATTACATCATGTGTGGGCAACAACATAAAGAAAATATACAGAAAACAAACATGTTTTTACTTTTCTTGAGTAATGGAAGAGCATTTGATTAACCACTTTCAGAAAGTAGGGGGAATGAATACTACCCTTAACACAAATTATGTCAGTATCAATTAAGTTGATGGAATGTATAATTTTATTGATTTTTATTTGATGGAATTCTCTTCATATTTTCTTGATATTGTTGCCCATCATGGTCTCTAGTAGTCTCTTTATTCAGTGATTACAACACAAAAAGTATAAAAATGAAAAACTTTGCGTCGATTCTCCGACTTTTCCACAAACTTTCACTGATGTATAATGCTAATGTTGCTGCGTTCACTCAATCCATATTGGTCTTTGGGTTTTGGTTTCCTTTAATATCAACCAATCATCACTATACCATCATTGCTTTTATTAGATTACCATGAACGACCATAAACGATCATTACTATCATTTCACTACTGGATATCATCTTAGCATCATCACCACGATTATCACTCGTATTACTATCGTATACATATCACCACAAGCAATATATCTTCCACCACTATCAATACTTTTTTTCCATGTCATCAATCAATCATCAACAACTTCACGAAGTCTCTGTCAAAGTTTTCAGCATCATCATCATCATAAGTCTAAATGAGCATTGCGACTGGCAATATATTCATACTCGATCCCTCCCTCCAGTGCTCACATGGCCTAGCACCCGTAATTGAAATGATGAAGAGAAACGATTGAATATTAAAACCCTGATTTGTTTGTTTGTTTGTTTGTTTTCAAGAACACTAGCCGCATTCGCACGTACAAAATAGCTGGTTACCGAGCCCGCTCTAAAACTCGAGAGTTCTTGTTATACTCGCAGCTTTTTAAAAACTTTATGATCGATATATCATAGGAACAAACAACAGGCTTTAACTGGTATCAGATTCGCATGTGGGTTCATGAATTTAAATGTGTATAAACCATTTGTTGTCGACTGACACCCAAAAAGGGAAACCACGCGTGATTTGTTGTCTCGAAGTCGTGCAGTATCGTACACATAAAAAGTGATGAGATATTAGAGCTGTGATAGAAGTTTACCAGTATATGAAGTTTATCAATATCAGCATAGCCATATGTTTACTATGTGAGAGAGAGAGAGAGAAAAAAAAAATCAAACCCACAGGTCCTATTCTCAAGTAAAACACATTTGTAGAAGAGATTTGAAACGATCCTTTTATAATGTGTTATTTGGCAAAAAAAAAATAATTTCACTTATTTTTAATAATATCAATCGATAACCAAATGAAAATCAATTTGCCCGATATTAGCCAAATTTAAGACCTTTCATTAAGTTGGATCAACGAGCATTACTTCAGAGTCACAGAGGCTACTTTCGAGTTTTTATGAAATACATTCATAGGAAACTGATAAGTATAAGTTTGAACGATGATAGCACCCAAAATATCATGGTAACAGTTCGTTATTGAGAAGGTTCTTTATTCCGAAGGTTCGTTATTCCAAAGATTCGCTATTCCGAAGGTTCTTTATTCCGAAGGTTCGTTATTCCGAAGTTTCGTTTTCCAATGGTTCGTTAATCCGAAACTGAAACAAAGCTCGTTATTCCGAAGGTTCGTTACGGACCCTATTTCATTGTCGGATCAATGAACCTTCGGAATAACGAACCCTATTTCATTTTCGGATTAGCGAACCTTCGGAATAACGAACCCTTTTTCATTTTCGAATAAACGAGCCTTCAGAAAGCGAACCCTATTTTTTTCGGATAAACGAACCTTCGGAATAACTAACCTGAGGAATATCGCCATAAATGTTCGGAATAACGTACCCTATTTGATTTTCGGATTAACGAACCTTCGGAATAAAGAATATCCGAAACACACAAATTCCCTATATACTTAGAGGTTTGTTAACCCTAAATTAAAGAAAGGTTCGTTAATCCGAACATTTGTGACGTTATTCCGAAGGTTCGTTAGTCCGAAAATAAAATAGGGTTCGCTATTCCCAAAGGTCGTTTATTCGAAAATGAAATAGGGTTCGTTATTCCGAGATTCGTTAATCCATAAATCAAACAAAGTTCTGGAACGGGTCATAAGACTTTTTTTTGAACGTTCTTAAAACATTTTTAAACGTTCTAGAGGGTTTTCAAAAGTTATCTGGATGTCTATAACGTCCAAACGTTTTTCTGTCGGTCCTTAAGCTTTAGAAAGTTTTTTTTTTTGGTGTTATCTTGCCGTAAAAAAAAAACAACAACAAAAACGTTTTTATAACGTCCAATTGAAACGTTTAGATATGTCGATAACCTTCCACAAGAAGACGTTCTGAAAAAGTTTTGACAAAACGTTCAAATAACGAACTTGGAATGTTTCAAGAACGTTTAGAAAACGTCTTTGTGTGAGCTGGGTAAAGACGTAAAATTCGAGTCAGTTTTGAGACGTATTATTCACTTCATATTTACGACGTATTAGTGAAATGATATTTACTTTGCTTTGCAACCTATTTACCACGTCATATTAATGACGTGACGTTAAATTTACGTCAGTTTTGCGACGTCTTTGTGACTTCATATAATAAGGCCTACGAATTATAATTTCATAGAGTTATATCAGTTTGCGACATATTTTGCTGTCGTCAGAACGACGACAATTTCACGTCAGTCAACTGTCAAAAATAAGATTTTTTTTTTTTTGCTCAAATGGAAGACATAGAGAGACGTCATTATCTAGACTTTAGAAAGGCGTAATAATTGTCGTTTGTTTGCGGTAAATGAGCAAAGAAAACAGACGCTATTTAGACGTCTCAAACTGACGCCAATAAGTCGTATTGTTGTTTGAAGATATCTAAAAGACGTCATATTTTTCTTTCTGACGCCTGGTTGGTTATACGAAGACGTTGTTAAGACGTGTAGATTACTAATTTAAAGTCTTATAGACGAAAATAAACACAGATACTTGACATCATATAAACGTTTCAAACTGACGTGAATATGTCGTATTTTTCCACACTGACGTCAATAATCGTATTTTTGCTCAAATGGAAGTTGTCCCAAAGATGTCATTGGTGGTCGTTAGTTTCGTCTAAATCACGTGTAAATCACAATTCTAAAGACAAGATTTACATCAGAATAACGTCACGAGCACGCCATCTACACGTTAATTCATGCCTTTTTGATGTATATTGGAAAAAAAAGGAAGAAGCTTAAAAGACGCCTTTTTCACGAAATCTATGTAAACAAGGAAAATGGACGTGATTTTGACGTCATTTTTAGATCGTGGGCGATTAAGGTCTAATAAAGCGCATGTGAGTACCTCAAAGTACAACCATGATACAAATCTGGGTCCTAGCTGACATTTGGACGTTTCTAAACGTTCTTGAAACGTTCCAAGTTCGTTATTTGGACGTTTTGTCAAAACGTTTTCAGAACATCATTTTTCTGGAACGTTTTTGACGTATTCAAAACGTTTCAATTGGACGTTATAAAAACGTTTTTAAACGTTAAAATAACAAGAAACCTTTGTAATTTTTTAAGGACCGACAGAAAAACGTTTGGACGTTATAGACATCCAGATAACTTTTGAACAAAAAAAAAAAGTCTTATGACCCATTCCAGAACCCTGTTTGTTTTTTGGATTATAGAACCTTCAGAATAACGAACCCTATTTCATTTTCGAGTAAACGAGCCTTTGGAATAGAAACCCCGTTTTATTTTCGGACTAACGAACCTTCGGAATAACGAACCTTCGGAATAAAGAACCTCGGTGGAATAACGAATCTTTGGAATAACGAACCTTCGGAATAAAGAACCTTTGGAATAACGAATCTTTTGAATAACGAACATTCGGAATAAAGAACCTTCTGAATAACGAACCTTCTCAATAACGAAATGCAACCATGATATATTGGGTGCTATCATCGTTCAAACTTATACTTATCAGTTTCCTATGAATGTATTTCATAAAAACTCGAAAGTAGCCTCTGTGACTCTGAACTAATGCTCGTTGCTCCAACTTAATGAAAAGATCTTAAATTTGGCTAATATCGGGCAAATTGATTTTCATTTGGTTATCGATTGATATTATTAAAAATAAGTGAAATTATTTTTTGCCAAATAACACATTAAGGATCGTTTCAAATCTCTTCTACAAATGTGTTTTACTTGAGAATAGGAGCTGTGGGTTTGATTTTTTTTTTCTCTCTCTCTCACATAGTAAACATATGGCTATGCTGATATTGATAAACTTCATATACTGGTAAACTTCTATCACAGCTCTAATATCTCATCACTTTTTATGTGTACGATACTGCACGACTTCGAAACAACAAATCACGCATGGCTTCCCTTTTTGGGTGTCAGTCGACAACAAATGGTTTATACACATTTAAAGTCATGAACCCACCTGGGAATCTGATACCAGTTAAAGCCTGTTGTTTGTTGCTATAATATATCGATCATGAAGTTTATAAAAAGTTGCGAGTATAACAAGAACTCTCGAGCTCGAGTGTTTTGAGCGCGCTCGGTAACCAGCTATTTTGAACGTGTGAATGCAGCCGGTGTTCTTACAAACAAACAAATAAATAAACAAACAAACAAACAAACAAACAAATCAGGGTTTTAATATTCAATCGTTTCTCTTCATCATTTTAATTACGGGTGCTAGGCCATGTGGGCAGTGGAGAGAGGGATCGAGTATGAATATATTGCCAGTCGCAATGCTTATTTAGACTGTATGATAATGATGATGATGCTGAAAACTTTGAAAGAGATTTCGTGAAGTTGTTGATGGATTGATGACATGGGGAAAAGTATTGATAGCGGTGGAAGATATATTGCTTGTGGTGATATGTATACGATGGTAATACGAGTGATAATCGTGGTGATGATGATAAGATGATATCCAGTTGTGAAATGATAGTAATGATGTTTATGGTCGTGCATGGTAATCTAATAAAAGCAATAATGGTAGTGATGATTGATTGATATTAAAGGAAACCAAAACCCAAAGACCAATATGGATTGAGTGAACGTAGCAACATTATAGCATTATACATCAGTGAAAGTTTGAGGAAAAATCGGACAATCGATGCAAAGTTTTACGTTTTTATATTTTTTTTTTTTGTGTTGTAATCACTGAATAAAGAGACTACTAGAGACCATGATTGGCGACAATGTAAAGAAAATATGAAGAGTATTCTACAAAAAAATCAATAAAATTATACATTCCATCAACTTAATTGATACTGACTTATGTTAAGGGTATCATTCCCCCTACTTTCTGAAACTGGTTAATCAAATGCTCTTCCATTACTCAAGAAAAGTGAAAACATGTTTGTTTTCTTTATATTTTCTTTATGTTGTTGCCCACACATGATGTAATGCATGCAGTGGTTCCAACATCCAAACTTTAAAAATTCATAACTTTTGCATCGATTGCGCGATTTTCCTTAAACTTTCACTGCATGTGTTCTACTAGTGTTGCTACTTTCACTCAGTCCACATTTCTTTTTGGGTTTTGGTTTCCTTCAATGATGGTCGTGATGGTAGAGGTGACGATGGTAAGTGATGAGAAGGACTATAGAGTTGGCAATGATAAAGTGAACATCAAACAAATTATTGATAGAGCCATTCAAACCGTGATACTAGAGCAATTTTGCACATGTATGGACTGGGAAAATGAATTGATTTTGATGGAAATAGCACATCTTTTGATTTTTAAATGCCGATCCAAAATGCCTTTTTAAAGCTGATTAAATTAAAATATTTATAGAGAGATTCCATCGATCAAAATCAATGATTACTAGCTCCCCCCCCCCTCCCGCAGTTTCTCTTCCCTCCCCCATCTTCATCATGGATGTTATTGCAAGAGAATGTAATCATATACGTTGATATATATGAACCTGAACTAAAAAGGAGCCTATACTACGCCTTTCTGAATCATTGTGAAGTTGGAGGATAAACCCAAATTAACCTATGAGTTTATCCATGTTACCCAAGACCAAATGCCCTCTTCGAATCTGATATTGTGGGGTTTAATAAACATGATCAATCGCTGCAGACCTAAATATTTGTGAATTTTGTGAATTTTATTGACTCTTTCGCCCTCCTCTCGGGGTATGAGAGTAGCAAACAAAGAGTGTAAATAGTATAACAAACCATAGAATACAATACTCAGAGATTACACATGACTCAAAAGATATACAAGATTATAGTGTATATGGGAATAAAAACATGAGTAAAATGAACAGATATACAGACGTTAATCTACATGTAAATAGCAGATTACAAATTTGACAAAGAAGGTTGCTTCACTAACCTATATACCGTTACGTGTCTCTACGTATATATAATAATTTGATTATGATTTATTCCAAGCTTCAATTAGATTTCCAATTTACTTTTTGCAAGATATTGATGACGACGTCGAGTTTGCATGCATCCTAGTAACGCAAATCTCGCGAGACACATATGGGAAAAGTGTCAGCAGACGGCTAACAAAACTACAGAAATACCAACTAAGGCAAAGCCGAACGCGATGGCGATGACATGTGAAGTGGAAACACACACACACACACACACACAAACACTCACACACGCGCATGCACATACCCATACACAAACCCGTTGTTATGTTTCTGCTTGAAGGACGGCGTCCCATTCTCACATTGTAATCTGATTCTGTGGATAGCAGACGACCATGCCAATGGTACTCTGCATACTGTGTAACAGTACGAACTCAACGCCTAACTGCGGAAGTCCACGCACATGCGTACAAAAACCAACTTGTACACTGATAGTCTTTGCTCAAGTGACACAATGGGCAATTTCGACGCGTTAGGGTTACGGAAAAAAAAAAATCGCCTCCCCGCACTAATCCATAGTATAGGTCCTGTGTTGTAGCTTCTCAGAGAGGCTGCAGTGCGGTGGTGCGTATATTAGTCTTGACGCACGCAGACTCCTATACGACCAACAAGTGTTCGTGCCTGCAAACTAGGGGAAACCCTCGCTTTGCCGACCGCCCATTTTTGAAGTTACAAGTGGAAATATAATGGATGGTTCTACATGGTCCATAAACCAAAGTTTTGGGGATAAAAATGGAAAAGAGGGAGCAAATGAAGACAGAAATATTCTTCTTATTTCCACAACGTGGGAAAAGAAATATTAAAGGAAAAATACGCAGCCTTGAGAGTTGAGACCCATAGATTCCAACGGGTGTTTATATACTTATTAAGCGTATTGACTATGATCTCCCCCTCTCCAAATAATAATGATGACAACGATGACAATAATAATGATAATAATAGTAATAATAATAATAATAATGATTTTATTGATAATAATGATAACAATAATGATAAAGTTAATGATAATAATAACATGACAAATGGATTGTGCACTACAAAGCAAACAAAAAGTCGCAGCCTTGGATTTTACATGCGGTCTCAAAATAGATGGAATGGATCAACCTAGGCAATGTTGAGTTTTTCATATATTATGAAAGAGCTATCCTTCTACAATATTCTTTAGTTTGGGATTACAACAAGAATGGGAAAGTGTGTCTTGAGCAGTTTTTCTACAACCCTTTTTAGGGGGATAGAAGAATGGTCAGGGATATCGCAGAGGGCATTTTTCATTTTTTGAAATCATTTGCACAATCCTCACTTTCAAGTCTAATACCTTTTGAATGGATAATGCTACTGCTTTGAAAGTTGGCATTAATCATGGACAGACCGTGTTAATAGAGCATGCCTAATTTCAGCTTAATCTGAAATCTCTTCACTGTTTTCCTCTGATGGTGTACGTACTGTGTTTTATCCCTTTCATTACACAGCTAGCACGGCTTGTGCTTTCTTTCCAGTGTTTAGATAGGTTAGGTGAGTCCATTTGAGATGAGTTATACATCATTTTTAAGCTTAGAGTCTGCTCTTTTAGATAATACCTTAATTACCGATGGGATTCCGTCGTCAGCTCCAGATGAATTTGAATGTTCAGTGCTGAAATGCGTGCTCCTCTCTTAAATTTGAAAGCTCCGATAGTGAATTTTAATGCTCCGATGATGGATTTGAATGACCGGATTTTGAATTTGAATGCTCCGATGGTGGATTTGAATGACCGGATTTTGAATTTAATTCCTGATTCAAAGCTGCGAGCGTGGAATGCGTAAAAATAATTGCTCGAAAATTTAACTTGGATGACAAAAGTATGGAATTGACCGGAAAAACCTATAATAATACAAATAATTTGTATAGCATTGTTGGCCGCAATATGCTGCTTTATATGAACTAAACTAGAAAATATGTGACCCTGCACCACCAAATAAACAAATAGTCGCCAGACATGAATTTTTAGTTAAGACCAGATTCTAAAAGAGCAGACTTTATGCTTTAAAATGATGTATAACTCAAATTGAACGGACTCTTCTAACCTATCTAAATATTGGAAAGAAAGTACAAAACTCAGGAAAAGTGTGAACTGAGAAAAGAGGCTCTGATGTACAGTGTCTATTCAAGCGCTTAATCTTTACCAAACAGTGCTGGCTGTGCGATAAATGGGACAAAAACAGGAAGTAAACCACCCGAGTAACAACAGTGAAGGGATTACCAGATTAAACTGAAATTAAACATGCCTCGTTAACACATTCTGTCCATAATTAATGCTAATTTTCAAAGCAGTAGCGCTATTCTTTCAAAAGTTATTAAAGTTGAAAATGAAGAGTGTGTACAAGGTTTTTTTTTTTCAGAAACGAAAAAAGGGACTCTAAGGACAGACCTAATCACACTATTCTACCAAAAATATTTGAGATAAACTGCTTAAAAAACCACACTTTCCCGCCCGATTTATGACCCCAACTTTTAGCATAATGTAAAAGAAGACTTGCTCTTTCAGAAAATATGATAAAAAGTCAAGATCGGCTAGGTTGACCCATTTCACTTATTTTCAGACCTCACGCAAAATCAGTGTGTGCGACTTTTTGTTCGTTTTATGATGCACGGTCACATATAAACATTTTAGGTTTTACAAAACAAAATAATTACCATCTATTTATATAAGATGGTTTATGGATTTCCAGAAAGTGTCAATGTTTGTAATTTGTCTAATGGGTAAGTATAAGGTATACATGTATATATATATATATATAGTTATATAATCATATATATATACATATATATAGATATATATATATATAGTTATATACATATATATATATATATATAGTTATATAATCATATATATACATATATAGAGATATATATATAGTTATATACATATATATATATATATATATATAGTTATATAATCATATATATACATATATATAGATATATATATAGTTACATACATATATATATATATATATATATATATAACACAGTGCTTATATAGCGCATATCACTACCGTGGTGTCTCTATGCGGTATTTCATGCTGATGACGCTGCAATTATTGTGCATAGTTGATCAACAGAGAAAAACTGGGATCTGGGAATTGCAATTCGTACGAAAACGGATGTTATTGTTTTGTTTGTTTGTTTGTTTTTATGTTTTGGGGGAAATTGAGGTTCGAAAGAGAGCTAAGGAAGAGAAAGGGGGTTGATGAGTTAAATGCCCAGTTAATTCTCTTTTAAAATCGTTTTAAACCATGTGTGTATCTGCTGTCTGATTTGCAGAATCTACAACAATGGACATCCTTTGTGTTGGTGTTGAGCGAGATCAACCAAATCCCCAGGCAGCGTGTCGACAGAAGCTCTCGCAAGACCACCTCAGAGCTCTTTTTCTTCTCCTCCTGGTTTGTGGAGATGTGGAATCAAATCCTGGACCTAACACCGACGTAAGTGCATTTTTAGGGTTAAACAATGACAATTGTAAAGTATGCACATTTGCGATGGGTGATTGGTGGTGTGTATTGTTGGAGCTTCTGGGATTGGTGATTGCTTGTTTAATTTTTCCACAGGGGCGTACAGATCACAAGCTCTGGCTCCAATGTGGGCCTCTGTGTTTAAAAACATCGTTTTATTTTCGATTTTTATAATACTTGGCTTCATAAATACTTAATAAAATATTGTCTATCATAATGTACTTTTTTTTTTCTTGGTAACGCAGCTCTTTGAAACTTCAAAAACATAATTTCTATGCATATATTTCATTTGCAATTATGTAAGCTCTTTAACTCATAACAATTTGTTGATGTGATGTGGAAGTTGCATCACAAAACGAACAAAAAAGTTGCACCCATTGATTTTAAGTGAGGACTCAAAAAATGTTAAATTGGTCAAAGGAGTCAAATTTCACTTTTTTGTTTCTGAAAGAACTATTCTTCTTCTAAGCTATTCTTTAGTTTGGGATCATAACATGAATGGGAAAGTGTGTTTTCAGCAGTTTTTCTACAACCCTTTTTGGGCGAGAGTAGAATGATCAGGTCTGTCTTAGACGCCCCTTTTCATTTCTTAAAATCCTTTGCACACTCTTTACTATCAAGTCTAATAACTTGTGAAAGGATAAAGCTAAGTACTGCTTTGATAGTTGGCATTAATCATGAACATAATGTGTTGATAGAACAAGTTCAATTTCGACTTAATCTGATAATCCCTTCATTGTTGTTGCTCTGGTGGTTTACATCCTGTGTTTTGTCCCTTTCACCGCACAGCTAAAGCACGGCTTGGTAAGGATTAAAGCGCCTGTAAAGACTCTGCGCTTCGGATCCTGTTTTCTCAGTTCCCACTTTTCTAGAGTGTGTGCTTTCTTTTCATTATTTGGATAAGTTTGGGGATCCATTCGAATTAAGTTTTACATTATTTTAAACCTAACAGTCTGCATTTTCTGAATCTGCCCCAAGCAAGAAATCAATGTCTGGCGACTTATTGTTGGTTTTGCGGTGCAGGGCCATATGTGAAAATAAAATATAGTGCATAAGACATAGCCAAAATCAAAGTATTTATAATACGTAAGACATCGAAAAATGGAGGGACCCACTAAAAAGACAATGCTTGTAGAATGTGGGCCCCTCAAGTACAGAATTTCAATATAAATCAAACTGACGCAAAAAGGGGAAGAAAGACTGGGATTAAAGTAAAACAGAAAAAAGTCTGGAAGCCCACCAGGAAGATAGAGTATCAAACAGACATACATACTCAGGCGAGTAAACATAAAACGAAACTGGGACGACGAAACTAATAAAGGGGGACTCATAGACAAGACAGAACGAGACAAGACTAATATAACAGGAAGATCTAGCCTATCTCGAGGTGAACGGAAATCGGCGTACACGCGTACTGTAAAGATCCTGCACACGATGTAGGATCTTAGATCTAACGTTATTATTCATTAACATGAATAAATACGTATAGTAGCTGACTCTCCAAGGTGAAGGTTATGTATGCACTGTTTCAAATCTAGTGCGTTTACGTTTAGGATTGTGGAAACTTGTGAGAGTGTGGTGACTAAGCTTTCTTTATTTTCACCTCTAAGGCACAGATATGTGATCGGCTTTGCAAAGAATAGATCGCAAGTCTACATGTCAAAATTCTAACAATTACACCTAGCAGACGCTCTAGTCTACAGTGTTACGGTAAGTACAAACAACCCGCTGTAACTTTGCTTAGGCCTATCAACTGTCGTATTTGGTGCTATATAATTAAACTCTTTACTTTCTGTATAGGTCTACTAAACTATTAGTTAGTATCAATTGATGAACTAGCTCTATGTAAGCCTACGTACTTCAGAAATCACTGGTATCCTCGCATATTCTTTGGCAATATATGCATTGCACTCAGACGTAGTTCTAGCGTTCGGTTAATTGCCCTTGCTGGCGGTGGCTCGACGGGCGGGCATAATTTCACACGTAGAGGGCGTTGTGTTTTTACTGCTTACAGTCAATATCGTTGGAGATGACTTCTTGTCGTGCATCCAGCTGTATTTCTCGATAGTTTCAACAAGCTCAATGTCGTAAGTAGCCCAATGATGTAAATTACCAGAAATTCAAGCATTCCAGATCCGATATGCCAAAGCAAATTAAATGACAGTTATGCGTGAGTGAGAAATTTGTGTTGGAAAATCGGTTGGTGCGTATGAAGATTGCGTGGTTGGTGCGTATTGCATTGCATGCAAGTTATATGATAGCGGGCCGTTCGTTCGAACGGAGTAGGTATCGTAGACACACATGGATAAGCTGTACAATTGTATATATACTGTAATGAAACAAGTTGCAAATGAGTGTATGTACGGTAGCTTAGTTGTCGGGAGATTTATAGTGAGTGTTTTGGCCGTAGTTACAGTCATTGTTATAGATGAATAGTAAGAGAAGTCGTACTTACAGTGCACAGTGAGTACGTTATAGTGATTGGATATGTAGGAGCCTTGTGTATGAAAGTAGGTCGCAGGGTCATTACAGTAGTCCGTCTCGTTACAGTTCAGATGTTTATACAGAGTTTATATACACATGATAAGCAGCACGGTCATGTTGTGTAAGAAAGAAGTGGTTTATTCATATAGATAATTTGAGTCACAAGAGACAGTGGTGTGCTCATGCAGGCAAACAATGATTGCTGATATGTAGGTATCTGTAGAGTGTGTACATGTGTATTACAAATCATAATATAGTGAAGGTACACGTCAAGTATAAACATGGGGCTATCTGAATACAATACATTGTACAGTCAGATGGTTATCAAGTGATGATTTACTGAGTTTAACAATAATTGTTCTGTCGTACATTGTCCATAATACTTATAGAACCGTGTTTTCTTTTGTCATTAAATCAAGGTTGAACTGCTCGCCTTCTAGCCAGTCGTTTTGGGTTTTGCCACTAGCAGCTTGTTGCTGCTTGATACCAATTGCAGGCGCGTGCTAGTTTGCTGATGTGAACTATTCTGCGTGGTCGACTCGATGTCAACATATTGGTGTCTGGTTTGAATGATTGGAGAAATGCAGTGCAGTTGAGGTGGATGTGACCATCTACCAGCTACACGCAGTTCAACGACAGCTTGGAGTTGAAGTCATCCAAGATGATCGACATGGATGGTGGTGAGGAGAGGAGCCCGCAACCGTCAGGTTGTGGTGTCCAGCCTGATGACGTGCGTCCAGAGGACTCGTTGAGTCATTGTGGCAGCAAGGCGAGCTCCACTTCGTCACGACTGAAAGCCATGGCCAGGAGAGTTGCGTTGGAGGTAAAAGCAGCTGCCCTCGAGGAGCAGCAGTTGCTGGAGTTGCAGGAACTCCAGTTGAAGCAGCGAAGGAATCAACTGAAATGAAGTTTGATGGAAACCCTTTGAGGTATTGGGAATTTTGGAAAGGTTTCGAAGTCAGCGTCGATCGCGTTAACGTAGACGACACGAAGAAATTGACACGCCTTCTCCATTATTGCATCGGTGAGCCAAGGAAGCTGCTTCAAGCGTGTGTTATCATACCACCTGAGCAAGGATACAAGAAGGCCAAGCAGTTACTGAAGTAGCGGTTCGGCAACTCCGTTTCCATTGCTGACGCATGGATGAAGAGAATAACAGAAGGTGGAAGGATCTCCCCGCATGATGGAAAGGCCTTGACCGAATTAGCCGACGATATGACGGTCTGATCTATGTCTATGAAGGCGATGGGGTTTGAGAGTGAGCTCTCGCCCCAGAGTCTGCTTCTTGCGATCGTCGGAAGACTTTCGAGCTTTATTAGAGGGAGATGGCTGACGAGAGTGGCTGCTATTCGGAGCCAGGATAGAGTGCCAAGATTCGACGATTTGCTGGACTTTGTGGGAGCTATGGCAGTGGAGTAGAACGATCCTGTCTACAGTAAAGGGAATCTTCCTGAGGAGAAGAGTCCGCGCCATGGTGCGGCAGTAGAGTCACCAAGGAGCTCCAGGACAAAGGCATCATTTGCAGTAAACAGCACATCGAAAGAGGCACTGTGTGTGCGATGCAGTGGCAGGCATCAATTCCTTGAATGCCAGAAGTTTCAGAGCCTGACTCCAAAGGAACGATTGAGTGTAGCGAGAAAGGAGCGGCTTTGCTTCACCTGTCTCAAACCAGGGCACATGGTGGGAAAGTGTCAGTTGAAGAGAACATGCCAGATCGACGGATGGGGGAGGAAGCATGCCACGCTTCTTCATGTTCCAGCATCTCCTACGCGTGCGCAACTAGAGCCTTCTCAACAAGGATTTGGGAGCACAGAAGGTGAACCTGTCGAGGCGCAGACTGGATATTCTGTCGCAACCAGTCATGCCACAGGGGCCGGCAGCCAACAGGTTGTGTTGCCTATTGTTCCTGTTAGGGTTCGGGCCAAGAAGGAACAGTGACTGTTCAGACGTTTGCCTTGTTGGACAGTGGTTCAACCAGCACCTTCTGTACAGAAGAGCTTGTGAGACAGCTTGGGGTTACAGGCAAGAGACAGGTGCTGGCGATGTCTACTCTTGAGAAGGCCCGCAGCCAAGTGGAAACCATGGTAACAAGTCTGGTGGTACAAAATTCAGACACGTCGAACGCCGTTGACTTGCCGACTGTCTATACAAGGAAGTCTCTGAACATCAGCACAGCAAACGTCGCAAGAGCCGAGGATGTCAATTCATACAGACACCTCTCTGACTTGGATTTCCCTTGTGTGCATCCTGTCAATGTTGAGCTCCTCATCGGTCAAGATGTTCCGGAGGCGGTGATGCCGTTAGAGGTGCGCTCTGGTGGACCTGGAGAGCCGTATGCCACCAAGACGGTCCTTGGATGGGCACTTCAAGGTCCCTTGAAGACAGGAGAGATGGGAGATGTGTGCGCACATTTCATTTCCAACACAGCTCTTGAAGAACAAGTAAAGAGGTTTTGGACTTTGGAATCTACTGAAAACCTGTGCAGTAATGAGAAGGCCATGTCAGTCAGTGACAAAAGGGTACTGAAGGTATGGAATGGCACCGTTTCCATGAGCCATGGGCACTATGAGCTCCCTATTCCCTTCAAGGAGGAACCGGTTAAGTTACCTGACAACCGTCATGTCGCCCTCTGCAGACTGGAGTCTCTGCGAAAGAAACTACAGAGTAATGTAAAGCTGCACCAGAAGTACAGCTGTGTAAGTAGCTGCCATATTTGAGAGAGGCTATGTAGAAGAGGTGCGCGATGAAAACGCCAACGCACGATGACCTGTTTGGTACTTGCCCCATCACGGAGTACTCAACCCCAACAAGCCTGACAAACTGAGAATTGTGTTTGACTGTGCTTCGAAGTGTGAAGAGAAGGCACTGAATGACGTAGTACATCAAGGCCCAGATATGACCAATAACCTTGTGGGTGTGTTGCTGAGGTTCCGGCAAGAACCAGTAGCTGTGATGGGAGAAATAAAGGAGATGTTTCATCAAGTGAGAGTACCACCAGATGAACAAGACATGCTCAGGTTTCTTTGGTGGCCAAAAGGAAACTTGAGTGAGAGTCCCAGGACGTACAGGATGTGCGTTCATCTTTTCGGTGGAACATGGAGCCCGAGTTGTTGCAGCTATGCCTTAAGACGCACAGCTGAGGAGTTCAAGGAGGAATTTTCTGTAGCTGCAGTACGGTCTGTCAAGCAGAATTTCTATGTGGATGATTGCCTGGTGTCAAGCAAGACTGAGGAAGAGGCAATACAACTAGTAGATGAGCTGACTCGCCTCTTAGAGAAAGGGGGATTCAAGCTTATGAAATGGATCAGCAACAGCCCAGGTGTAATCTAGGCAGTGTCAGTAGAGCAGAGAGCCAAGACTGTCATTGGCTTAGATTTGGACCATGACGCCCTCCCTGTGGAGAGAGCTCTTGGAGTTACGTGGGATACGGAGCATGACTGTTTCACGTATCAGATAACCCCACGTTGCAAACCACTGATGAGAAGAGGGATTCTGAGCAAAATTGCCTCCATCTATGATCCTTATGGATTTGCAGCTCCATTCGTGGTGAATGCGAAGATGCTTCTACAGGAACTGACTGCCTTGAAGTTGGGATTCGACGACTCAATACCAGCCGAGCATCGTGAAAGATGGCTGAAATGGAAGGAATATCTGCCTGAAATGAGTAAGGTGAAAGTCGGCAGGTGTCTTAATCCAGCAGAACTGGAAGGAGTGACTGACTATGAACTTCATCACTTCAGCGATGCCTCTGAAAGGCGGTATGGTGTTGTGTCGTATCTCCGCACAGCTGATAGCAGAGGAAACGCCCGCTGCAACATTGTCATGGCGAGATCAAGGTTGACTCCCATGAAGAAGATGACAATTCCCAGGCTGGAGCTGATGGCCGCAACTCTTGCAGTCACCGTAGATGCAATGATCAGAAGGGAGTTGGAGTTACCGCTGTCTGAATCAATCTTTTGGACTGACAGCACCATCGTATTGCATTACATTTGCAATGTGGACAAACGGTTTCGTACGTTCGTGGCAAACAGGATAGCTACGATACGCGATGGTTCACAACCAAGACATGGAGACATGTTAGTACAGATATCAACCCAGCCGATGATGTCTCTCGTGGGTTGAAACCAGATGGGCTGTCTGACAGGTGGATTCAGGGACCCGAATTCCTGTGGAAACCAAAGGGCGAATGGCCAATTCACCAAGTTACCGGGAACTATGATGGTGAAAACGACCCAGAAGTGAAGAGCGAGGCAGTCTTTGCTACCCAAGCTGAGTCAGCAACAACGTTTGATGAGTTACTCAGTAGATACTCTTCATGGACAAGAGTAAAGAAAGCTGTGGCGTATTTGAGGAGAGTTGGAAGCTTTCTAGACAGAAAGCAGGTCACGACGTCGCCTTTGACCCAGCTGACATGGGTAAGCCACTCTCAATGAAGGAGATGGATGGAGTAGAGAAAGCCATATTTCGTTTCATTCAAAGGAAGTGCTTCCATGAGGAGTAGGCCCCTACAAGTGTTTAGTGAATGAGACAGATGGTAGGTCAAAGGTCATCAAATTCAGCCCTCTGGCCCACTTGGACCCTGAAGTGACAGAGTGTGGACTGTTATGTGTAGGTGGATGGCTGCAAGCGAGTACTGTTGCTACACGACGCTGAAGCATCCATTCATACTCCCAAAGAAGCACAATGTTGTTAAGCTGCTGATTCGTCACTACCGTTTTGTGAGCAATGTGGTCACTCAGGAAGGGAACACATGATGTCACTGCTCAGAGAGCGGTGTTGGATCTTGGGTGCACGTGCAGCAGTTAGAGAAGTCTTGTGAGATTGCTTGACTAAGACAAAGAGCCCAGCCTGGTGTCCAGAAGATGGGTAATCTACCGAGTGAAAGAGTCACGCCGAGCAAGCCGCCCTTCACCTTTGTAGGAGTATACTGTATTGGACCGTTCTATGTCAAGCAGGGTAGAAACCAGTTGAAGAGATATGGGTGCATTTTCACCTGCCTAGCTGTGCGGGCAGTGCATATTGAAGTGCTTCGCTCCTTGGAGACAGACGCTTTCATCAATGGCCTGGAGAGGTTCATCGCACGAAGAAGTAGGCCAGAAGTGATCTGGTCTGATAACGGTACCAACTTTGTCGGCGCAGACAGGGAGCTGCGTGAAGAGAGCCAGCATTTTAATCAGCGATGCATCCATCAGTTTCTCCTGCAGAGGGAAATTGAGTGGAAGTTTAACCCACCATCGGCATCACACATGGGAGGATGTTGGGAACGCCAGATCCGGACAATTCGTAAGGTAACGAATGCCTTGCTACAGCAGCAGAGACTGTAAGATGACAGCCTAGCTACACTGATGTGCAAAGTTGAGTCTATCATCAATGGTAGACCACTGACTGTGGTATCTGCAGATAAGGCGGATCCTGAGGCCTTGACACCTAACCACCTCTTGTTGCTGAAACCTAACAACACACTGCCTCTTGGTATGTTTGACGAGAAGGACATGTACTGCCGCAAACGTTGGAAGCGTGGGCAGTATATGGCAGACCTCTTCTGGTGGATATGGATCAAGGAGTATCTGTCGACTTTGTAGCTGAGACAGAAGTGGACCAGTGCATCCAGAAACATTGCAGTAGGTGACATCGTTCTGGCTGTGGAGGTCACACCGAGGAACAAGTGGCCTATGGGACGAGTAACGGAAACCCACGTCGGTTGAGATGACCTGGTGCGGTCTGCAAACGTGAAGACATCAGGTGGAGTGGTGACGCGACCCATAAGCAAGTTGTGTCTTCTGGAGTGTGTGGAAAAGTCGGTGTAGGAAGTTTTGTTTAATGTCTTAATATGTGCCTTATGGAGTATCTGAGGTGCGAGCCAAGCGCCGCCTCAGTGCTCAGTGGTACGTGGTGATTTAGATTATCTGCAAGATGTCGAGAGTGTCATTAGTACTACTGCGCTAATGATAGCGATGTACTTAGTGAGATTGACTTTCCATGCGAAATAGTACAAAGAGGCGCGAGCCAAGCGCCGCCTCAGTGTGTTTAATGTTCGAGTTGGATTTCCTCAAAGTCACAGTTTTGATTGACATCGTGGACAGAGCTTGCAAGCGAACAGTTTCCATAGGTAGAGAGAACGCTGGACTGAATTGTTGGACATTGGTATTAACTGATGCGTGAAGCAACGAAATCTGAACAGCTGTGGAGAACATTTGAGAATATTCACATTATGTTTGTTGTTAAGGTGCAAGTTATTGTTATTTCAAGAGTAAAGATATACCTTCCCCTTTTGATTATTTGGATTATATGTGAAGTTGGAAAGTGTATTGTCTGAAATTAAGACTAGCACTCAACTTGAAAATGTGGGTCTGAATTTGAGACTAGGTATATATAGGGTCTGGACAGCAAAGACTAGCATCGTCAAATGTGAGTCTGAAGTCAAGACTAAGTTTGGTAATATTGAGGTCTTTAAGCAAGACTACTAGCATTGTAATAACTCTAGTAGTATAAGATCTTGTGGGGTCTAATTTAAGACTACCTTAAGATATTTTGAGGTCTGATTTCAGACTACTGTAGTGATTACAATATGCAGTGGTATTCAAAGTGCATACACGTACTTTGATTGTTTTTGCAGAACATTTTGCACAACGTACAAGTATATACAGTGTAGTACCATTGATTCACAAGGGGGTCATATGGTCATACAACAGGGAAGTTATCTCCGAAGCGTATTTGTTGGCCAGATATAGAGAAAAGGAATATACTGTACATGTAGCATCCAATTTAGTGTGACTTTGAATCTGTATTAATCGCAGTGTGTACAACTGTATGAGTGCAAGGTAGGAATACAAGTGATTATTCCAGTTTGGTGTGAGAGACGGAGAGAGGTTTCCTCTCAGAGGATAGTTTCTTTGTTTATATTTTGTGTTCTGTTTGATATGTTATACGCGACTAGCATTTACATGAATTTATAGAAATGCATTGTTTGATACAGCTTGATATTTTGGATGTTATCTGCATTGTTAGACGTATAAGGTGTTGAAAGAAAGGCTCATGCTCATTTCATAAGATTGACGCATTTGTGCAGATGTGATTTGTTACAGAAAGTGCCAAGTGATGAGTATTATGTGTTAATAGCTGGTGAGATTTAAAGGCACATAATATATGATGTGTGTTTGAAAGGCATTAGGAATAATAGATTGGGTATATGTTCACGTAGGTTCACATGCAAGGGGCCGGGATGTAAGAGACGTATGACATCAGAAGCGAGGGCCTTGGCGCATTTCATAATTTCACACGTAGAGGGCGTTGTATTTTTACTGCTTACAGTCAATGTCGTTGGAGATGACTTCTTGTCGTGCATCCAGCTGTATTTCTCGATAGTTTCAACAAGCCCAATGTCGTTAGTAGCCCAATGATGTAAATTACCAGAAATTCAAGTATTCCAGATCCGATGTGCCAAAGCACATGAAATGACAGTTATGCGTGAGTGAGAAATTGGTGTTGGAAAATCAGTTGGTGCGTATGAAGATTGCGTGGTTGGTGTGTATTGCATTGCATGCACGTTATATGATAGCGGGCCGTTCCTTCGAACGGAGTAGGCACCGTAGACACACATGGATAAGCTGTACAATTGTATATATACTGTAATGAAACAAGTTGCAAATGAGTGTATGTACGGTAGCTTAGTTGTCGGGAGATTTATAGTGTTTTGGCCGTAGTTACAGTCATTGTTATAGATGAATAGTAAGAGAAGTCGTACTTACAGTGCACAGTGAGTACGTTATAGTGATTGGATATGTAGGAGCCTTGTGTATGAAGGTAGGTCGCAGGGTCATTACAGTAGTCCGTCTCGTTACAGCTCAGATGTTTATACAGAGTTTATAGACACATAATAAGCAGCACGGTCATGTTGTGTAAGAAAGAAGTGGTTTCTGCATATACGTAATTTGAGTCACAAGAGACAGTGGTGTGCTCATGCAGGCAAACAATGATTGCTGATATGTAGGTATCTGTAGAGTGTGTACATGTGTATTACAAATCATAATATAGTGAAGGTACACGTCAAGTATAAACATGGGGCTATCTGAATACAATACATTGTACAGTCAGATGGTTATCAAGTGATGATTTACTGGGTTTAACAATAATTGTTCTGTCGTACATTGTCCATAATACTTATAGAACCGTGTTTTCTTTTGTCATTAAATCAAGGTTGAACCGCTCGCCTTCTAGCCAGTCGTTTTGGGTTTTGCCACTAGCAGCTTGTTGCTGCTTGATACCAATTGCAGGCGTGTGCTAGTTTGCTGATGTGAACTATTCTGCGTGGTCGACTCAATGTCAACATATTGGTGTCTGCTTTGAATGATTGGAGAAATGCAGTGCAGTTGAGGTGGATGTGACCATCTACCAGCTACAGTGGTATTGAGACTACTGTCTAGTTGTTTGCGTGCAGCAGTTGCGTAAGCAATGCATGCCGATTGTGAATTTCATGCAAGGAAAAAACCATAACTAGATGAAAGAAACGTACCAGTAACTAAATGTTAGTTAGAGTGAGCAGTTGACAGACAAAACATTTGTGACAAGAGCCCAGCTAGACTAGGAAAGTGTGACAGTCACCTCTCTTCTGTTAAATTGGCGTACAAATTGTGTCTACTTAGAATGTCTATACTTAAAGTTGATTTTTTTATCAACTATAAGGTCATCGTGGATTTGGAGCAGTTTTGAAAACGTAGAGTTGATTTAGGAGGAAGTTAAAGTAGATTTAAACTTTGGGTCTCTTGATAAAACGGACTTGAACTTCACTGAGAAGTTATAGACTTAATGGACTTAGAGTTGATTTAAGAGGTTAATCATCGATTATCTTGACTTAAAATTGATTTTATCAGTTGATAAAACGGGGCCAAGTACAATTATGACCACATGAATGAATAGACTACAAAGGAAGTAAAAGATAATGAAGACCATGCAGTAATTAAGATATGTGTGAATTTGCTTGTCTGAATGTATACTACAAGTTATGCTAGCATAGAGTCTATTGAGTTGTTATTTTTGGATTTCACTTTTTCGAAGCACTAAATGTTAACCATAAATAATACTTTTTCACATGTTCATTTTTGCATCATATCACATTTCTGATGGCATATAGGGCCAAGAAGCTCAATTTTCTTAAATCATTAAAAAATGTTAACTTATGATTTTAACTAAGAAACTAGCAATGAAGACAAGTTGAATTTGGACCATGACCGTAAATTACAGGGCTCGAATCTCTGTTTGATTCCCATGGCATTGACATGTCAGCAATGTCCTAATCTGATGACAAATTTGAATTTTTAAATTTCAGATTTTTCTAAAATGCGAAGATTTAACCCAAAAGTTATATTTATTTTTCGTTTCTAAGATATTTACGTTGCTAAGGCACGACGAAAGATCTAAGCTCCTTTGGGCCAAAATTACAATAATAGTCAAAAGTGCGCACTTCTCTTCCATTATACAGAATATCGCAGTGTTAATTACATAATAAACGCGTAATAAAATAATTGATTTTACCTGATTTCAAACCTGATTTCAGTATAAAACATCAATACTAATGTAATAACAATTCAAACTAGATATAACATTTCAAATCATTTTATTCGTACATATCAGTCTTAAGTACAAAACTCAAGTGAAAATTACGAAACATTTTGATTGTATTCGGGTCAAACAAAAATAAGGACCAAACGAAAACATTAAACCTACATCAAATGGAAAACTTACTATATTTTTAAAACTGTAATCTCTTTCTCTATTAAGGGACAAACTGATGAAGACAAGATGCTGGAGGTGCCCGCTCTCGGTAGACCGATGCAGCTTGGAATGCTCTACGACTGTCGTGATGATACGCTTATTCCTGGCTTCACGCTGTGGGAACCGGAACTATTGAAGAACAACCGTGACGTCCGTAGCAAACAAGGGACCCAATTCAACGTCATTACCGAAGACAGCATCAATAACAAGTTGTCGGCCTTGAACATTGAGGCTTCTCTGAAAGCGAGCTTGATGGGCGGCCTGGTTGAGGTGAGTGGTTCTGCCGAGTACATCAACGACAAGAAGACGACTAGTCGACAGTCCCGCCTTACACTTCAATACAAGACCACAAATAGGTTTGAACAGCTGACAATGAAACATCTAGGAAGAGATAATGTGCAAAATCCGTATATATTTGATCAAGGTAAAGGTACACATGTTGTAACAGGCATTTTGTACGGGGCACAAGCTTTCTTTGTATTTGACAGGTATCTAAAGAATGACGAGAGCGACCAGCATGTGCACGGGCAAGTACATGCCATCATCAAGAAAATTCCGAGCTTTACCATGAAAGGCGAATGTGAGCCGAAACTTACAGAAAGCGAGAAAGAAGAAGCTGACAAGCTCCAGTGCAAGTTCTATGGCGATTTTGCGCCTAAGAGCAAATCTCTAAGCTACGAGGAGGCTGTGGAGATCTATACCCAGCTGCCATCAATGCTGGGAGATGACGGAGAGTTCGCTGTTCCTCTGACGGTATGGCTGTATCCGTTGTCGAGGTTGGACATCAAGGCAGCAAAGCTCTTCAGGGAAATCAGTGTGAAAATTGTCGGAAAAGTCCAGAATATATTAGAGGGTTTCGATGAGTGGAAAATTAGATGTGACGATTTGGTAAAAAATAACGTCTGCACGGACTTTCCGAAGTTCACCAAGAAGCTGGACCTCCTCAAAAAGTTGTTACTCGAATTCAAGCAGGGCTTCCAACAGAAGGTTGCTCAAGCACTACCAAAAGTTCGTGGAGGTGATGAAGCAGAAAAAGTACTGATAGACATCATTTCTGATTGTGAGAAATCCCCTTTTCATTCGCAACTGGTAGAACACTGGCTGAAATGCAGAGAAAAAGAGATGAACATCGTGAAAACCTTCATGAAAGGTTTGGACACTTTCAGAATCATTCGCTCTCGTGAAGACCTGGATGAACTTCTGTGGGATTTGTCAACCGAACAAATAGTGACGTTTTCTTTCTCCTCATTGAGAATAGAAGATGATTACCTCAAGTTCCTTTCACATTTCATCAGGACACAAACAGAAGAGTCGTATACACCGCAAAAAGAATGGTTTGACAATGTGGAGATGAGAATGAAAATGAGAATGAAAGCCAAACAGTTCATGGACTTTGCTAGCTTAAACAGTACCTCAAAGGAGACAAAGTTTGTCATTATGGGGTTCGATGATGGCGAAGAGTCGACCACCGAAGGTGGCTCACTTTTTCACTACAAGCATGGGGTCCTCACCACAAAAGACTATGAACCTCCCGGTGTACCTGGAAAACCAGAAATTCTCAAGACAAACCATGATTCTGCGAAACCCAAAAGGGCCGCGTCACAGACTGTGCTTCCATGCATCCAAACTGACCTTGTAAAGTGCAGGGAGACGTCACCAACGCAGAATCCTGAACGGAGTGAGTTAAGGACAGATAGTACAGCTACAAACGTACAGGAATTAAAACAAGACACTATTTGCGAATTCCCGGTGCCAGCGAGTTTTGAGATAGGGCATTCCCAGGGTGGCGCAGTGACTAACGATGCTACAACCCTACCTTCGAGCGTTTCACATAATGTGCGAAAGAACCAAGATTCTAGGGCTCGCATCACGACTTCAGGTCAACCATCTGTAGTAAACAAACGCATGGAAAGCTTCAGAGAGCTGATATCACAGTGCGATACCCTGAAGAAAGGAAATCGTTCCAAACGGGAACCATCTTTGTACAAACTGCGCCTGACTGAAATAAATCATGGTGCTCAACGTAAATACCAGTCCTACTACTTCGGTGAAACGAATAAAGGAAAACGACATGTGGTTGCAATGGTCGTCGGAGCGACAGGAGCAGGAAAGAGCACTCTAATCAACGGCATGGTCAACTACATTTTGAACGTAGACTGGAATGACAACTTTCGTTTCAAGATCATTGCTGAGGCGGGAGAGAACAAAGCTGCTGGCCAGACACAGAGCCAGACTCAGATGATCACTTCGTACACCATTAATCCAACAAAGTGGTCACATGTCGATTTCAGACTGACGATAATTGACACACCAGGATTCGGTGACACGAGGGGTATCGCACGAGACAAAGCCATCGTTGACCAGATTAGTAATTTTTTCGAAGATTCATCCCTCCATCACGTAGACCACGTACATGTCATTGGCTTTGTCGCTCAAGCATCCCAAGCAAGGTTAACCCCCACTCAGAGGTATGTGTTTGACTCCGTCTTGGCAATCTTCGGCAAGGACATCGCACAAAACATTATGATGCTCTTGACATTTGCCGATGGACAGGAACCTCCCGTTATAGGAGCTCTCAAAGCAGCGAACATTCCATGCTTCAACAAAATTTACAAATTTAACAATTCTGCTCTCTTTGCTAATAATGCTGACGGGGATTGCTTCGACAAAATGTTCTGGGAGATGGGGGAGAAGAGCATGGAGCATTTCTTCTCAGCTTTGAGTAAGATAGAGCCAAAAAGTCTTTCGCTTACACAAGAAGTCCTGAAGGAACGTCAACACCTGGAAACAGCAGTGGAAGGTCTAGAGCCACAGATCCACATGGGATTATGTAAGCTTGATGAATTGCAAAAGGAGCAGAGAATCCTGGAGCAGCATGAGGCGGAAATTAAAGCGAATGAGGATTTTGTGTACGAAGTAGAAGTTCAAAAGAGTCGGAAGATGGACACTAAAGGATATTTCATCACCAACTGTTCTCGTTGCCACTTTTCATGCCATTTTCCATGTGCCATTCCAGATGACAATGAGAAATGGCGATGTACGGCCATGACAAAAGATGGAACATGCGGCATATGTCCTAGAGGATGTCCTTGGAATCTTCACTTTAATCAGGCTTACAAATTTGAGTATTACGTTGAGAAGGAGACTCGGACTTATGCGGAGCTCGAAAGTCGTTACAAAGACGCAACCTGCAAGAAGTTAACTAGAGAACAAGTTGTTGAGAAACATCAACAAGAATTCGTGATCGTACAGGAATGCGTATATGGACTAATCATTGAGTCACACAGGAGCCTCAAACGTCTGGAAGAAATCGCGTTGAGACCAAACCCTCTCAGTACTGTGGACTATGTGGATATCTTGATTGAGACGGAACAACGGGAAGCACAATCAGGATGGAAAAGTCGTCTTAAGTCTCTCCAGGAAGTGCGCAAGAAGGCAGAAATCCTGTCCCAAATCAACCAAGCAAATTACAATCCCTTTCAACCGCATGAGCAGCAAGCGAGTTGCAATCATTCTCAGCGGTACCAGCTGCAAGCGAATTACCGTCTCTATCAGCGGTACATGCAACAATTCGATGGAAAAAAGAAAGGAGAAGAAAGGGGTTATTGCAAGCTTTCGTGATTTTTTTTTTACCCATTCGGAAGTACCAGTGTTAGGTATAGACTTAAACTGAAACCATGTAAATGAAAGCTGAGAAGTGTTAATCCACTGCTTTGTTTAAATCTCCTTTGTCTTTGTTGAATCTTGGTTGAAACAATTTTCACGTTTTTAACGTACATATGAAATAGTCGTATAGGTGTTAGATTATGATTTGTTGGTCACACAAATCTTTTAAAATAAATTTATACTTGTTTGTAATCTACTCAACCTGCAAATTACTCAAACAAGAGAGCCATTTGTATTTCATATTTTACAAATGGTGTTGAAGTGTCACATCATGTATAAGAGCAAGACATGTTTTTGTATTAGTCTTTTAGATATTACTTTATTCAAGTTCAATGCAGTATTGGAATAACACACACACACACACACACACACAAACAAACAAACAGGCCCAACGTTTTGATTTTAATACTCGAGCTTTCTGTCCCTGCCCTTTATCAAAATCGGACAAAATACAGAACATGATGTGGATATTTTATGCAAAAAAATAATGATGATTAAAACAATACTGACAATAATACAACAATGATAGGGGCAGAGACAGCAAAAACAAAATAATAAAAGTGTATATATGCGTCAATCTTACATAATTAACATACGTACATACCATCACAAAAAAACATATATATACACGCGTACATACACGTATAACTACACATCTGCGCACACTGTACATATTGATACAACTTTGTATGCAAATATCTCTTAGAACACAATGGGGCGGACCAGGAAAAAAACAGTGTGTGTTTGTGCGTGTTTGTGTGCGCGCCCAGCATGAAAGCTGTATCTTTCGTTGACATGGATCAACGAGCTAACACAATTCACCGTACGGAACGTGTTTGCACCCAAATTATCTCATACGTCGCCAAAATCTAGCGAAATTTGAAAGAGACTGTATTTACAGAAATTGGCGTAGAATGAAAAGTACTGAACCAAATTTAATGGTTTTGGCATCATTGTCTTCTGCGGAAGATGTTCCTTCCTCGTGATGTCAAAACTAAATCACTTTAGGAACGCAAGATACTGAAAATCCACAGTTCCGTGTTTGTTTGTTTTTTTTTTTGCTTGTTTATTTATTTGGTTTTTTTGTTTTGTTTTGTTTTGTTTTGTTTTGTTTTGTTTTGTTTTGTTTTTTTTTTTGGGGGGGGGACACCCGGTACAATCCCGGGGGGAAGGGAAGTATGTACCAGCATATATAATACTCGTGAAGAAAAAATGTGGTCAAACTTTACTTAATTTTACTAATATGTGAAATTACAATGCAAAGTTTGTTACGTTTCATTCGTGCGCTATTTTTGATATGTATACTCCTCCTATATTTAATGCCTGATTGTAAATTACAGAAAGACAATATTTTTTTTGTCAAGTTCTGCAAATATTCTTTTGATTTGTCGTGAACATTATGACGACTTTTGATAACGAGTCAAACTTGTTGATTTTAATCTTTTGTATCATTTACTTGGTTCTACAAGTTATTAACTTTGAAGTTGAGATTATGCTTATAGATTCATTAATCTCTGTTCGAGGCAACGGAAATCTTGATGTACACGCTCCATAATAAAGGGGGTAAATACTGCTCAGTATGAACCTTGGTCGTCTGTGAAGTATTTCTGTGTATTCGATGGATAACGATTGGTATTTTTTTTTAGGAGGACACTATGTTTCATGCATTCCATGAGAAAAGAAACAAATTGAATATAATCAGTTGTATTACCGTATTTTTTAATTCCTTTGTAATTCGTATAGGCAATGCATTCAAATGTTAACTTGATCATTTTAAGTGACTTCGCTCAAAGCTTTAAAATAAATAGGTTTGAGATCTTTTAAAAAAAATAAGCCAGTTCAAAAAGACCTGTTTGCAATGACTCCAGCATTACAGAGCACTGAAACTACATGTTTGTTTGTTGTTGTTTTTTTTCATTCAGTGTAAGAATAATGATAATTAAACAAGCTTCTGTCAACTTTATTAAAGACGGGCAGACTTCATGGGTGCTAGGTCCATTTCCAAGATCAACAACAATTCCATCGTCCATTCCGCAATAACTGTGATCTGCACATGCGCAGACAATAAATTTGAACTGGCTTACTGGACAGGTAACGGGACGCTGAGTTTAGCTATTTAAAATATTGCGAACAGTAGATGACGATCTTATCCCGATGGGATGAAAATGTTTGTACTCCAGACAATATCTTGATAAATTATTGTGAAATTCCTTTATCTTTAAAATAAGTGACTTCTTTCGAAGGTAAGATCTTATTTTGTCATGTATTTGGAATATAGTTGTCTATACTGAATTCGAATTTCATGAAAAGAGATTAAGCAGAAGAGAAATCAAAACAATCAAAAAGTGAAAATATGCATTATCTAGACAATACTGAATGAATGCATAACGTGTAAAATTTGATTTTTGAAGCCTCCATTATGCTTCAGGTCTGCTTTGCTTGCAAAATATCTAAAGAAATATGATTAAGTATTTCGTTTTATTTAATAAAGGATAGTGTGACAGTCACGAGGGTTGTAATTTATTACAATGCAAACGATTTCTTCTGATTAGATGTTAAAACACTTTTTGACGCTCTGTAGAGAGCTGATCCACGATGTGACCGTGCACCTCAAAACGAACATAAAGTTGCACACACTGATTTTGCGTGAGGACTGAAAATAAGTGAAATGGGTCAACCTAGCCGAACTTGACTTTTCCATATTTTGTGAAAGAGCGGGTCTTCTTTTACATTATGCTAAAATTTGGTATCATAAAACGGGCAGGAAAGTGTGTTTTTTCAGCAGTTTATCTAAAATGTTTTTGGTAGAATAGTGTGATTAGGTGTGTCTTTAGAATCCCTTTTCCATTTCTGAAAAACCTTGTCCACACTCTTCACTTTCAACTCCGATAACTTTTGAATTGATAGCGCTACTGCTTTGAAAGTTGGAATTAATTATGGACACAATGTGTTAATGAGGCATGCTTAATTTCAGATTAATCTGATAATCTCTTCATTGTTGTTACTCTGGTGGTTTACTTCCTGTTTTTTGTCCCATTCATCTAAAACGGCCAGCACGGTTTGGTAAAGATTAAGCGCTTGAATAGACACTGTACTTCAAAGCCTCTTTTCTCAGTTCACACTTTTCCTGAGTTTGTGCTTTCTTTCCAATATTTAGATATGTTAGGAGAGTCTATTTGATTTGAGTTATACATCATTTTAAAGCTTAAAGTCTGCTCTTTCAGAATATGGTCTTAACTAAAAATTCATGTCTGGCGACTTTTTGTTTGTTTTGAGGTGCAGGGTCATATATATATATATATATATATATATATATATATAATATGATATATTATATATCCTATGGGAAGCCATGTTGGAAGGTATAGAATGCATAACCCGAGGAATCAATCTTTAGTGGTAAGTAATGCACACTTTTGCTACTGTAATGACTGTCCTCCAGGTGGACCCTCAATTGGAACACTCTTGAGTTTTGATTACTGTAAATAGATTATTCTTTTAAGCCAAAATTACTTGTAATTGCATTTCGGCTTGTGAATTATTTGAGGGTGCATATCAATATGTAGTTTTCATTTCTAGTTATATAAAAAGAGCATTCGTGATGTATGAAAGTGCATTGAGATAATGTCACAATATGATTTATTTTGTTGTTCAGCTCTGAGGATGGTCATTAAAAAGAATAAACGAAGGTGACATCTGATATAACTAATTAGTGTTATGAGTCTTGATGCGTTAGGTATCCTTTTAGAACTTTAAAGCCATAGTTTAATAGTGTGTTGAACTGATTTAAAACTTTCTGAAACTGAGCGTTTTGGCCTGTACAAGTATGTTTAGATGAATGAAAAAAAGAACCCTAAACGAAAAAACAACAATGAAAATAATCATTTCATTGCCAAGATATCTATGAATTAGCTTATTTTGTGGTATACCACCGAATAAGCTGACACAGTAGCCTATATGGCGGTCATTTTTTTTTTCAAGCGCTTAACGTTAACCATGAAGCAAAATTTCAACACAGGTTCATTTTCACACCCGGCCACCATACATCCTGATGATAGCATGTTAAGTAGAACCATGCAGCTCAGATGTTTTAAATTTGAAAAAAAAAATGTTTGATTAAACCTTTAATTAATGGCTTTACTAGCTTTCGCACAGGGGGATTATCTACCTGTCCGAAATCTTTCGACAAGCAAAAAGAATGTCGTTTCGGGGCATTGGGATTGCTCAGATTATATAGTGGAAGGAAAGTGTTAAATTTAGAGTACTTGTTCTACTTTAATGTAAGGTTTGGGATCATAAAACGAACGGGAATTATATTTTAAGCAGATTTCCACGTTTGTCTCTTTACTTTTTCCATTCATAGGGTGGATAGCCCTTTCAGCTCAAGACTGATTTCCAAAGGGGTCCACATACATGTAAAAATACAACGTATACAGAACAATGAACAAATACAAACGTATGATAACTCTATACATAGCAGCAAACTGGGAAAAAACAAGATGTATAAGATTTTGTACAGTGGTCAAATGGGAACAAAGAAATTAACAAGTAGATTAATCAAAATAAATGTAAAATTAAAGTCTGAAACATCAAATGAAGAAATGAATCATGCAATAGTTTGCAAATTGTTAATCGAATATGGTTATAACAATCTAACAGATTTAAGAAATACAAAAACGATGAATAAAGCAATAACAACTGAAAAGAAATTTTAAAAATCTCTACATGTACTGAATCATCTCATTAAATTAAATCATATTTATCAAGGGTAAAATCAAGTAAAAATCAATGAAAATATATAATTAACAAATTGAATGAACGATGTAAAATATGAATAATATCAAAAAAACATATGAAATTAAATATAAAATGCTTTGCAAATTAGAAATCAAGTATATCTACAGAATAAAAAAAGGAATGGTTTAAACAGGATAAAACAATGATAAATAAAAAGGACTACTGCAGTATATGAAACAGCATTAATCGTACAATTGAATTAAATAATACTTTCAGGATAAAACCAACTTCGTTGTTAGGAATGATAAAAATGAGTTCATAATTTGATGAATATTCAAATAAAATCCATGAGTCATAAATGAACGTGTACGGTTTTTAAGACAAAATTTAGTTACATAATAATTTACTTTTTAAAAGTATGTGATTTCATAAGTCTTAAAGTCACCCACTCATTTCTTTAAAAAAAAAATCATTTTCACATCAATTCATTCATTCAGCGCGTTTTAAAGGTTGAAGCTACTGTTTTAATAGTTTGTATCAATCATTAATATAAAAGTTAACAGTTTAAGCAAATACAATGTACATTTGTACACACCTACTTTTCATACTGTACTTTGTTTTTTAGGCGTGAATATTTTCATTTCATTGGACATGTTGATGGGTACATATCGTAATTACAAGTGATAAAATTATGGAAAAGTTGAAATATTTTAGTTCAAGGTTGTGTTTTTGTGATGTAGTGGATTACATGTACATGTACATACAGACCATGCCAAGTGGGGATGGGCTGCGTGTTTTGGGTGTTTGGGTGGGTGTTTGAAAATTGAACTGTTATGCCGTTTATCTGCACATGTAATTGTACATCGCATGTTCATCTATGCATACATGTACATGAACAAGCGTACACATGTGTAGAGTATGTTTTTGAGTTGTACAACTACCGAAAACTTGTTTACATATACTTTCTTTGCATACAAAATCATTCATGAGAAATACAATATGTTCTTTGGCCCAATTTAATAAAAATAAAACTAGTTCTGTTAATTTGTACCTGTAGTTTGAACTGTGTAGCAATGAATTCATTTTCTTTTTTGAACTTCAAAGCAATTTCTTTTTTTACCAAGAATTGTTGTAAAACACAACAAATGAAAAAACAAAATCTACAGTGGGACCAGGAAGATTTCTTTGTCATAATTTGTAACCAGTTTGTGTTAATCCTGTGTTTTTGATGTGTAATGAGAGTGTACTACACATGGTAATCAGACTGAAATGTGACATATCAAATTATTTCTCTGACATCAAAATTCAGTGTCAAACAGTTTACAATGTATTTTGTTTGAAATAATGCACGGCTGTTGAACAATGATCATGAACTATCGTGAATATACAATAAATGTATTGTATTTTACAACAAGTAAATTACAGTATTTGTACATGTACATGTACAAATGAAAGTGTATAATGAAGGAATTTCAATAGCATGGGGAAACAACTGAAATATGCCTAATATTTTATCAACTATAGAACATTTGATTTCAGTTCCTTATGAGTACATGGTGGCACAGAATATCCAACTTTAAAGACACTTATACACCTGAGGAATTATTTTGAACGTCCTTCCCAGAGTGACAACTGTTTGAACTCATTATTGGCAATTGGGAGTGAGATGCTAGCTTTGAAACTTCCTTGATAGTTGGTACAACATTAACAGTTTAACAACAATGTACCATCATGGCCAATTTTTTTTTTTTTTTTTTATAATGAAGGCTTAAGACGTAATGTGATTTAAAAATGTACAAATTATACATATTGGCTGTTCAAATTACACTATTCGTAGTCCATTTGTTTTCACTTTGCTGTCTGCTCTTACTGTACATGAAATGATGAAGACTACGCAGTGTATTTAACAGTACATATATTGCACATGTACAATGCACATGTACACTGTACATTGTACATTTCAAAGTACAATAGTGATAAATTGATCTATTTCCTGACCACACCTCAGCACTGAAAAAATATCTAAACTTATTTACCAATAATCAGCTGGCATAAACGTGGGAAAAAATAGTCTACTACACTGTACAGCTGTATGTACAAAGTACATGTACAATGTTTTAATTTGGATGTGATTTGTAATAGGGGGTTTAATCAAATTGCTAACATGTGAGTGTGTGTGTGCATGTGTTTGTGTATGTGTGTGTGTGTGTGTGTGCACATGCGTGTATGCGTTTGTGTGTGTTGTGTGCATGGCTCACACATTTCCCATGCATAATTTCACGCTGATATCCCCCTTAAATGTTTGTGAATTAAAAACAAACACGTTGCTCTCTCAGACTGTCTTTTGATATGAATAGGCCTACTTATTTAATAATGTATATATACATGGAACTACTATTTTGATCAAATACAGGTATGGTTTGAAAAAAAAGGAAGATATAATTGGATATATATGGGTGAGAATTTTGAACAATGTACAATTGCCAATTTTCGCACCTTATGACATTCTTTCCCTTAGAACACACCAGGATTATCTACGAAAACCATATTTTTTCATGTCATCTCGAAAATTGGTAAATTTCCTTCAGGAAATGTATGGTTTGGTTGACTTTTGCCTGATATTTTTCATTTGACAAGGACTTAAAGCGTAAAAATACGGAAAAAACGCTATTTTCACGATAATTTTTGTTTTTCAAATTAATAATGTGCCTTTTTTATGGCACGTGGCATCTAATTTATGACCATATTCTGGATCTGACATATCATGGGTATGTACCACAAAATTATAAGAACTTTATGAGCACGTATAGAATTACAGAGAACAATTGAAATATCACAGCCCTAAATAGACGAACGTCCGTGATGCTTTTATTTCTATCGCTGTTGCAAATTCTGCTTTGTTGTCCCAACTGTAATATATACGAAAATTTGGTGTTCCACCTGATTAACATATCCTGCAAGAAAATTGTACGTCTGCTGGCTGTACATGGGACGTTATATTCTTTTATACAAAATCATACTCAGTTTTCGTCACGGACGTGCTTCCGCTATTTTCGAATAAAGATCGTAGCCCATTAAACGTTATTGGCGATATTGTTCTGAGTCGTAATCAACTAAGATCTAGGAACACGATGATATGTTTGTTTTTAGTTTCTGTCCATCCTTTGTCAAATAGGAGCCGAAATTATATTTTTCGACGAACCTCCGAGAAAAAAAGAACGTCCGTGATAATTAAAACGTTTTCGAGTGGGACACCATCTTGCTTTGATGGCGAAGGTGCATCTTACCTTTGGCTCTCTAGCCGAGGAGCTGCATATCATTTTTGGAGCGGACTGAGGCTCGTCCGCAGTTTTTGGACCATGCGATTCACCGAAAACCAAGCAAATAATTGATATTTTCTCTGAAAATTCACCTCCTGATCCCCCTCTGAGCAATATATATGTTGTAAGGATATCAAGTTTCTTATAATTTGCATTGACAATACCTTTTCAAATTGTTGTAAGAGTTAGGAAGTCTAGGTACTCTCTGCCGATTAGTTATCCGTCCTGGAACATGACCCTAGTAGTAGAACGAACGTCCGTGACAATTCCAGCGAACTTCCGTGACGTATGCAATCCAACCGATAGGGATAACTTGCCCCGAAAGTGTCCTGTATTCTGAAACACTTTTGGCTCCAATAGCGACAAATACAGTTTTACAAAGTAAACAATGAGTTTAGAGCAGTAGTTTCAGAATTTTTAAGGCGCTCACGTGATCATGATGAACAAACAGTTGAAAATTTACTTACAATTTTACGCTTGTTTTCCCTCTAGTTATACAAAAACAGCTTAACACTGAAAACAAAGTTATAGGAAAATGGAATTTTGCCTAATCAGTAGTTTCTGTGCATTTAAATTTCTTTCTAATGAGGTTCTGGAGACAATTTGTACTGTAACAGGTTCTGATAGTTTTGCTCACGGACGTTCTGTCCGAGAAAGGAAATTTCTGATAATTACAAATATATCACTGCACATTAAGTTAATGTTACTTGAAAATATTTCCAAATCACCGAGTCGCTCATACCCAAAAGTGAATAACGTTCAGCACTCAATTCACCTGTAATAACAGCCTGAAAACGTTTTGGTCACGGATGTTCGTTGGTAGAATAAGTCAATGGATTACATAGTAGGACAAAGAGAATCAGTGCCACTTTTTAGAGACAGATGCTCCAAGTGTTTATCTTTTGAATATGGTATGTTGCGACACGGATTGTTGCCCCTACACGGATTGTCACCTCCTGCTCGGGGCGACAATCCGTGACGGGCGCTGGCGGCACGGATTGTCGCCCCCGTCACGGATTGTCGCCTGGCGACAATCCGTGACGCTTGTGCAGTTCCCAGTTTTTAACCTCGAAGGCGACAATCCGTGTTGGCAAAAAAATTGTTGCGACACGGATTGTCGCCCGGTCACGGATTGTCGCCCCGGGCTCGGGGTGGTTCCTCCGGTGTTAAGCTTTGGTAGGATGGGTATGACTGGTAAGTTATGCGTATGTGTGTGTGTGTGTGTGTGTGTGTGTGTGTGTATTGTGAGCTGCATGATATGTGATGTGTATGATTTGTTGTGTGTGTGTGTTTGGAGTATAATAATACAATATGTAGAAACTGTGCATGTGTGGTGGTTGTATATTGGTAGTGGTTTGTTTGTGTGTATACGTGTGCCTGTATGCTTACGTGTGTATGTGGAATATAGTGGCGCTACTGTGGCAATACAAATGCCTTCAGAGTGTATGAGCACGTGTTTAAAGAATTCACACCAGCGTTGATCTAAAAATAGTATGGGTGTGTCAACCAATATCAGCGGTGAGGCGGATTAGGCGAGAGAGAGACCGAAAGAAAATACATACGAGGGCGGTACCCTCCCCAAATGTTATTTGTCTTTGTTCATTTTTCACTGCAGTCATTTTCTTCTATCAGTCTTATAAACTAGAACGTCCATACTAATATTCTTTGTCCCAGAAAAGGTTTGGCATGCTTTATGCATGAGCGAATAATTTCCACACGCCGTAAAAAATTTGTCAATCTTTAGTTGATTTTAGCACAAACGAACTGCCATTGCACACCGCTAATAATACGTAATACAAACAAACACCAACAAATACTCAAACAAGTCCTCATAATGCAAATAAACCAACTCAACACCTTTTTCCTTGATATTTATTGATTTCATTCAAATCATTCATAAATCGACCATTCTGGGTGTAACATGAACAAAAAAAGTTACAAATGGCAAATCCATTTGTCAATTTATACCACAAATAATCTCACTTCAACATAGATAACTCGATCATAGACCAACCGTACTAATAATTTCTTTTCTTTTTTTTCTCTCTTTTTATTTTTTTATGCAACCATAAAACAAACAAAACACACAATATAAACAATGTACAAATGTCCAGCCTATAGCATTGAAAAGGGTTCAGTAAACAAGTCACATTAAACTATCTGCCATAATGGAATAACACAAGAAGATGGATGTCTATGAGATATATGAAAATAGAGGATCAACCATTACAAAAGCATGGACCACTTCCTCAAATGACATTGTAATCTACCTTTCTTTTGTGCTATAGCATATTCAGTTTTCTGTTTATACTTTACTAAAGCCATAAATGCATCAAAATTCAAAGTTGAACCTTGAAATCTACATCTATATATATAAAACTTAAGACAAAGAAATAAAAAATGTATGCATGTACAAAATTCTACGTCATTATTTACACCAAACATCATATCAAAAGGCAAAAAGGTATATACCTTTTTGGTCTTTTCCTCTATGATATCAAATAATTTTTTTCCATAAAGGTAGCGTTTTAGGACAGTGTACAAATAGATGAAAAGCAGTTTCCTGTTCTTGACTACAAAACATACAGTTTGGGTGTTGTGTTTTTTAAATCTTAAATAAGAATGCATTTAAACCAATAACATCATGAAAAACCTTAAAATAAAAGGAACGAAGTTGTGTTTCAACATCCCGCAGTACATTTATAGTTATTCATATGAATGACATCCCACTGAACTGTTTCATCATTAATGGAGAAGAGGTCCTTCCATTTACCTATTCTTTTCTCACATGAGGAGTCACAATGTACATTTCTTATTACCGGATAAGCATGTTTAGAAATTTTCTTTTTTTTTCACCAGCTCTGACACAATTTTATCAAACTTATCTTCATCGGTATCCAAGGAAGAATCAAACCATGGAAGATAAATACCATTCATTAAAGAATTATATTTTCTCCTATCCTTAATTGCAATATCAAATTCCAGAACTAGCTCTTCAAAGGTTTTGACACGACCCCCTATGTGCGAATCATTAATAAAATGAATTCCTTTCTCAAACCAGTCAGGGTAATAGAAAAAAGTCTATGTTTCAAACTAACTTTCTTATTCCACCATATATAGTCCTGTATATGAAAATTTGAAAGGCCAAGGTCTTTCAAAATACCTTCTCTATAAATGTACCATGAAGAGACAAGAGAGGGCGCTTGGAGTGTTACGACGCTTTTTTCACTCTCTTCGCACTTTGTTCAACAAAATCGTCCTAAATCTGTAAAAATACTTACCATCGGATTCTAATTTGGAGAATTCTATCGTGTTCAGGAACAAACAACTGTTTTGTGAGGATTGTTTGACAATTCAACCAAAGAAATCGAGACTTATTGGAATACGCCCATGGTGCTTGATTCTTTGCCTCTCTACCTGTTTTCATCATGACGTATGCTCAAGCGGCTTCAAACTCCGACATGTTACGAGGGCCTAAACCCGTTTTCTTGCAAACTCGGGACATACCAAAAGGAGTGGCGCCAATTTCAGGTGAGCAACTTTATATCTGCCTAACCAAATCTGTGCAGAGTGATGAAATAACAGGAGTGCAAAGAATTGGTGGATTGTGGCGTATCTACCTTAACTCTCATGACAGTCGTGTGAAAGTGATAACCAAAGGACTTGAAATACGAGGTGCCACTATACCAGTATATGACACTAACCCGTTCACACAAGCGAAAAATGAACATCTGACCCGTGTGACAATCAGAGATGTCCCCTTGTCAGTTAGTGACGAACTCATATCACAGACACTGTCCAAACTGAAATGTACAGTACGTGGGGAAATAATGAGGCAAAAGTTACGTGTGAACGGGCAGCTTACTAGCTGCCTGAACAGTGACCGTGTGTGCTTCATTGAGCCCCCATCCCAGCCACTACCCAGACAAGTGACTGTTGGCAACATGTTTCACGCCAAGCTTTTTCACATCGGTCAACCACAGTCAACTTCAAAGTGTTCAAAGTGTCTTACAGACGGTCATTCGACACCTCAATGCCAGAATCCAGTGAAATGCAGAACATGTCTGAAATCAGGCCATATGAGTAGCACCTGTCCCATGCCGATCACTGAGGAGTTACGTAACGCGCATCAAAGTGCTTCTGCCAGGGTCCGTGACCGTGACAGTGAGAACACACCTCGCAGCTCATCGTCCATCGATCAGGCAGCCACATCTGACACCATGCGTGACGACTCATCGGCTCCAGCCAATCCATCCACAGGTGCGATCTCTAAGCATACCAGGAGGGCAGTCGACAAGGAGGCAACTCGAGAGACGAGAAGGCCACGACAAGTCGACATCTCAGAGTTTCTTCGTCATGCGAGGCAGACCACCCAACAGGAAAGTAACCAAACACAGGCAAAAGAAAGCGATGTAGAAGACTCGGGAGATAACGATGCAACATCCACAGGGAGCGACAGCGACGAAGCTACCCCATCTCCCCTGTCTCCAGAAACACCACCCCCCACCCCCCTAAACAAGATAAAGGCGCCAAGAAAAGGAAACGTAGAGAGAAAATGAATTCAATGATGAAACAAAAACCAAGTGAAATAATACCAATGTAAATGGAAAAGAAAGTGATTTTGATGACAGAAATAGAAACGCAACCAAAGGAAATTAAGTCACTGGAAAAGAAAAACAATGTGAGTGTTATGTCAACAGGTGAAGTAAAATCAGTGAATATCAAATCAGTGGAAAAGATAACCCAAGTGAGAAAAAGGAATGAACAAACATGTCGCCATAAAATTTATTGTGGTCAAATAGTACAGTTTCTTGCAATATGTCAATTTGAAATGCCTACTTTTGTATACAAATTAATCGTTAATATGTTAACGGACTTATATCAAGGAGAAAACAAATCATTTTTTTGTATATCTCGAGAATATTATAACAGTAAGAACTAGTGTTGATCATAGCATACGGATACCACTTACTTATAATCAACATGAATACTGCAGAAAAACGGAGCATTACATTGTTGATGTCTTTTATGTGGCGTTGCTTAGCTACACACGCATTGCGCAAGGAAGTGATTTAACTCGGTATGGATCAGGTGTACATACATTCCTATTTTGCATCACCCCTCACGCAATAGGTGAAGGATCTGGCTATTTGTGTATGGATGTTTTTGCCACAGCTATTGGCTTTCACATGTTCACTAAAAATCAGCGCGTTTTATGCACGGAACACATATCACGCAGGGAGTTCTCGATGCATGACGTAGTTTGTAATTGTCAGCGTAGTTTGTCACAGGAACAAAGAAGACATGAAATATCAACGTTTAATGTTCACTGGTGAGAATCTGATTCATATCATATCTCTTAATGTAAGAGGATTAAGAAACAGAGAGAAGAGAAAAGAAATATTTCTTTGGATGATTAATCAAAAAGCTGACATTATACTGTTGCAAGAGACTTTTTGGACGAAAGATATGGAAAACGTAATAAAATCAGAATGGAAAGGTGCCTGCTACTTTGATAATGGTACAAACCATTCGAAAGGTGTGGCAATTTTGATTAATTCCAAACTTTCGGTAGATATTATATCAGCTGTTGCGAAAGGCGATGGCAGAGCTTTGGCTCTTAAACTTTTTGCAGAGGAAGATGAATCAATGTGTATTCACCAACGAAAACGTCTGATAAAGACATATTTTACAAAGGTTTAATTTCCTGGGTTAACGTTTTAGATATTTCGAAAAATAAACTGATATTTGGTGGGGATTGGAATTGTGTTCAACATGGACAGTTAGATACGCAAGGTATATCCCATCCGTATAAACCCCAAAAATGGTTCCTAAAATTTATTAAGATATTGGATTTGATAGATATTTGGCGATTGGTTCATCCAATTAAAAAACAATTTGCATGGCGTCAATTATCGCTCAGTCTGTTTTCAAGATTAGATTATTAGCTTATTTCGTCATCTTTACGATGTGTTGTTCAGAATACTGATATCAGACCATCTGTTCGTTGTGATCATAACGCCATTTCATTGAAAATTAAGATTTGTGATACTACACGGGGAAGAGGTTATTGGAAATTGAATAATTCTTTATTGTTAGATAAACTGTATAGGGAACGTATAATAAATATGATTGGTAAGATGCGTTTTGAATATCAAAATTTTGATTCATAATTGAAATGGGAGATGTGTAAGATTAAGATAAGGGAATTTTCACAAAAAATGCAAAATATAAGCAAAAAATAAGAAATCAGTATTTGCTTAAACTTCAACAAGATTTGAATATGTGACCCGCGACAACGGTTTCTGGCAAAAGTCGGGCATTTTGAAAATTCATTTTTTCACTGAATCACATTGCCCACTTCATAAGCTTTGCATTTATATAAAACACTTGTATACTTCGGCACCATAAGTGGGCATGGAAAGCGAAATAAAATCCACTTTTTAAGTTGTTAGCCTGACAAAATTGCGAGAAAACGGGCTTTGAAGATGCACCTCTACTCAAAGATAATGTCCGAGCGGCGATGCGAGGTGAGAATCACCCATCCGTACGATGGTGCCAATCGATGTTAAGCTCCGCCTCTAGCAACCACATCGCCTTCTGATTGGCTCACTGAGAGAGTCAAATTTCCCGGGCACCCTTCCTAGGAGCTCAGCGTATGGAGCCGAAAAACAATGCGGTTCGCTCGGGTTTGTTTTACCAGTACGTCTTTCAAGATGGCGGATACGATAATTGCACGTATAGTGTACTTTAAGTGTATGGTACACGCATTACGCAATGGCGTCCACACGCCATGACCATGTGCATGTAACAGGAGCGGGTGGCGAATCCACACATTTACAAATCGCGTTTTCATTGTGGTTGATTTGTCTTTATCATTGGCGACCCTTTTGAAGGCAGAAAAATGCTAGTGCTGGCAAGGGTCACGCTTCCTGTTTGTTTTGCTCTTACAAGCCGTGCATATGTTGCCTTGTTCGGTGGTGTTGATTATATCAAAACAAACAAACAAACAAACACGTACGACTCGTTAGTTTGGTGCAATCTTGATGTGTAGTATTTGAATATAACTGGTTACATGTGACCTCTCCTTTCCTCTCATCATCCTTCCCTTGAGTCAGTCTGCTGTCATAATTTTTGCTACATGTACAAGTAGACTATTTTTTTTTCTTTTCACACGATTATGTCGTGCTACATGATTTTTGTTTCACTTCCGTTGTCGAACATTGCGGTAGAATAGTTTGGATAGAAAGCCAAACGAAGAGCACGCACTACAGAGCGAGCGTATAAACAACTATAGCAAGAACAATGGAGCATGTAATCATGCACGCGTGGACAAAGCATTCCCAAAACGCTGCAACCGGTCTGTCTCCGAAAGCCGAATTATGTAAATGTGTGCGACGCACCAGCCAATCGCATGCGAGACCCTGCGCCGTAGCAACGCTGGGGATATTGGCGCGGCGTTCGAAAGAAGCTCGAAACTGACGAGTGCGATCCAGTATAGGGTGCTTAAAATTCCATTTTCGATAGGAAAAACGTAGTCTTATGCTATGAAATTTAGTGTAGATGTAGAAAACATATCAAAGATTCGATTTCTGCAAAAAACCCAAATCGACAAAAATAATGGTAAAGATCTTTGTACTCGGCCTAGGAGGGAATTTGCTCTTGCGACTTTTGCCTGAAACCGTTGTCGCGGGTCACATATGATTGAAAAAAAAAAATTGATGAAGACCCTACAGAGATAAATATACAAGAACTAAGAAGAATCAAAATGAAATTAGAAAAAAAATATATAGAAATAAATGTAAAGGTATTTTTGTTCGATTCAGAGAGAAATGGATTGAAGAAGGAGAAAAATCAACGAAATGTTTTTTTAGGTTAGAAACGCAGAATGCAAAGAGAAAGGAGATTAACGCTGTTTTGAAGAAAGACAAAGTTATTGTTGATGAGAAATGTATTTTAGAAGAGATTTATTTATATTACAGCAAATTATACCACTCAGACAAGTTACATAATTCTTTTGAATATCTGCAAAATTTGAATTGTGTTACTTTAGAAGAGAATGACAGTTTAAGTTGTGAGGGAATCCTTACAGAAAAAGAATGCTTTGAAGCCTTGATGTCGATGGAAAATAACAAATCCCCCGGCAGTGATGGCTTAAGTGCTGAATTTTATAAGATTTTTTGGGATTATATTAAAGATTTATTGTTAGACAGTCTGAATACAGGGTATAAAAATGGTACATTATCTGATAGCCAAAGACACTCTATATTAACATTGTTGTTTAAGAAGGATGATAAACGAAAACTTGATAATTGGCGCCCAATATCTTTGTTGAATATTGATTATAAAATAGCTACAAGGGCGTTAGCGAAACGTTTACAAAATGTAATTCCGAAACTAATTTCTTTTGATCAAATGGGTTTTATCAAGAAAAGATCAGCAGTAGAAAATATAAGACTTGTACAGGATTTATTAGACTTTTGTCCACAGACAAACTTACCGAGTATTTTTATTTTTCTTGATTTTAAGAAAGCTTTTGATAATGTCGATCATGATTTTCTGTTTGAAGTTTTGAAACGGTATGATTTCGGAAAATCGTTTATTCAGTGGATCAGAACTATTTACAAGAATGCAGATTGTAAGGTTTTGAACAATGGTTGGTTGTCCGGAACGTTTCCAATTACTAAAGGGGTTCGCCAGGGCTGTCCTCTTTCTGCGTTGCTGTTCCTTATAGTTGTTGAAGTACTTGCAATGAAGGTACGAAATAATGATAACATCAAAGGTATATGTATTCCTCAATGTGAGCAGTCAAATTTAAAAGAAATCAAAATATCTCAATTGGCGGACGATACAACGCTTTTTGTTGATTCTATCCAATCGGGAAATGAAGCGATGAAAGAAATTGAAGCGTTTGGTGCATATGCTGGTCCAAAATTGAATTTTATAAAAAAAACACAAGCTATATGTTTAAATGGAAACTGTGATGACTGTATTGATGGTTTACAATGGTCCGAGGAACCGGTCAAGTATCTTGGAGTGTTTTTGAACATTCATGGTGAAAATTTTGAATATTTCAATTGGTCCAGGAAGATTGAAAAAATGAAACGCATAATCAATATGTGGAAAATGAGAAATTTAACATATTATGGTAAGATAACAATCATTAAGTCGTTATTAATTTCGCAAATAATTTATGTAGCAACAGTGTTTACGATTCCTCCAAGCTGTATAATTGATATTAATAAGATTTTGTTTGCATTCCTTTGGAATTCCAAAAGAGAGAAAGTGAAGAGAAGTGTACTAATTAATAATCCAAAAGTTGGAGGTCTTGATATGGTAGACATTGAGTCAAAAATAAAAGCACTCAGATTGTCATGGCTGTCCAAACTTATCGATAATCATCCTCGCCCCTGGAAAAATATTGCTAGCTTCTGGCTTCAAAAAGTTGCGACACCTCCCATATGTTTTCTGATAAATTGTTCCATAAAAGATATGTTTTGTTTATGTAAGAAATATAAGATTCCATCATTTTATAGAGACCTATTGATCTATTGGGCAGAAATACGATATGTGGATCTGTTGCGAGTTAGAGATATTGGCGAGGAATTTTTATGGCTTAACAGTAATATTAAATTTGGAAAAGAAATGTTTTATTTTCAAAATTGGAGTAATAATGGTATAAATGTAGTGTCTGATGTAATAGTAAATGGATCTTGGGTTGATCAAACCCAAGTTAATAATAGTTTGCAGACTGATAATTTACTTGTTTCTTTTCAGTATCAAAAATTGAAACACGCCTTCCCTCATTTTTGGTTGCATAAACTACGTAATCAAAAAATTGAATATGAAATGAATAGTTAACAGATGTTTGAAGTGTCAAGAAGTAATGTTTCTGATATCCTTAGCAAAAAAGCTAAAATGTATTATACCAGTTTAAAAGAAAAGAAGGTTTCAGAACCAAATATGATCATCATTTGGCAACGTAAACTTGACCTGCCTTATACATTTGATTGGGAGTCAGTATTTGCTTTTAATCTGTTGAAAGTGAAACTCAACAAGATAAAACAGTTTAATTTCAAAGTGATAAACAATATTGTACCTTTTAAGGATAATCTATTGAAACGGAAAATTACCACAAATGCACAGTGCAAATTCTGTAATGAAAATGAATCATTAATGCATAATTTGTTATATTGTCCGAGAATAAGAAACATCTGGGCAAGGACCAGTGACCTTATTTTTGAATGGTCAAGAAAAAACATTATCATAGATGAGAAAATCATAGTAATTGGGTATGAAATTTGTGAGAAAGATTATTTCTTTACCAACGCAATAATCAATTTCATGGAATATGCAATCTATAAGGTATATCTCATGGAAGAATACAGAAATCAGCGATTTACTGTATCCTTTATTGTAAAAGAATTCAAATGTGAGTTTCTGTTATATTGTAATGATATCTCTAAAAAAAGAAGTATTCGAGAAATCGATGATAAAATCCGTTATATACAGAATTTTCATTTGATGTAAATTGAACTATGACTACAATTGTCTTATGCTTGTATTGACTTATGCATGATTCTGAATAATTGATTTGAATAAAGTCCCTCAAATTGAGGACAAAAAAAAATAAATGTACCATACTTTTAAGGTTTCAAATAATTGAGAATTCTTAAGCTTGTTCAAACACAACCTGGGGCATTTGCTCTCCACAAGAGTAAGCTTTGTTCATTAAAATTCAATAGCATTATCTGTTCAATATCCTTCCATGTATTTGAATAATAAGGATCTAAGAATTTTGCAACCCATGTCATCTTCTGAGCCTGTGCATAAACCAAAGGATAAATCATACGCAAACCGCCTGAATCATAATCATTACATATTAACTCTCTTTTCACTCTATTTCTACCCCCTTTCCATATAAATTGAGTATATGAATATAAGAACGACCCAAGTCCATGGAAGACCATTTCGAGTAAACTAAAAAAAAAATCATATCTTTTTTGTTTGTCCAATAATATTCTATTTAACTGTGGTGGGATGGCAACATTGTATATACAAATTAGAACATATATTATTATGACAATTAACATTAACATTAATTGTGGAGAGGCCATTTCGTGTGATGGACTTGGGTCGTTCTTTGATTCATATGGACTTGGGTCGTTCTTTGATTCATATACATGATATTCTGCTATAGAGATGAGAGAAGGACGAGAGAGGGCGCTATAATATGAATGTAAGAATGACCCAAGTCCTTCATTCTTACATTCATATAAGATTTAACTCATTTATTTCAGGCACTTCCGGGGGTAATTAGGATTTATCATTTATACACAAGATGAGTCCATGCATAAGCTACAATTTCCCATGTCAAACTGAATTTGGCCAAAAATTGGACTTGGGTCGTTCTTATATTCATATACTCAATTTAAAGAGCATACTATTCAGTCGTTTAAAGAACGACTGAGGTATATTTAAACAAAGCACAGTAAACATAAAAGTCAGCTGAGGTAAGAGCAGTGCTTTGACCACAACTATCTTTCCTAATAATGACAAATTTCTGTGTTTCCAACAATTAAGTGTATGCTCTATTTGTACTAACTTGGGTACATAATTCAATTCATACAAAGATTTCGTATTTAGCGAAAAGAGAACACCCAATGCTTTAAATGAATTTTCCTTCTAAACCTTCTAACTGAAGAGGATGAAAGGTAGACCCTTTTAAGGATCCAATGTGTATAGCTTCAGATTTTGATAGATTTATTATACATCCAGAGAATATTGCAAATTTGTGTAACAACTCAAACAGATTTTGAAAAGACTCTGCATCACCATTCAAAAATACTTTTGTATCATCTGCATACATACTCAACTTTTTTTTCATAATTCCCAATGGGTATACCTTTAATATGTTTACTGCTACGAATAGCAATACCCAGAACTTCTATGGCTAAAATGAAAAGTAGTGGGGATATTGGACAACCTTGGAAAATACCTCTAGACAAAGAAATTTGATCAGTGAAAAAAACATTATTCATCACAAAACTACTTCTCTCATTATAAACAAGTTTTGATCCACTGAATGAAATTGTTTCCGAGGTTAAATTTCTTAGGAATTTCAAATAAAAACTTATGTTCAACCCTATCAAATGCTTTTTCAAAATCTAGAAGCAAAATCGTTCCTGGTATCTTCAATATGTCCGCGTATTCAATCATGTCCACAATAGTCCGAATAATAGCACTTATATTTCTACCTGGCATAAAGCCTTGTTGATCTTCCTTAATTATGGTATGTAAACTCAATCTTAATCTATTTGCAAAGAGCTTTGCTATTATTTTATAATCTACATTCAGTAATGATATGGGTCTGTAATTTTTCACTAAATAAGGTTTTGTGACATCTTTTTTTTTTTTGAAAGATTACACAACAATGAATTCGAAAAATCCAACCGAGAAGAAATCAAAGCATGAATAAGTATCTCAAATCTCAAATATTTCCTCATGAAACTTAAATTACGCAACTGATATCGAACATTCCGCTGAATATGAGTTACATGACTTCGAAATGGCATTTCCTGATCAAATATGACACCTCCCTAGATTACGGGCTGTTTTCGACGGAGTAATGCAAGTACTACCGATGTTGACATGACATGACTGATAATCAACTTTGCTTAACATATGCTTTGATCCCAATAACAGAAACTCAGATTTTCTGAAAATGGCATGACATTGTTCCCTTACTCTTCCAATTTAAAGTCATATGTAACATGACTCATACAAGTGCACGGATGCGGAGATATTGATGATTTTATTAGCGCACGTTTAGTGCTTTAAGAAATCACTGTTTCGAGAAATCCGCCTTCAATGTTTTCCTTCCAACGCTATCATGATCAGAGAGATGCAAGACAGTTTTCACTGTTTGACAATAGAAGGTACACTCTTAGCAACCTCCGCGATATTCTACGCACGACCGATCAGTGACCAGGATACCACACACTGACCAATGAGATCACTCCTTCGTTGCTATGGGCGGAGTCTAGGTGCGGCGGTAAATTCAATTGTACGGAAACGTTTCTGTTCCGTTGAAAGTCGGAAAATAATGGCAAAGAAAAATGCTATGTTCTTGCCTTTTCTTTGATCATGTAGCTTCGAAATTTCGGCAGGTGATAGAAGATTAGATATTAGACGACAAAATTATGTCAAAAACTGAAATCCGAACGTTTTGACGAATGTCGATGATCTGGCTTCATAACCCGCTTTTCTCGGCTCATCCGTCAGGGTCTTTAGGATCCTTATGTTGTAGCCGTCACACACAAACACACACACACACACACACACACACACACACACACACATAGATAAATAAATATATATATATATCCCTAGTTGGCACCTTAGGGAGACATATTGGGGGGAAGTGTCTTCATTAGGGAGACAACTGGTCATTAAGGAGACAATTTTCGTGTCTCCATTGCGTAAATTGCCATTGAACATGTATTTTAAAATTTGCATATAAAACAAATGGAAATGTCTTCAAAATGACCCATCTAGGAGTATATATATATATATATATATATAACAATATATATAAACACTAAACAAAAAGTAAGTTCCCCCTAAAACAAACATCAATATTTTATGAATCAGGAATCTTTGAGGAAATCTGAATACAGGATCATGTAGCTGTAGTTCTCGGCTACCTTTCATGTGGAATTCAGTGGATATCACTGGGTCACGCTTGAGTGAGCACGACTTAAAGTCAAAATGGTCACTTTTTGAAGTTCACAAGCCCAATTTTGCAACTTTGATTTGGTGACATCGGAACAAATTTCAATTTTCCAGGATAAAAAGGCATGCAACGTATGATTTATGTGCTTCTTATGGTACCATGTAACTTGTGCACAAAATTTCACGGTTGAGTGAACACGGGGTGAAAATTACCAAAATGGCCGATTTGACATGTTTCTCATGGTAATTTCTATCAATTGAGATTGAATTCGGGTGTTGAACAGTTTTTACACACAATTCACGTAATTCCACGGTTGAATGAGCACATTAAAAACAAAGAAAATAACAATTTAAATCGTGCAGTCAGAATTGCTATAATTTTGCGCACTGAAATCAACTGTATGATGCTTTTTTATATTGTGCTAATACCCAAACGCATATCAGTGACCACCTGACATTTCAGTCACGCTTCAATAAGCACGTGAGGCTGGAAACCCTTTTATTAACCTACATAATGAAAAATTGGTAATTTTGCCATAATCCCCATATGGTAAGTTCATGTGAAGAGGAGGAATTTATGCTTTTAAAAGCTAACAATGGCTTTTGCATGCAATGTGGTTTATTTTACGGTTGAATGACCACATTATGAAACAATGATTAATCTTATTAAAACCATCCAGCAGGTTTTGCATTGATCTTCTGCATTTAAAATCAACTTAAAAACATTTTGTTATTGCGTTTAGGTCCGATATATAAGTCTCAGTGATCCTTGGCATTCCTTCAAAATTTTACACATCAAAGGGTACATGGTGCCGGAAACCCTCCTTATAATCCATGGCTACCTTTGATTAAATATTGAAGTATTCGTGGAGAAACTGGTCTGCCTTTAGTTTCATGAAATCCCCTTGTTGGAACAGAAATGAAAAAATTATGCAAATTAAATCTTCGGGCCTTTGTTTTCCCTACTGAATACTAATTTTGGCATTAAGTTCTTGATCTTTGTAAAGTCATGAAGTCATGCATTAACTCAAATGGAAAATAAATGCAATGAATCATTGACATGGTACCAAATTTCACTTTTGTTCAACATCAATATCCTCCCGTGCTGTATTATGCATGTAGAGTCTGGAGACAGATATTGTTTGCGGTGAGGAATATGAAGTGGCCTTTGTTGTTCATGTGGTGATGATGATTGTGATGGTGATGATAGTTGCTTAAAATGTTGGTTGACTATTATACGATCGTTATAGCAATATAACACAGATTGGGGAGCATCTGCACTCACTTTTTAGGCTCTATCCACTAACACCGCGGAACACGTCTTCAAAACCAACCAAATGTAAATCTTATGGAAATTTCAGCCACGAAAATGGTTTTGACCAGCACACTTTGCTCATCTTATGTGCTCACTGAAGCATGTCACAGTGTCATTTTTTATCGAAATTTTATTTTTTTCATCGAAATCAGAGTAATTTCCCAACATATCAACTTAAACATAAAAAACAATGATTTCTTTTATTATATAGGGTAAAAAAGGGTTTTCCAGCCCCACATGCTCGTTGAAGCGTGACTAAAATGCCAGGTGATCACTGTATGCACAGTGGTATTAAACACAATACAAAAAACATTAAAACAATTGATTTCAGTGCGCAAAATTATCGCAATTCTTACTGCACAATTTAAATTGTTATTTTTCTTTGTTTTTAATGTGCTCATTCAACCGTGAAATTACGTGAATTGTGTGTAAAAACTGTTCAACACCCGAATTCAATCTCAATTGATAGAAATTACTACGAGAAACAGGTCAAATCGGCCTTTTGGTAATTTTCACCCCGTGTTCACTCAACCGTGAAATTTTGTGCACAAGTCACATGGTACCATAAGAAGCACATAAATCATACGTTGCATGCCTTTTTACCCTGGAAAACTGAAATTCGTTCCGATATCACCAAATCAAAGTTGCAAAATTGGGCTTGTGAACTTCAAAAAGTGACCATTTTGACGTTAAGTCATGCTCACTCAAGCGTGACCCAGTGATATCCACTGAATTTTACATGAAAGGTAGCCGAGAACTACAGCTACATGATCCTGTATTCAGATTTCCTCAGAGGTTCCCGATTCATAAATTACACAGGTTTGTTTTGGGGGGAACTTACTTTTTTGTTTAGTGTTTATATATATATATATATATATATATATATATATATATATATGAAGGGGTCGGTGCAATATAGTGCTTACCTTCACAATAATCATTTTGAGATAATTGCTGTTGAATGTTTGGAAAGTCCATACATTGTACATTAATAAAACAAGAATGCATGCATTTTTTTTTACCATCTTATTGGTTGAATATAAATATGATATTTTCACAGGGGTTAGAGTGAAGGAAAATGATTATGAAAATGCATGTATCTCAATTTTGACAAAAGTGTGGGTTAGCACTATATTGCACCCACCCCTTCATATGTATATGTATATATATGGGTGAAAACGTTGAACGATGTACAATTGGGCAAATCAGGGGTCAAAATTAAAAAACGTCACTCACTGATATAAATATATCTCAGTCAAATGTCATTGATATCAGCTTTCTTGGAAACCCAATTATACTGGGATATCTCCAAGGGGGTTGTTTTTATTCAAGATTAGATAGAACTGCGACATATTGGCGAACGTCTCTGACTAAAATTAACATTGTTTTAGTGAAAATTCAAATGAAGGGTAGAAAAACATTCAAATGAATATATTTTCATCTTGTTCATGCTTTTGAAGACTGTGTTAATTTGTTCCTAAAATATTGTTTACCTACTGTGAAGTTTACAAAAGCTAATACACACGGAAGTTAAAGTAAAAGTGGAGTTTTTGTCATTTAAGCAGAGATTTTTATATTCTTATCTTCACTTTCATCTCATTTGAACAAAACATATAGCAGGGGTCTCATTTGTTTGAATGTTAATGTTCACTAGATACTAATAATGAATTTAGTGCATTTCGTTTGGTCAAATCCCCATAAAAGCCATTTACAGATGCTGAAAGTAAGCCATGTTTTGATCAGAGACGTTCAGGTTTCACTCATAGACGTTCCTCAGACATAGACAATAAAAACGATGTCCTTTGATCCATAATTACGAGGTTTGTGAACAAACAACATAATTCTTTTATTAAACACATGTTTATCTTTTGTGAACAATTCAGAATGGTAATTTCAACTTGAATTATTTTTCATAATAACCGATTGTAACTACAAACCTCCAAATTGTAAAGAGGAATTTCGATTTCTACACCAAAAATCAACAACAAACCTGTCCTTGTTATATTATTCATATCTTACAACACTTTTGAATGACAGACAAATAAAAATTACATGAAATACTTGCAATTTTGACTACCTTACCTAAATTATTTGTTTATATCAGAGACATTTGCTTTTCCATCAGGGACGTTTCGGCTGTAAGTTATCACTAGAACTAAACACCAAACTCCCTATTTTAAAAGATCCTCGTAACTCAACATTCCACATTCATTGAGAAATCATTTACCGAGGCATATGTCAAGAATTGTTTTTGTTTATGATGACCACTACTTTGTATTTCACCTTCCGGTGTATGCGAAGGTGTGCCCACATGCTATCAATATTGTATATGTTTTCTTTCAAATGTAGTCCAAATCTATAACAAAGGTAAACACGAATTTACTAATACTATTTGAATTTGACCACTATACCTCAAATAATCATTATGATTGTATGTGTATGTCAGGCCAGTTCGGATTTTTATTAGGGACCGTACCTGGGCCACTGTTATGATGTCGTCTCAGAAAGCTGTAATTAACCTATACTTATCCTAGAAGCATCAAATTCCACTGTGCTTTTTTGTATACTATAAATGGCAGATATAAATTGTAAACGCCAAACTCAAAAGAATATCAACGGTGTGGTACAGCAAACGTTTGACCAAAATGAACTGAAAACCTCTTTCAAGAGGTTGACAATGATAACATTACAATATCACATTTTACCTGTCACATCGGTAGGGGATTATCAATCCTTCTTTCTACTCGAAGGCGATACATAAGTATAGTGTTGTAGAGGAAACTAAGTAAAGGGACATTCTTAATAGACATTTTCTTGTTTCATCATAGATGTTAGTATTTTACCTTTTCTCATGTATTTGGCTTACAAACCTAAAAAATAATACCACTAGAACATCTCACCTTACTTCTAAGAGAAAAGGAGTCATTATAGGGGAAATTCAGCCCAAATATGAGCTAGCCGCTGATAAGAAAGAATAAAATCTTATGGGCTCAAGAAAAAATAATGAAGTTATGACGTTTTGAAGTTTCGCTAATTTTTCAGGAAACAGTTTTTGAACGGTCATTATGAATATGCTAATGGCAAATTGAGCTTGTCATTCCCTCACAACTTGCCATAATGTTTGCACATAAACTTTTGAAATTTTCAGTTTTTCATTTAAACATAATTATGCCCGAGGCTTTAATCCGGGTATATCTAACTGATTACTATTCTGAAGGTAAACAACCAGGAATAGCATCATGTTTCAGATTTCAAAGACAGAAAAATTGAATTTCCGTTATTTTTTGTACACGATCAATGGAAAATTGTGAGGTTATGACATGGTCAGCTCACTCATTTGCATATTCTTATCAACTGTACGAGAACTTGTTTGCAGAAATTAGCAAAACTTCAAAAAGGCGGTTAATTAAGGGTGCAATTAAGCACAATTAAGGGTGCAAGTATGCACCGCAGGTGTGCTGCTATTGTTACAAATTAGGTGCAAATTTGAACATTTATTTCTTAGCGTGTAAGCCTCAGATTTTACAGCCTCAAAAGCAATCGTAGTGATGTGCATTAAAAACAGAGCCCGCATTATAACATTGAATTGTATTTCCCCTCCACTTGGTATTCCATGTCCTCAATCAGTGCATGGTACCGACTGCGTCGCTTGCTACCTGAAACAGGGGTTGGGATAGTCATTATTTTGTAAACAGATGGCACCTCCAAGATCTTGGAGTACCACGGCCGTTGTCTGGAACTTGTTGGCTCCCTGAACATGACTGAGCCTAAAGATCCTGAGCAGGACGAAATTCTAATATTCGGAGCATTTAAAATCCATCCGGTCTTCCCATCTTGCTGTAAGAAAAAAAGAGATAGAGTTAAAATGATATCAAAATAAATTTATCATGCACTGGAAGACAATGTACGCACAAATGAACGTCTCTGATCAAAATTATAAATTCAACATTGTTTTTAGATTGCGTTAATTACCTAGAACGATGTATGTATACGAGGGCCATATACTGTGGAATAATGAAAGATCTACTCCTTATTGTAGTAGTTGAAAATGTGTAAAACGTTCAATGTAACGTCCCTGACGTAAACATCTTTGCTTATCAGTACTTAATGGGTTTGATTTTTACAAGATATTGGCATTATATTTGGATTAAGGAACCAATGTGCTACAAACATAGGCACCAATTCGCCATGGTGGGTCATTGATATTGGTTTGAGAGCAGATCCTACTTGTTCAGAGAACGTCTCTGACCTAAACCTGTTTTTCTTACATATCTGCCTCTCTCACAAACAATACGTAAACTAAAGTGACTACTACATAATAATCATAGACTATTGACCTATTACTAGTCATAAAACATATTTTCTGTCCTGGCAATGTGTTTACACTTGCTCAATCAACAGAAAATCTTAAATTTGAAACTCTTTTACATATTTTCAACATCTTTCAGGAAGCTTCATTTTTCTTAATATTACAACACGCCCGTGTTAACTTGGTTCTACTTGTTCCTATTATACTAACTGAGCCCATCCAGACATAAATTTACTTTAATGTTCTCATAATTTGTATAGTGGATGTCTTTATTTCATGAAACAGTAATTTTCAGAGACGTTTTTCATTTTGCTCAGAGACGTGCGGTCTTTGATTTTCGTGCAGATTCTTACATATTTACTGTCTATCCTTTTTTGATTTACCTCTAATCCAAAGATTAAAATACATAATTTCACAAATGATACTGATTGGCAAATCTACGGAATAATAATTCTAATAAATCGGCACAAACACCAGGAAAGTTTTTGTTATTACTCACATTTTCAAGATTTGTGGGCATATTTGTCGTTGAACTGTGCTGACTCGATTCCAGGATGGCTCGTTAGCGCGTAAAATAAGCACTCAAATAAAGTATCATGCAGTGCGAAAGTGTCAGATGAGGGAATATCCCTTCAGAGACTTTCAATCAGGGACATTCGTTTTGATCAGAGACATTCGCCAATTCGGGTTTTCAACCAGAACTCATTTTTGTGGACAGTATGCTACTAAAGTTGCCAATCATCATAGTCGCCTGGCTCACACTGACATACTGATAACCACTTTTTATCTCAAGCATAATCCGCTTTCATTAATGACACCATTAAACAACTGAACATCTCTGATGGTTATTCAGTATAATTTTCTTTAATGAGCCACCACACGATTATTTCACACAGCTCACTCACAAATTTTGATGGAATGGTAGTATGGATAAGACGCTAAATAAATATGGCCTTACATGTTTTCATAGTCATCCTGAATTTTTTGCGTCAAGGAAAAGATAATTCATTCAGAGACGTTCTTTTTCAGACTTAAGTGAATTCAACGTTTCCTGATAAGATAAATAATACACACGTTCATGGCAGAAGTACTTGATTAAATAGTTGAAGTGTGTGGGCTTACTCACAATGAAAAACAAAGCTGTAGAATTGCATTAGGACAAAAATTAAGACGTGTGATTCTGGGATTTTTTCCCAAAAGATGCATTTTTGTCAATTTTTTCAGCTTCAAGGCATTATTTTTTAAAGAAAATGCAGTAAGAACACTACATAGTATATATTTTCTGAAAGGTACAACCCTCCCCTACCAAATGATACCTAAAATAATGAAAAACACCCCCAGGTGACAATTTTACAAGGGTTTGAATATCGAAAAGCCCGAAAATGGCCAATTGTACATCGTTCAACGTTTTCACCCATATATATATATATATATATATATATATAGAGAGAGAGAGAGAGAGAGAGAGAGAGAGAGAGAGAGTTTGTTTGCAAAAAACCGATAAGTCCATTTTTGAAGATTTTGAAGTACCGTCTCTGTCATAAAGTACAAAATAATACCTTTTAAATGATATATTGGTCACTACATATAAAGGTATATTTTTGAAGTTATGGTCAAAAAAAAAGCAAAATTTTTCTTATAATTCTCTTTATTTTTCTTGACCTTTATTTGCAAATATCTCCATTTGACAAATATGGACTTATCGGTTTTTGCAAACAAACTCTTCATATAATATATATATATATATATATATATATATATGATTAGTGAAGTTCTTTAATCATAACAATTTTTTCGTTATTTACAATGTTTCTAAAACACAGCAAACTAATTTAGTACTTGTAGTATCAAGAATGTGAAAGAAGGGTTTGGTGTAAAAGCATGACTTGAAAAACCTTGGGGCTCATGTTGTCACCAACATAAGTATACATTTTGAATGTCAATATGTATAAATTTTATCATTTTTAGTTCTGTGTAAGAATGCGTGAACTTTGACAAAATAATGGTTAAAAGTGGCACCAGATTTGGATATGCAATCATAATATCATGATAATATCAAACATGACGGTGGATATTTTGAACTCTGATTCCTTTGATGCAAATGGTTTATATGATACATTTTTTGAAAAATTTGTGAAAATATACAATTTTCATTTTCTTTGTAAAAATATTAAATTTGCAAAGAAAAGGAATGATCGACCATGGTTTAATCATGATTTGAAAAGATTATGTGCTAAAAAGAATTGTCTCTTTAGAAAATTTGTTTAAAACCCTACCCTATATCGTGAAAAAGTATATAAGGAATGTCGTAATAATGTTAATAATGTATTACGGAAGGCAAAAAGAAGTTACTCTGTGAAAGAACATTTGAAGGGTACTTGGAAAGTGATTGATGATAAATTGAAGAGGAATATTAAAGATGATAAAATAAGTTCATTGGAAGTACATGGAAATATAATTGATGATTCTTGTCAAATAGCTGAAAATTTTAATGAATACTTTGTTTCAATTGGACAAAATTTAGCAAACAATATGCCTCCTGTTAATCATAATCCAAGTGAATTTTTACACGGAGATTTTGTAAGTTCCATGTATTTTAGTGCTGTAACACCTGCCGAAATTATTACTATTACTTTAAATCTAAAAGATGGTAAAAGTTCTGGATTTGATGAAGTTGATGCTAAAGTCTTGAAACATTGTATTCATTATATTGCACCCCCTTTGTGTCACGTTTTTAATATTTCACTTCAGTGTGGTATTTTTCCTGAAAAATAAAAATCGCTAAAGTACTTCCTATATATAAAAATGGAGATAAGTCTCAATGTTTGAATTATAGGCCAATATCAGTTCTTCCTGCATTTTCAAAGTTATTTGAGAGACTGGTATATAATAGAATGATGTCTTTTATTGAAAGAAATGATATTCTTTATAATAAACAATTTGGTTTTCGTTCTGGACATTCAACTTACATGGCTATATTTGAGTTTATGAATAAAATTAGCAATACTTTTGAAAATGGCGATATCGCACTTGGCATTTTTTTAGATCTATCAAAAGCTTTTGATAGCTTAGACCATACTATTCTCCTTCAAAAACTTCACTTTTATGGATTCAGAGGTTCAGTTTTGAGATGGTTCATAGTTACTTAAGGAAAAGGAAACAATTTGTTTATATCAATAACTCATATTCTTCAATGCTTGATATTTCTATTGGTGTTCCCCAAGGCTCTATCTTGGGACCCCTCTTATTTTTGTTATACATTAATGATGTGCAATATGCTAGTCAACAAATATGTCCTATAGTATTTGCTGATGACACAAATCTGTTTTCGTCGGGAAAAAATATGAATGATATATCACATATGTTGACTTCTGAACTTCCTAAGGTTAGTTTGTGGTTTACTACCAATAGATTATTGATTAATATCAAGAAAACAAATTATATTATTTTCACAAAACAAAAAAGAAGAATTGATTCTAACGTGCTTAGAATACATATAAATGATATGCAAATACATCAGGTGCAACAGACAAAGCTTTTAGGAGTGGTCATTGATAACACTTTGTCTTGGTCTGCTCATGTAAATTATATTGTTTGTCGAGTTTCTCAAATTATAGGCGTTTTTAGTAAACTGAGACATATTGTTTCTTTAAGAATTCTTACAAATCTTTATAATACTATGATATTACCATATTTTTCATACTGTATCTTGATATGGGGCACCTGTGCCAAATTTCTTTCAGATAAATTAGTGGTTTTACAGAAAAGAGTTATTCGCATTATTACTCACTCCCATCCAAGAACTCCAAGTGCACCTTTATTTCAAAAGCTTAATATACTCACGCTTGAACAACTTTATAAATTGCAAACTGGATCCTTTATGTACATGTTCTCTCACGATCTTTTACCACCTGTATTTAATCAAATCTTTTTGTATAATGCATCATTTCATAATTATGATACTAGATTTTCTCAAAATATTCATTTACCGTTATTGAAATGTGCTGCCTCTCGTAAAACTATAAAATATACCGGACCCAAATTGTGGAATGAAATGCCTTTAGAAATACGACAATCACCTACCTTAAAGTCTTTTAAACGTAGATATAGGGACTATTTATTAAAAGTCTGATAAATGTATAGAATAAATAATTCAAGTCGTAGGTTTGGCAGTGTGTGTGGGATGCTCGTTCTTTGATGATGATGTTTTATGCAATATATATATATATATATATATATATATATATATATATATATTACTTTTATATCATTGGAAATAACTGTTTCAATCTCATTCTAATGAGCTCCCCATCACTGCTAGCCATCCCTTGAAATTACTACATTCTACATTGCCTGTTTGAATTTTGTACTTGTTTATTGTTATTTGTATATTGTGATAACTGATAATTTTGTTTGATTGGGAGAGCTACCTCGAAAGGCCAATGGCCTATGTAGCCTCCTCCACACTCATTACTTTGTTATTTGTATGTCTTTTATGTAATAATGTGCATTTTTTATATATTTTATATTTCCTATGTGTCTCATGTTTGCCATTTGTCAACATGTGATTCTTTTATTGAGATGTGGAAATAAAAACGAACTGAACTGAACTGAACTGAAAAAAATTGTAGGCAAATCCATCAAAGTGAATATTGCTAAGAAATGAGTGAGACCTACTTAAAACCTTGTTATTAAGCCAAAGGTCACACCAGAAGCCGGGACAGGTTTAAAGAATAGAATAAACAGGACGTGTACACATCAAATATAATCTAGGGAGAAAAGATTTCAATACTCGGTAATATTGACGATTTTTTTTTCTCAAATACATTCATACGAGAAAGAGAAAAGAGTCAAACACATGCTGCACACAAATTACCTGTTGCTATGATATAAATATTGATAAAAGCGAAATGGCATGATTGGGACATGAATATTACATGATATTATCCGAAAATACAGGGAAGTTGTAAAAATAAACATGCATAGGATAAATTATCCAATAGCCAGATGAAATGAGGCGAAAAAGAGAAAGGAAGGGACAAAGCAAAGCCAGAATGTGCTTACTGTTTCCTGCGACATTGTATATGCCCGATATCTCTCTCTATCTCTCTCTCTCCCTCTCTCTCTCCATATATATATATATATATATATATATATATATATGCTCCTAGATGGGTCATTTGGAAGACATTTCCATTTGTTTTATATGCAAATTTTAAAATACATGTTCAATGGCAATTTACGCAATGGAGACACGAAAATTGTCTCCTTAATGACCAGTTGTCTCCCTAATGAAGACACTTCCCCCCAATATGTCTCCCTAAGGTGCCAACTATTGATATATATATATATATATATATATATATATATATATATATATATATATTTAGTGATAGCAACAATAATATTCAAGTGTCTACTTGTGAACGGGCAAGTATACGGAAAGATTGTGTACATGTAAATATGCAAGCAGAATATTGCCTTTGACCGAGGTATCTACATTTTTTTACAGTTATTCTGAGTATCAACATTATAGGCTTCACGGCGTATCACTTGATCTAAACTTAACGATCCAGTAAAACGGCTGGAAAACTACACCCTGAGTCACTTTAATTGACAACGGCATCCTTTACCCCCACCCCCCGTCTTTATACATGATAGAATTATTCTTTGTTCTAGAATATCAAGGTACGAACAGAAAATGTTATTATGAGAACGTCTCCCTGAGAGACAAGGACCGCAACGAGTGCTCTTTTATTAGCTTATTATTGTGGATTCAACCATAAGCATCACGTCAGTTGGTCGATGCGCACCGTCGGTGATCTATTGTTAGGGCGTGTCTGTTTCGAAATCTCACGACAGTGCTCCGCAACCAATGTTTTGGGGTTGAGCGTTCACAAAAAAAAATATTATAAAAAGTACATATTCTTTGGAATTTGTACCGACAGAAGACAACAGTAATATTACTTTCCACGCTTTCTGAAAGAGGTTCGTGTTCTTTCATAATACTAGAAGTGTGAAAAAAAAAATCTTTATATTTTATTAATGTCCATAATGCTAATGCATTTGTGGTGTCGTGATTCGTTAGTAGTCTTCTGACCCAGCGGCCTTATCACTAAAACATAAAAAAAACCACAACTTTTCAGCGGTTTGTCAGAATTTCCTCATTTTTTTTTATTGATGTATTTCAGTAATGTTGCTTCATTCACTCAATTCATTGTTTGTTTGTTTTTTTCTAACTCTCTCTCTCTCTCTCTCTCTCTCTCTCTCTCTCTTTCTCTGCCTGTCATTGACTTATGTCCTCACCTTCCATTACAAGTAAACTACTATAAGAACATTGCCAGATGAGTAGGCTTGCAATATTGCCAGCTGTGTCAGCGAATGTTATATGGCCGATTTTGTCAGCAATGTGGGCTTGATTTGACATAAATACTTACACAATACACGGACCTCGCCTCTTTGTGAGCGAAATGCAGCCCCAGAAAGCTACTTGTTGTTTTCTACCAGTACATCTACAGCATCGAGGCAAGGAGCTCGAGTAGAGTGTGACCTTATTCAGATGGTGCTGGAAACAACGTGATTTAGAAACAATTTTATTTGAAGTAGCTGTAAAGAATTGTTTTCTCCTTGTTTGTGATTTCATTGAGATTGTTCAGTAAGCATTTAATGTCTCTGACATAAGTTTTGCTGTAGGAAAGACTAAGTTCTGAACCCGTTCAACAAACTGGTAGACAGAGGCATAATTTACGCCTATAACGTTGACTCAGCTAGAAAGATTGATTTATGGAGAGACGCCAAGTCCCAACGAATAAAGAAATGCCTTTGCACAGTTAATACAGTACGTTGTTATTAAAAAAAGGGCGCGCATAGTTACTTGTGTTTACCGGCACTACAGTGTCATTGCCGGGACTACTCCCTCTTTCTCTCCACTGGTCTCAATTGTGGAAACCCAACACATTACTATTATTCCTTATGACATTAATATAAAAGAAAAATGCGGTGGATACGCAGAGTGAACATGAGGGGATTTTTGTGCCTCGTTATGTCAGGCTATAATTGTAAATTGCCTGTGCGTGGATGATGGGAACAACGCGTGTAAGTACACAAAGACTTATTTCATGCACCCCCCCCCCCCCCTTATGGAAATATTGTTTTCCTCTTACTAGAAAAGATACAGGGAGAAAGAATGAAAAAAAGCAGCCGGTACCAATGTACCGAACATTAGCAAAATAATGGAGGAGACAACCCTTACTGAACTGAGCTAACAACATACTTATTATGTTGTACTGAAGTTTCGGTATCCCAATCTGAGTGTACGTAAACTTTGGGATTTGCTTTGGAAACTTATGAAGATTAACGTTTTTGTATTCACACTGTCCGCCCCCCCCCCTGAATTTGTAAAAACAACTATCATTTGAATGGTTAATTAGTTTCTGTGTATAGGTTCACAGAAAATAATTAGTTCATGAATTCTTAATCCGAAATCTGCCTTTACCAACCTTCCAGCGGAGTCTAAGTATAACTGAAGTGTAAATCAAAGAATACATGAATTAAGTTGATTTACTTGGCTACATAATACTCAATGCACTTACTTATCTTTCTAAGTAAAAAAAAAAAAAAAATGTACCAAGTGATATTTGTTATTGCTGTTGTTGTGTTTTTTTTTTTCGTTTCAAATGGGACATATTTACTTCTGAGGCAACAATAGCAAATCGGAAATTTTCCCAATATATGATTTTTGGTCAATAACATTAGTAGGTCTCAGGATGACAACTTTATGATAATAATGATGATAATAATGATGATGACAATAATGAAAAAGATTATAAAGGTAATTATAATGATAATAAAATACTGATAAAATACTATGAAAATAACATTAATAATTATTATGATAAAAATAATAGAAACAATGAGGATAATAATAGTAAAAGTAATAATAATAATGATGGTAATAATGATAAAAATAAAAACAGCCAAACTGTCATTATTTGTGCAGTCATAGCACAACTGTTTTTATAAACATGTGTTTTCTCTTTGTTTTTCTATTCTTTGCGTTGCATTGTAGTTGAAGAAATGGGCCGTTTAACACACATCACAACATTTTAGTTGCATACTGATTCTATTTTTTTTTTTTCCGGGGGGATGTAATTGTACCGAAGTGGTGTCTGGAAGCACGTGATGTTATTTTTTGTTCTTTCTTTCTTTTTTATTGTATTGCAGCAGCAGTTCAGAGGAAGGCTGTTGCACATACTCCGCAACATTATGATTACAAAGATGGAAGCACCAATTGCTCATTTCATTATTCAGATTTTGCTTGCAGCAGTTAGCTGTCAGAAAGAAACATGAAATTAAATGTTTATATGAGATTTTTTTTTAAGTGACTGCGACGAATGATTGCTGAAACAAATATGTTTATTTCCATGTTTCTTTGTCTATGTATTATTATTGGAAGTTTGTAGAACATCAATGCCTCATTCAAAGGTCGTGCTGTAAGAAATATTTATGTTTGAACCCCGTTTAACAAATGAGTAGACACAGAATTACTCCTATGACGTTGACTCAATTATAAAGAGTGATTTAACGAAGAAACGCTCCGTTAAACGAAAACAGTCATGCGGTACCTAGTGAATACAGTACTTTGTTATTGAAAAAGGTGCACATAGATACGGAATATGTATGCAGAGACTATAATGTGTTCTTGTACGGGGTTTTCCAGTCTCTCACCTCAATGGTCTCAAAGATGGAAATCCGGCACGTTATCTTTATGCCATTGAATGTAATGAAGAATTTGAAGGGTTCTTACCTCGGCATTCCCTCTGAGGGGACTTTTGTGTTTCATTTGTTCGAGTTATTGTGAATTGTTGGTGCGTGGATGATGGGTACATCGCGTGTGGGTACACAAAGGCTTATTTCATGTCCCAAAGGGAAATGAATGTTGTATCCCTCTCTCAGTGAAAAAAAGAACAAAGAGGGAGAGAGAGGTAGGCAGACAGAGAGGGAGAGACAAAACAGACAGACAGACAGACAGACAGATAAAAAATATCCCCCATATATGGGACAAGAATGGAAGAAGGAACCATTGGTGCTGCTTACAGCTCTACAAAGACTGCAATAGAATCAGATATCATGGTCATGTTTAATAATCACAATTTGCATACTCATCAACTTTGTGAATTGTAGTTATAGCAGATATGTGTCTGCAAAGTCACTAATGATGTTGTGTAGGAGTTCCTGCAAATCAGTATGCTGCTTTAAATGAAGTCTATTTAAAGAAAGGCTAGATCATTAAACACACTCTCACGAAGTGACATGGCCTGCATATTTTTATTAGTTTGCTGTACTAATCGTTTGTCAGGATTTCATTTAATAACAACGTAATTGTGACACGGGGGAGGGGGAGGCACTATATTGATGTTATTCAGTATGAACGCTAACTGAGTACCAAATAGATAACAACAGTCCAGAGGAAAATGAGTGAGACAGAAGTAACATATTTCTAATTCTGGGTTTTCGATTCAGGTCTTTTCTTCATTGGTGTTTGACCAATCTGCCAAATGTTCCTCTATACGGTCTTAAAATAACGTATAATTGACATAGGTAGTGAATACAGTGAAACGAGTTATGCTCTCTTTACTGATCTTTACTGATCTTATCCTCTCATGATCACAAAACAAGCAAAGTTAATACTACGACCAAAATGTGGTCCACTCTGTGACGAACACTCATCTGAAACACTCATCTATCTGAAATCCCTTGTGAACATCTACATTTCACAGTTCTCCCGTCACTCCTCCAGTCACCATAGCAACGAGGAATGGACATCCTTTTCGACCAATCAAGTTATTGTCCTTCATTTGCTCCATATTCTGAAGTTACGAACGATACGTCAAGCTACTCCATTCATTCTCAAAAGTACCCCCTCACCCCCCCCCCCCAAAAAAATGCTTATAATCACGCTTACTACATAATATCTTGACTAGCGTTCAAAGTGAAAATATGGAAACGTCAAGTTGCAGACTCGCTCTACATCACCTTCTTCTCTATATAAATCGAACTCCCAAACATCTTACTGTCGTTCTATCTATTTTTCTTTTTATCTCTAAATGTAATGTCTTTGTTCATTTCAAACATGATCGATATTGTCACGCATTTTGGTTAAGATGTTTGATGTAATATTATGCATATAGCATTACTTGTTTTTCATTGTTTTCATGATTATTGTACAAGTCTATGAAAAGGATGTCTCGCTAGCGCTATTGCAAATCACTAGTTTAGCAAGCCCAATCCCAATTGCTTTGCATACAGCGGAGTACTCTCTTTGGCCATCTTCTTTGTTCTTCTGACCTTCACATGTCATTCTGTGCCTCCCTCGCTCTGACTTTGCTTTCACCTTCAGTACTTTCGCTTTGTCCATTCTCACTTGACTTTGCCTTGTCTTTCAGAACTCTTGCCTTGCTCTCCGCAGTCAAACCTTGCCCTGACTGTCAGAGTCCTCGCCCTAACCCTTCGCCCTTGCCCCTCACTGCTTTTCAGCTTACTCCCTGTCCCCCTGACTTTCACTGTCCTTCAGCCCTTTGTGCTTGCTTCCTATCTTGACTTTCTCCTGTCCTTGTATCCTCTCCTTGCCTATGACTTTCAGCTCTTCATCTATGCGCTCAAAGACGTCCTTCTCCTATATTCTCTGCAGCGCGATAAACGTCTTTCTCGTCACTTCCATGACTGGTGTTGCCACACGGATTGTCGCCCCTACACGGATTGTCGCCCCCTGCTCGGGGCGACAATCCGTGACGGGCGTTGGCGGCACGGATTGTCGCCCGCCCTCAAAGCACATTTTGCTGGGTAATATCGTTCTGGACATAGTCATTGAAATGCTAACACATAACTTACATGGCTACATCCATGCAAATATGCCATGTAAAAAGTCATGGTGAGGTTTTAAGGAAGTGTATACATGTATGTGCGCGTGCACATGATAATTTAGTGTCCGTTTGTGCGTGTGTGTGTGTGTGTGTGTGTATGATGGAAGAATGTGTTTATTATGTCAGCTTTTTGCGTATGTGTTTTTTAGCTGCGCGTGGGGGGGGGGGGGTACCTAGTAAGCTGTTGCTGGCATAAACGTTGACATTGATTTTATCAGCAGCTTTGAATTTGATGAGTTTGTTTGGCGGATTTGTATATGAATTCGCAGTGGAGCTTGCGTGCGGGCGGATGCTGATTTTCTGCATACGGTCCATTATGTCTTATTTATCAACATTGGGAAGTTGTTTCATCAGGAAGGAATGTACAATGTGGTATCGGTTCAGGTGTGCGTGTGTATCTGGGAGGGGGTTACATTTCGTTATTGCAAAAGTTCGTTTTTCTGAAGGCTCCTTAGTCCGAAGTTTCTTTATTCCGAAGGTTCGTTATTTCGAATTTCATTTTTGGACCAACGAACCTCTAGGTATAGGGAATTATTGTATGTTTCGGCTAAATGAAGCCTTGGAAAAAACGAAACTTCGGAATGTCGAACCTTTGTGTGTGTGTGTGTGTGTGTGTGTGTGTGTATGTGGGTTGGTGAATGTGGGTGTGGGATGATTTAGGTTTTGGTTAATCAGGGGTTGGTAGGCTGGGGATTGGATTTGAAGAAGGATAGTTATAAATGGTATGACAGATGCTGGTAGGATTTAATATTAAGGATATATGTAGGCCCTAGATTTGTTTCGGTTGGGGGGGGGGGGGGTGGTCGGGTTTTTTATGACTGATTTCATTCTAGATTTGTGTGATGTATTTGTGGTTTTTTATGTATATGCCCTTGTAAGTAAGAAGGTGTTACATGATCCAAACCAATATATTCAAGGAATATATGTTTGGTAGGGCCCTACATGTCAAAACTTTCTCGTGAAGAAATTACTAGTAGGGTCGGTCTATAATCGATTTATCTATGTTGAAGTGAGATTATTTGTAGTATAAATTGACAAATGGATTTGTTTGTTTCGAATTGCCATTTGTAACTTTTTTGTTCATGTTACACCCAGAATTGGTCGATTTAGGAATGATTGGAATGAAATCAATAAATATCAAGGGAAAAAGTGTTGAGTTGGTTTATTTGCACTATGAAGATTTGTTTGAGTGTTTCTTGGTGTTACGTATGTATTACGTATGCATTACGTATGTATTACGTATGTACGTATGTATTACATATGTACGTATGTATTACGTATACGTATTACGTATGAATTAGCGATGTGCAATGGCAGTTCGTTTGTGCTAAAATTACCTAACGATTGACAAATGTGACCCTGCACCTCAAAACGAACAAAAAGTCGCCAGGCATGAATATTTAGTTAAGACCATATTCTGAAAGAGCAGACTTTAAGCTTTAAAATGATGTATAACTCAAATCAAATGGACTCTCCTAACCTATCTAAATATTGGAAAGAAGGCACAAACCCGGGAAAAGTGTAAACTGAGAAAAGAGGCTCTGAAGTACAGTGTCTATTCAAGCGCTTAATCTGTACTAAACCGTGCTAGCTGTGCGATGAATGGAACAAAAAACTGGAAGTAAACCACCAGAGTAACAACAATGAAGGGATTATCAAATTAAACTGAAATTGAGCATGCCTCATTAACACATTCTGTCCATAATTAATGCCAACTTTCAAAGTAGTAGCACTATCCTTTCAAAAGTTATTAGAGTTGAAAGTGAAGAGTGTGGACAAGGTTTTTCAGAAATGAAAAGGTGATTCTAAAGACACACCTAATCGCACTATTCTGCCAAAAATGTTCGAGATAAACTGCTAAAAACAAAAACTTTCCTGCCCGTTTAATGATACCAAATGTTAGCATAATGTAAAAGAAGACCCGCTCTTTCAGAAATATAATGTGGTCATTCAACCGTAAAATAAACCACATTGCATGCAAAAGCCATTGTTAGCTTTCAAAAGCATAAATTCCTCCCCTTCACATGAACTTACCATGGGGATTATGGCCAAACTGCCAATTTTTCGTTATGCATGACGCAAATCTCTCGTTTGAAGAGGCTACACCCCAGTAAATAATGCCAGTGCATATCTTGGCAATCAATGACTTAAAGTCAAAGATATAAAACACCTGTTTCTTGACCCTGGCCTAATCTAAGCATCAGTCATCGCCACAGCGCCACAGGAGGGGGGGGGGGGGCACCGCGAGAGGAGGAGATTGTTTTGGTTTTGGCATGGGCCATGTAGCTCCATGGTGCGTGTGTGTGTGCGTGTGTGTGTGTGAGTGTAGACATTCACCCTTTCAGACAGAGCATGCCTGTACTGTAGTGACCGGAACTATTGTCATTCCATTTTGCTCTCTCCTTTTCCCTCCCCCATCTCTCCCCCCTCTCCCTCCCTCTCTCCCCCTCGCTCTCCCTCTCTCTCTCTCTCTCTCTCTCTCCCTCTCTCTCTCTTTCTCAATGATCCAGTCAGCAGGCTGATTGTAACCAGGGAGGTAGTCTCACCTCCCCGTTGTAACTCACTGCCAAATAGCACTTTGTCAGCACCGGCAAACTGGCAATGCTCTCCTTCTTATTCCTGTATTTTCGTTATTTACGGGTCAATTTTTTTCGTTCGAAATGTAAAATGGATGACCATAGAATTTCTCAGTAGAATATAAAATTGAAAACTTTAGAAAGGATAGAGAAAATTGAGTTCACTTTGAATGGTCTGCCACAGGCAGATATCCTTATCATGCTCTTACGTAATACGACAGCTGCTTTCTCAGCGATCCAGTCAGCAGGCTGATTGTAACCAGGGAGTAGTCTCACCTCCCCGTTGTAACTCACTGCCAAATAGCACCGGCAAACTGGCAATGCTCTCCTTCTTATTCCTGTATTTTCGTTATTTACGGGTCAATTTTTTTCGTTCGAAATGTAAAATGGATGACCATAGAATTTCTCAATAGAATATAAAATTGAAAACTTTAGAAAGGATAGAGAAAATTGAGTTCACTTTGAATGGTCTGCCACAGGCAGATATCCTTATCATGCTCTTACGTAATACGACAGCTGCTGGAGTCATCAAACCCTGGCTTGGCCTCCAGGTTTGTCACGCCGAGCAGAAAGTTTATTTGCAATGGACAAGTACTTCGACTCCCAACTCTCAAACGACAAATAAATGCACCCCACTTTGGAAAAAGTTCGGCTGGGGTCTCGCCTCAAACGAGAGATTGACGGCATGGTATGTTAAAAAAAAGGGTTTCCAGCCTCACGTGCTTATTGAAGCGTGACTGAAATGTCAGGTGGTCACTGATATGCGTTTGGGTATTAGCACAATATAAAAAAAGCATCATACAGTTGATTTCAGTGCGCAAAATTATCGCAATTCTTACTGCACAATTTAAATTGTTATTTTTCTTTGTTTTCAATGTGCTCATTCAACCGTGAAATTATGTGAATTGTGTGTAAAAACTGTTCAACACCCGAATTCAATCTCAATTGATAGAAATTACCACGAGAAACATGTCAAATCGGCCATTTCGGTAATTTTCACCCCGTGTTCACTCAACCGTGAAATTTTGTGCACAAGTCACATGGTACGATAAGAAGCACATAACTTATACGTTGCATGCCTTTTTATCCTGGAAAATTGAAATTTGTTCCAATATCACCAATTCAAAGTTGCAAAATTGGGCTTGTGAACTTCAAAAAGTGACCATTTTGACTTTAAGTCATGCTCACTCAAGCGTGACCCAGTGATATCCCTTGAATTTCACGTGAAAGGTAGCCGAGAACTTCAGCTACATGATCCTGTATTCAGATTTCCTCAAAGTTCCTGATTCATAAAACATTGAAGTTTGTTTTAGGGGGAACTTATTTTTTGTTTAGTGTTTATATATATATATATATATATATATATATATATGTGACAGTGCACCTCAAAACGAACATAAAGTCGCACACACTGATTTCGCGTGAGGACTGAAAATAAGTGAAATGGGTCAACCTAGCCGAACTTGACTTTTTCATATTTTCTGAAAGAGCGGGTCTTCTTTTACATTATGCTAAAATTTGGTATCATTAAACGGGCAGGAAAGTGTGTTTTTTTAGCAGTTTATCTCGAACATTTTTGGTAGAATAGTGTGATTAGATGTGTCTTTAGAATCCCTTTTTCATTTCTGAAAAACCTTGTCCACACTCTTCATTTTCAACTCTAATAACTTTTGAAAGGATAGTGCTACTGCTTTGAAAGTTGGCATTGATTATGGACAGAATGTGTTAATGAGGCATGCTTAATTTCAGTTTAATTTGATAATCCCTTCATTGTTGTTACTCTGGTGGTTTACTTCCTGTTTTTTGTCCCATTCATCGCACAGCCAGCACGGTTTGGTAAAGATTAAGCGCTTGAATAGACATTGTACTTCAGAGCCTCCTTTCTCAGTTCACACTTTTCCTGAGTTTGTGCTTTCTTTCCAATATTTAGATAGGTTAGGAGAGTCCATTTGATTTGAGTTATACATCATTTTAAAGCTTAAAGTCTGCTCTTTAAGAATATAGTCTTAACTAAAAATTCATGTCTGGCGACTTTTTGTTTGTTTTGAGGTGCAGAGTCACACACACACACACACACACATATATATATATATATATATATATATATATATATATATATATATATATATATAAATGTATACATATATATGAGTATATGAATATAAGAATGACCCAAGTCCAATTTTTGGCCAAATTCAGTTTTTCATGGAAAATTGTAGCTTATGCATGGACTCATCTTGTGTGTAAATGATAAATCCTAATTACTCCCGGAAGTGCCTGAAATGAATGAGTTAAATCTTATATTAATGTAAAAATGAAGGACTTGGGTCATTCTTACATTCATATAATAGCGCCCTCTCTCATCCTTCTCCCATCTCTATAGCAGAATATCATGTATATGAATCAAAGAACGACCCAAGTCCATATGAATCAAAGAACGACCCAAGTCCATATGAATCAAAGAACGACCCAAGTCCACCACACAAAATGGCCTCTCCACAATTAATGTAAATGTTAATTGTCATAATAATATGTGTTCTAATTTGTATATACAATGTTGCCTTCCCATCACAGTTAAATAGAAAATTATTGGACAAATAAAAAAGATATGAAGTTTTTTTTAGTTTACTCGAAATGATCCTCCATGGACTTGGGTCGTTCTTATATTCATATACTCATATATATACATATATATATAAATTATATATATATATATATATGATAATAGTGGCTACTTGTATAGCGCACAGGTCCACTTTTCAGTGCTCATGGCGCTTCAAAAATGAAAAGATATCATATATTTACATGCATATACATATTTAAACATTTCAACAAAGAAGAAAATGGTAAACAAAAACAAATATATACCAAATAAAGAATGCAACATATGCTAATCAAAAATACAATATTGATCCAATATCAATGACATACAACGATAACAACCCTCAGTATGAAAGGAACAGAAAAGTTTTAAGTTTGGATTTGAATGACTCTCTAGATGACAGTTCCCTTTAACTGAAGAGGTAACTGATTCCACAATTTTGGTCCCATAACGGGAAAAGCATGATCACCATACCCATGTTTTACTCTCGGTGTTTGGAGTAAGAATGTATCTGATGATGAACGTAGCCTTTGTGTCGGATTGTATTTTTGAACCAAATTACTTATGTATATGGGGGGAAAAGAATGAATTGAATGATGTACTAATAACAGATCCTGAAAATAATCCTTTTTTTCTACAGGTAAACAATGTAAGGAACAAAGAACTGGTGACATGCAATCAAACTTATTCGTAAAAGTTTTTTCCTCTCTCTTTTTATTTTTTATGCAACCATAAAACAAACAAAACACAAAATATAAACGATGTACAAATGTCCAGCCTGTAGCATTAAAAAGGGTTCAGTAAACAAGTCACATTAAACTATCTGCCATAATGGAATAACACAAGAAGATGGATGTCTATGAGATATATGAAAATAGAGGATCAACCATTACAAAAGCATGGACCACTTCCTCAAATGACATTGTAATTTACCTTTCTTTTGTGCTATAGCATATTCAGTTTTCTGTTTATACTTTACTAAAGCCATAAATGCATCAAAATTCAAAGTTAAACCTTGAAATCTACATCTATATATATAAAACTTAAGACAAAGAAATAAAAAATGTATGCATGTACAAAATTCTACGTCATTATTTACACCAAACATCATATCAAAAGGCAAAAAGGTATATACCTTTTTGGTCTTTTCCTCTATGATATCAAATAATTTTTTTCCATAAAGGTAGTGTTTTAGGACAGTGTACAAATAGATGAAAAGCAGTTTCCTGTTCTTGACTACAAAACATACAGTTTGGGTGTTGTGTTTTTTAAATCTTAAATAAGAATGCATTTAAACCAATAACATCATGAAAAACCTTAAAATAAAAGGAACGAAGTTGTGTTTCAACATCCCGCAGTACATTTATAGTTATTCATATGAATGACATCCCACTGAACTGTTTCATCATTAAAGGAGAAGAGGTCCTTCCATTTACCTATTCTTTTCTCACATGAGGAGTCACAATGTACATTTCTTATTACCGGATAAGCATGTTTAGAAATTTTCTTTTTTTTTTCACCAGCTCTGACACAATTTTATCAAACTTATCTTCATCGGTATCCAAGGAAGAATCAAACCATGGAAGATAAATACCATTCATTAAAGAATTATATTTTCTCCTATCCTTAATTGCAATATCAAATTCCAGAACTAGCTCTTCAAAGGTTTTGACACGACCCCCTATGTGCGAATCATTAATAAAATGAATTCCTTTCTCAAACCAGTCAGGGTAATAGAAAAAAGTCTATGTTTCAAACTAACTTTCTTATTCCACCATATATAGTCCTGTATATGAAAATTTGAAAGGCCAAGGTCTTTCAAAATACCTTCTCTATAAATGTACCATGAAGAGACAAGAGAGGGCGCTTGGAGTGTTACGACGCTTTTTTCACTCTCTTCGCACTTTGTTCAACAAAATCGTCCTAAATCTGTAAAAATACTTACCATCGGATTCTAATTTGGAGAATTCTATCGTGTTCAGGAACAAACAACTGTTTTGTGAGGATTGTTTGACAATTCAACCAAAGAAATCGAGACTTATTGGAATACGCCCATGGTGCTTGATTCTTTGCCTCTCTACCTGTTTTCATCATGACGTATGCTCAAGCGGCTTCAAACTCCGACATGTTACGAGGGCCTAAACCCGTTTTCTTGCAAACTCGGGACATACCAAAAGGAGTGGCGCCAATTTCAGGTGAGCAACTTTATATCTGCCTAACCAAATCTGTGCAGAGTGATGAAATAACAGGAGTGCAAAGAATTGGTGGATTGTGGCGTATCTACCTTAACTCTCATGACAGTCGTGTGAAAGTGATAACCAAAGGACTTGAAATACGAGGTGCCACTATACCAGTATATGACACTAACCCGTTCACACAAGCGAAAAATGAACATCTGACCCGTGTGACAATCAGAGATGTCCCCTTGTCAGTTAGTGACGAACTCATATCACAGACACTGTCCAAACTGAAATGTACAGTACGTGGGGAAATAATGAGGCAAAAGTTACGTGTGAACGGGCAGCTTACTAGCTGCCTGAACAGTGACCGTGTGTGCTTCATTGAGCCCCCATCCCAGCCACTACCCAGACAAGTGACTGTTGGCAACATGTTTCACGCCAAGCTTTTTCACATCGGTCAACCACAGTCAACTTCAAAGTGTTCAAAGTGTCTTACAGACGGTCATTCGACACCTCAATGCCAGAATCCAGTGAAATGCAGAACATGTCTGAAATCAGGCCATATGAGTAGCACCTGTCCCATGCCGATCACTGAGGAGTTACGTAACGCGCATCAAAGTGCTTCTGCCAGGGTCCGTGACCGTGACAGTGAGAACACACCTCGCAGCTCATCGTCCATCGATCAGGCAGCCACATCTGACACCATGCGTGACGACTCATCGGCTCCAGCCAATCCATCCACAGGTGCGATCTCTAAGCATACCAGGAGGGCAGTCGACAAGGAGGCAACTCGAGAGACGAGAAGGCCACGACAAGTCGACATCTCAGAGTTTCTTCGTCATGCGAGGCAGACCACCCAACAGGAAAGTGACCAAACACAGGCAAAAGAAAGCGATGTAGAAGACTCGGGAGATAACGATGCAACATCCACAGGGAGCGACAGCGACGAAGCTACCCCATCTCCCCTGTCTCCAGAAACACCACCCCCACCCCCCTAAACAAGATAAAGGCGCCAAGAAAAGGAAACGTAGAGAGAAAATGAATTCAATGATGAAACAAAAACCAAGTGAAATAATACCAATGTAAATGGAAAAGAAAGTGATTTTGATGACAGAAATAGAAACGCAACCAAAGGAAATTAAGTCACTGGGAAAGAAAAACAATGTGAGTGTTATGTCAACAGGTGAAGTAAAATCGGTGAATATCAAATCAGTGGAAAAGATAACCCAAGTGAGAAAAAGGAATGAACAAACATGTCGCCATAAAATTTATTGTGGTCAAATAGTACAGTTTCTTGCAATATGTCAATTTGAAATGCCTACTTTTGTATACAAATTCATGCTTAATATGTTAACGGACTTATATCAAGGAGAAAACAAATAATTTTTTTGTATATCTCGAGAATATTATAACAGTAAGAACTAGTGTTGATCATAGCATACGGATACCACTTACTTATAATCAACATGAATACTGCAGAAAAACGGAGCATTACATTGTTGATGTCTCTTATGTGGCGTTGCTTAGCTACACACGCATTGCGCAAGGAAGTGATTTAACTCGGTATGGATCAGGTGTACATACATTCCTATTTTGCATCACCCCTCACGCAATAGGTGAAGGATCTGGCTATTTGTGTATGGATGTTTTTGCCACAGCTATTGGCTTTCACATGTTCACTAAAAATCAGCGCGTTTTATGCACGGAACACATATCACGCAGGGAGTTCTCGATGCATGACGTAGTTTGTAATTGTCAGCGTAGTTTGTCACAGGAACAAAGAAGACATGAAATATCAACGTTTAATGTTCACTGGTGAGAATCTGATTCATATCATATCTCTTAATGTAAGAGGATTAAGAAACAGAGAGAAGAGAAAAGAAATATTTCTTTGGATGATTAATCAAAAAGCTGACATTATACTGTTGCAAGAGACTTTTTGGACGAAAGATATGGAAAACGTAATAAAATCAGAATGGAAAGGTGCCTGCTACTTTGATAATGGTACAAACCATTCGAAAGGTGTGGCAATTTTGATTAATTCCAAACTTTCGGTAGATATTATATCAGCTGTTGCGAAAGGCGATGGCAGAGCTTTGGCTCTTAAACTTTTTGCAGAGGAAGATGAATCAATGTGTATTCACCAACGAAAACGTCTGATAAAGACATATTTTACAAAGGTTTAATTTCCTGGGTTAACGTTTTAGATATTTCGAAAAATAAACTGATATTTGGTGGGGATTGGAATTGTGTTCAACATGGACAGTTAGATACGCAAGGTATATCCCATCCGTATAAACCCCAAAAATGGTTCCTAAAATTTATTAAGATATTGGATTTGATAGATATTTGGCGATTGGTTCATCCAATTAAAAAACAATTTGCATGGCGTCATTTATCGCTCAGTCTGTTTTCAAGATTAGATTATTAGCTTATTTCGTCATCTTTACGATGTGTTGTTCAGAATACTGATATCAGACCATCTGTTCGTTGTGATCATAACGCCATTTCATTGAAAATTAAGATTTGTGATACTACACGGGGAAGAGGTTATTGGAAATTGAATAATTCTTTATTGTTAGATAAACTGTATAGGGAACGTATAATAAATATGATTGGTAAGATGCGTTTTGAATATCAAAATTTTGATTCACAATTGAAATGGGAGATGTGTAAGATTAAGATAAGGGAATTTTCACAAAAAATGCAAAATATAAGCAAAAAATAAGAAATCAGTATTTGCTTAAACTTCAACAAGATTTGAATATGTGACCCGCGACAACGGTTTCTGGCAAAAGTCGGGCATTTTGAAAATTCATTTTTTCACTGAATCACATTGCCCACTTCATAAGCTTTGCATTTATATAAAACACTTGTATACTTCGGCACCATAAGTGGGCATGGAAAGCGAAATAAAATCCACTTTTTAAGTTGTTAGCCTGACAAAATTGCGAGAAAACGGGCTTTGAAGATGCACCTCTACTCAAAGATAATGTCCGAGCGGCGATGCGAGGTGAGAATCACCCATCCGTACGATGGTGCCAATCGATGTTAAGCTCCGCCTCTAGCAACCACATCGCCTTCTGATTGGCTCACTGAGAGAGTCAAATTTCCCGGGCACCCTTCCTAGGAGCTCAGCGTATGGAGCCGAAAAACAATGCGGTTCGCTCGGGTTTGTTTTACCAGTACGTCTTTCAAGATGGCGGATACGATAATTGCACGTATAGTGTACTTTAAGTGTATGGTACACGCATTACGCAATGGCGTCCACACGCCATGACCATGTGCATGTAACAGGAGCGGGTGGCGAATCCACACATTTACAAATCGCGTTTTCATTGTGGTTGATTTGTCTTTATCATTGGCGACCCTTTTGAAGGCAGAAAAATGCTAGTGCTGGCAAGGGTCACGCTTCCTGTTTGTTTTGCTCTTACAAGCCGTGCATATGTTGCCTTGTTCGGTGGTGTTGATTATATCAAAACAAACAAACAAACAAACACGTACGACTCGTTAGTTTGGTGCAATCTTGATGTGTAGTATTTGAATATAACTGGTTACATGTGACCTCTCCTTTCCTCTCATCATCCTTCCCTTGAGTCAGTCTGCTGTCATAATTTTTGCTACATGTACAAGTAGACTATTTTTTTTTCTTTTCACACGATTATGTCGTGCTACATGATTTTTGTTTCACTTCCGTTGTCGAACATTGCGGTAGAATAGTTTGGATAGAAAGCCAAACGAAGAGCACGCACTACAGAGCGAGCGTATAAACAACTATAGCAAGAACAATGGAGCATGTAATCATGCACGCGTGGACAAAGCATTCCCAAAACGCTGCAACCGGTCTGTCTCCGAAAGCCGAATTATGTAAATGTGTGCGACGCACCAGCCAATCGCATGCGAGACCCTGCGCCGTAGCAACGCTGGGGATATTGGCGCGGCGTTCGAAAGAAGCTCGAAACTGACGAGTGCGATCCAGTATAGGGTGCTTAAAATTCCATTTTCGATAGGAAAAACGTAGTCTTATGCTATGAAATTTAGTGTAGATGTAGAAAACATATCAAAGATTCGATTTCTGCAAAAAACCCAAATCGACAAAAATAATGGTAAAGATCTTTGTACTCGGCCTAGGAGGGAATTTGCTCTTGCGACTTTTGCCTGAAACCGTTGTCGCGGGTCACATATGATTGAAAAAAATAATTGATGAAGACCCTACAGAGATAAATATACAAGAACTAAGAAGAATCAAAATGAAATTAGAAAAAAATATATAGAAATAAATGTAAAGGTATTTTTGTTCGATTCAGAGAGAAATGGATTGAAGAAGGAGAAAAATCAACGAAATGTTTTTTTAGGTTAGAAACGCAGAATGCAAAGAGAAAGGAGATTAACGCTGTTTTGAAGAAAGACAAAGTTATTGTTGATGAGAAATGTATTTTAGAAGAGATTTATTTATATTACAGCAAATTATACCACTCAGACAAGTTACATAATTCTTTTGAATATCTGCAAAATTTGAATTGTGTTACTTTAGAAGAGAATGACAGTTTAAGTTGTGAGGGAATCCTTACAGAAAAAGAATGCTTTGAAGCCTTGATGTCGATGGAAAATAACAAATCCCCCGGCAGTGATGGCTTAAGTGCTGAATTTTATAAGATTTTTTGGGATTATATTAAAGATTTATTGTTAGACAGTCTGAATACAGGGTATAGAAATGGTACATTATCTGATAGCCAAAGACACTCTATATTAACATTGTTGTTTAAGAAGGATGATAAACGAAAACTTGATAATTGGCGCCCAATATCTTTGTTGAATATTGATTATAAAATAGCTACAAGGGCGTTAGCGAAACGTTTACAAAATGTAATTCCGAAACTAATTTCTTTTGATCAAATGGGTTTTATCAAGAAAAGATCAGCAGTAGAAAATATAAGACTTGTACAGGATTTATTAGACTTTTGTCCACAGACAAACTTACCGAGTATTTTTATTTTTCTTGATTTTAAGAAAGCTTTTGATAATGTCGATCATGATTTTCTGTTTGAAGTTTTGAAACGGTATGATTTCGGAAAATCGTTTATTCAGTGGATCAGAACTATTTACAAGAATGCAGATTGTAAGGTTTTGAACAATGGTTGGTTGTCCAGAACGTTTCCAATTACTAAAGGGGTTCGCCAGGGCTGTCCTCTTTCTGCGTTGCTGTTCCTTATAGTTGTTGAAGTACTTGCAATGAAGGTACGAAATAATGATAACATCAAAGGTATATGTATTCCTCAATGTGAGCAGTCAAATTTAAAAGAAATCAAAATATCTCAATTGGCGGACGATACAACGCTTTTTGTTGATTCTATCCAATCGGGAAATGAAGCGATGAAAGAAATTGAAGCGTTTGGTGCATATGCTGGTCCAAAATTGAATTTTATAAAAAAAAACACAAGCTATATGTTTAAATGGAAACTGTGATGACTGTATTGATGGTTTACAATGGTCCGAGGAACCGGTCAAGTATCTTGGAGTGTTTTTGAACATTCATGGTGAAAATTTTGAATATTTCAATTGGTCCAGGAAGATTGAAAAAATGAAACGCATAATCAATATGTGGAAAATGAGAAATTTAACATATTATGGTAAGATAAGAATCATTAAGTCGTTATTAATTTCGCAAATAATTTATGTAGCAACAGTGTTTACGATTCCTCCAAGCTGTATAATTGATATTAATAAGATTTTGTTTGCATTCCTTTGGAATTCCAAAAGAGAGAAAGTGAAGAGAAGTGTACTAATTAATAATCCAAAAGTTGGAGGTCTTGATATGGTAGACATTGAGTCAAAAATAAAAGCACTCAGATTGTCATGGCTGTCCAAACTTATCGATAATCATCCTCGCCCCTGGAAAAATATTGCTAGCTTCTGGCTTCAAAAAGTTGCGACACCTCCCATATGTTTTCTGATAAATTGTTCCATAAAAGATATGTTTTGTTTATGTAAGAAATATAAGATTCCATCATTTTATAGAGACCTATTGATCTATTGGGCAGAAATACGATATGTGGATCTGTTGCGAGTTAGAGATATTGGCGAGGAATTTTTATGGCTTAACAGTAATATTAAATTTGGAAAAGAAATGCTTTATTTTCAAAATTGGAGTAATAATGGTATAAATGTAGTGTCTGATGTAATAGTAAATGGATCTTGGGTTGATCAAACCCAAGTTAATAATAGTTTGCAGACTGATAATTTACTTGTTTCTTTTCAGTATCAAAAATTGAAACACGCCTTCCCTCATTTTTGGTTGCATAAACTACGTAATCAAAAAATTGAATATGAAATGAATAGTTAACAGATGTTTGAAGTGTCAAGAAGTAATGTTTCTGATATCCTTAGCAAAAAAGCTAAAATGTATTATACCAGTTTAAAAGAAAAGAAGGTTTCAGAACCAAATATGATCATCATTTGGCAACGTAAACTTGACCTGCCTTATACATTTGATTGGGAGTCAGTATTTGCTTTTAATCTGTTGAAAGTGAAACTCAACAAGATAAAACAGTTTAATTTCAAAGTGATAAACAATATTGTACCTTTTAAGGATAATCTATTGAAACGGAAAATTACCACAAATGCACAGTGCAAATTCTGTAATGAAAATGAATCATTAATGCATAATTTGTTATATTGTCCGAGAATAAGAAACATCTGGGCAAGGACCAGTGACCTTATTTTTGAATGGTCAAGAAAAAACATTATCATAGATGAGAAAATCATAGTAATTGGGTATGAAATTTGTGAGAAAGATTATTTCTTTACCAACGCAATAATCAATTTCATGGAATATGCAATCTATAAGGTATATCTCATGGAAGAATACAGAAATCAGCGATTTACTGTATCCTTTATTGTAAAAGAATTCAAATGTGAGTTTCTGTTATATTGTAATGATATCTCTAAAAAAAGAAGTATTCGAGAAATCGATGATAAAATCCGTTATATACAGAATTTTCATTTGATGTAAATTGAACTATGACTACAATTGTCTTATGCTTGTATTGACTTATGCATGATTCTGAATAATTGATTTGAATAAAGTCCCTCAAATTGAGGACAAAAAAAAAAATAAATGTACCATACTTTTAAGGTTTCAAATAATTGAGAATTCTTAAGCTTGTTCAAACACAACCTGGGTCATTTGCTCTCCACAAGAGTAAGCTTTGTTCATTAAAATTCAATAGCATTATCTGTTCAATATCCTTCCATGTATTTGAATAATAAGGATCTAAGAATTTTGCAACCCATGTCATCTTCTGAGCCTGTGCATAAACCAAAGGATAAATCATACGCAAACCGCCTGAATCATAATCATTACATATTAACTCTCTTTTCACTCTATTTCTACCCCCTTTCCATATAAATTGAGTATATGAATATAAGAACGACCCAAGTCCATGGAAGACCATTTCGAGTAAACTAAAAAAAAAATCATATCTTTTTTGTTTGTCCAATAATATTCTATTTAACTGTGGTGGGATGGCAACATTGTATATACAAATTAGAACATATATTATTATGACAATTAACATTAACATTAATTGTGGAGAGGCCATTTCGTGTGATGGACTTGGGTCGTTCTTTGATTCATATGGACTTGGGTCGTTCTTTGATTCATATACATGATATTCTGCTATAGAGATGAGAGAAGGACGAGAGAGGGCGCTATAATATGAATGTAAGAATGACCCAAGTCCTTCATTCTTACATTCATATAAGATTTAACTCATTTATTTCAGGCACTTCCGGGGGTAATTAGGATTTATCATTTATACACAAGATGAGTCCATGCATAAGCTACAATTTCCCATGTCAAACTGAATTTGGCCAAAAATTGGACTTGGGTCGTTCTTATATTCATATACTCAATTTAAAGAGCATACTATTCAGTCGTTTAAAGAACGACTGAGGTATATTTAAACAAAGCACAGTAAACATAAAAGTCAGCTGAGGTAAGAGCAGTGCTTTGACCACAACTATCTTTCCTAATAATGACAAATTTCTGTGTTTCCAACAATTAAGTGTATGCTCTATTTGTACTAACTTGGGTACATAATTCAATTCATACAAAGATTTCGTATTTAGCGAAAAGAGAACACCCAATGCTTTAAATGAATTTTCCTTCTAAACCTTCTAACTGAAGAGGATGAAAGGTAGTCCCTTTTAAGGATCCAATGTGTATAGCTTCAGATTTTGATAGATTTATTATACATCCAGAGAATATTGCAAATTTGTGTAACAACTCAAACAGATTTTGAAAAGACTCTGCATCACCATTCAAAAATACTTTTGTATCATCTGCATACATACTCAACTTTTTTTTCATAATTCCCAATGGGTATACCTTTAATATGTTCACTGCTACGAATAGCAATACCCAGAACTTCTATGGCTAAAATGAAAAGTAGTGGGGATATTGGACAACCTTGGAAAATACCTCTAGACAAAGAAATTTGATCAGTGAAAAAAACATTATTCATCACAAAACTACTTCTCTCATTATAAACAAGTTTTGATCCACTGAATGAAATTGTTTCCGAGGTTAAATTTCTTAGGAATTTCAAATAAAAACTTATGTTCAACCCTATCACATGCTTTTTCAAAATCTAGAAGCAAAATCGTTCCTGGTATCTTCAATATGTCCGCGTATTCAATCATGTCCACAATAGTCCGAATAATAGCACTTATATTTCTACCTGGCCTAAAGCCTTGTTGATCTTCCTTAATTATGGTATGTAAACTCAATCTTAATCTATTTGCAAAGAGCTTTGCTATTATTTTATAATCTACATTCAGTAATGATATGGGTCTGTAATTTTTCACTAAATAAGGTTTTGTGACATCTTTTTTTTTTTGAAAGATTACACAACAATGAATTCGAAAAATCCAACCGAGAAGAAATCAAAGCATGAATAAGTATCTCAAATCTCAAATATTTCCTCATGAAACTTAAATTACGCAACTGATATCGAACATTCCGCTGAATATGAGTTACCTGACTTCGAAATGGCATTTCCTGATCAAATATGACACCTCCCTAGATTACGGGCTGTTTTCGACGGAGTAATGCAAGTACTACCGATGTTGACATGACATGACTGATAATCAACTTTGCTTAACATATGCTTTGATCCCAATAACAGAAACTCAGATTTTCTGAAAATGGCATGACATTGTTCCCTTACTCTTCCAATTTAAAGTCATATGTAACATGACTCATACAAGTGCACGGATGCGGAGATATTGATGATTTTATTAGCGCACGTTTAGTGCTTTAAGAAATCACTGTTTCGAGAAATCCGCCTTCAATGTTTTCCTTCCAACGCTATCATGATCAGAGAGATGCAAGACAGTTTTCACTGTTTGACAATAGAAGGTACACTCTTAGCAACCTCCGCGATATTCTACGCACGACCGATCAGTGACCAGGATACCACACACTGACCAATGAGATCACTCCTTCGTTGCTATGGGCGGAGTCTAGGTGCGGCGGTAAATTCAATTGTACGGAAACGTTTCTGTTCCGTTGAAAGTCGGAAAATAATGGCAAAGAAAAATGCTATGTTCTTGCCTTTTCTTTGATCATGTAGCTTCGAAATTTCGGCAGGTGATAGAAGATTAGATATTAGACGACAAAATTATGTCAAAAACTGAAATCCGAACGTTTTGACGAATGTCGATGATCTGGCTTCATAACCCGCTTTTCTCGGCTCATCCGTCAGGGTCTTTAGGATCCTTATGTTGTAGCCGTCACACACAAACACACACACACACACACACACACACACACACACACACACACATAGATAAATAAATATATATATATATCCCTAGTTGGCACCTTAGGGAGACATATTGGGGGGAAGTGTCTTCATTAGGGAGACAACTGGTCATTAAGGAGACAATTTTCGTGTCTCCATTGCGTAAATTGCCATTGAACATGTATTTTAAAATTTGCATATAAAACAAATGGAAATGTCTTCAAAATGACCCATCTAGGAGTATATATATATATATATATATATAACAATATATATAAACACTAAACAAAAAGTAAGTTCCCCCTAAAACAAACATCAATATTTTATGAATCAGGAATCTTTGAGGAAATCTGAATACAGGATCATGTAGCTGTAGTTCTCGGCTACCTTTCATGTGGAATTCAGTGGATATCACTGGGTCACGCTTGAGTGAGCACGACTTAAAGTCAAAATGGTCACTTTTTGAAGTTCACAAGCCCAATTTTGCAACTTTGATTTGGTGACATCGGAACAAATTTCAATTTTCCAGGATAAAAAGGCATGCAACGTATGATTTATGTGCTTCTTATGGTACCATGTAACTTGTGCACAAAATTTCACGGTTGAGTGAACACGGGGTGAAAATTACCAAAATGGCCGATTTGACATGTTTCTCATGGTAATTTCTATCAATTGAGATTGAATTCGGGTGTTGAACAGTTTTTACACACAATTCACGTAATTCCACGGTTGAATGAGCACATTAAAAACAAAGAAAATAACAATTTAAATCGTGCAGTCAGAATTGCTATAATTTTGCGCACTGAAATCAACTGTATGATGCTTTTTTATATTGTGCTAATACCCAAACGCATATCAGTGACCACCTGACATTTCAGTCACGCTTCAATAAGCACGTGAGGCTGGAAACCCTTTTATTAACCTACATAATGAAAAATTGGTAATTTTGCCATAATCCCCATATGGTAAGTTCATGTGAAGAGGAGGAATTTATGCTTTTAAAAGCTAACAATGGCTTTTGCATGCAATGTGGTTTATTTTACGGTTGAATGACCACATTATGAAACAATGATTAATCTTATTAAAACCATCCAGCAGGTTTTGCATTGATCTTCTGCATTTAAAATCAACTTAAAAACATTTTGTTATTGCGTTTAGGTCCGATATATAAGTCTCAGTGATCCTTGGCATTCCTTCAAAATTTTACACATCAAAGGGTACATGGTGCCGGAAACCCTCCTTATAATCCATGGCTACCTTTGATTAAATATTGAAGTATTCGTGGAGAAACTGGTCTGCCTTTAGTTTCATGAAATCCCCTTGTTGGAACAGAAATGAAAAAATTATGCAAATTAAATCTTCGGGCCTTTGTTTTCCCTACTGAATACTAATTTTGGCATTAAGTTCTTGATCTTTGTAAAGTCATGAAGTCATGCATTAACTCAAATGGAAAATAAATGCAATGAATCATTGACATGGTACCAAATTTCACTTTTGTTCAACATCAATATCCTCCCGTGCTGTATTATGCATGTAGAGTCTGGAGACAGATATTGTTTGCGGTGAGGAATATGAAGTGGCCTTTGTTGTTCATGTGGTGATGATGATTGTGATGGTGATGATAGTTGCTTAAAATGTTGGTTGACTATTATACGATCGTTATAGCAATATAACACAGATTGGGGAGCATCTGCACTCACTTTTTAGGCTCTATCCACTAACACCGCGGAACACGTCTTCAAAACCAACCAAATGTAAATCTTATGGAAATTTCAGCCACGAAAATGGTTTTGACCAGCACACTTTGCTCATCTTATGTGCTCACTGAAGCATGTCACAGTGTCATTTTTTATCGAAATTTTATTTTTTTCATCGAAATCAGAGTAATTTCCCAACATATCAACTTAAACATAAAAAACAATGATTTTTTTTATTATATAGGGTAAAAAAGGGTTTTCCAGCCCCACATGCTCGTTGAAGCGTGACTAAAATGCCAGGTGATCACTGTATGCACAGTGGTATTAAACACAATACAAAAAACATTAAAACAATTGATTTCAGTGCGCAAAATTATCGCAATTCTTACTGCACAATTTAAATTGTTATTTTTCTTTGTTTTTAATGTGCTCATTCAACCGTGAAATTACGTGAATTGTGTGTAAAAACTGTTCAACACCCGAATTCAATCTCAATTGATAGAAATTACTACGAGAAACAGGTCAAATCGGCCTTTTGGTAATTTTCACCCCGTGTTCACTCAACCGTGAAATTTTGTGCACAAGTCACATGGTACCATAAGAAGCACATAAATCATACGTTGCATGCCTTTTTACCCTGGAAAACTGAAATTCGTTCCGATATCACCAAATCAAAGTTGCAAAATTGGGCTTGTGAACTTCAAAAAGTGACCATTTTGACGTTAAGTCATGCTCACTCAAGCGTGACCCAGTGATATCCACTGAATTTTACATGAAAGGTAGCCGAGAACTACAGCTACATGATCCTGTATTCAGATTTCCTCAGAGGTTCCCGATTCATAAATTACACAGGTTTGTTTTGGGGGGAACTTACTTTTTGTTTAGTGTTTATATATATATATATATATATATATATATATATATATATATATATATATATGAAGGGGTCGGTGCAATATAGTGCTTACCTTCACAATAATCATTTTGAGATAATTGCTGTTGAATGTTTGGAAAGTCCATACATTGTACATTAATAAAACAAGAATGCATGCATTTTTTTTTACCATCTTATTGGTTGAATATAAATATGATATTTTCACAGAGGTTAGAGTGAAGGAAAATGATTATGAAAATGCATGTATCTCAATTTTGACAAAAGTGTGGGTTAGCACTATATTGCACCCACCCCTTCATATGTATATGTATATATATGGGTGAAAACGTTGAACGATGTACAATTGGGCAAATCAGGGGTCAAAATTAAAAAACGTCACTCACTGATATAAATATATCTCAGTCAAATGTCATTGATATCAGCTTTCTTGGAAACCCAATTATACTGGGATATCTCCAAGGGGGTTGTTTTTATTCAAGATTAGATAGAACTGCGACATATTGGCGAACGTCTCTGACTAAAATTAACATTGTTTTAGTGAAAATTCAAATGAAGGGTAGAAAAACATTCAAATGAATATATTTTCATCTTGTTCATGCTTTTGAAGACTGTTTTAATTTGTTCCTAAAATATTGTTTACCTACTGTGAAGTTTACAAAAGCTAATACACACGGAAGTTAAAGTAAAAGTGGAGTTTTTGTCATTTAAGCAGATATTTTTATATTCTTATCTTCACTTTCATCTCATTTGAACAAAACATATAGCAGGGGTCTCATTTGTTTGAATGTTAATGTTCACTAGATACTAATAATGAATTTAGTGCATTTCGTTTGGTCAAATCCCCATAAAAGCCATTTACAGATGCTGAAAGTAAGCCATGTTTTGATCAGAGACGTTCAGGTTTCACTCATAGACGTTCCTCAGACATAGACAATAAAAACGATGTCCTTTGATCCATAATTACGAGGTTTGTGAACAAACAACATAATTCTTTTATTAAACACATGTTTATCTTTTGTGAACAATTCAGAATGGTAATTTCAACTTGAATTATTTTTCATAATAACCGATTGTAACTACAAACCTCCAAATTGTAAAGAGGAATTTCGATTTCTACACCAAAAATCAACAACAAACCTGTCCTTGTTATATTATTCATATCTTACAACACTTTTGAATGACAGACAAATAAAAATTACATGAAATACTTGCAATTTTGACTACCTTACCTAAATTATTTGTTTATATCAGAGACATTTGCTTTTCCATCAGGGACGTTTCGGCTGTAAGTTATCACTAGAACTAAACACCAAACTCCCTATTTTAAAAGATCCTCGTAACTCAACATTCCACATTCATTGAGAAATCATTTACCGAGGCATATGTCAAGAATTGTTTTTGTTTATGATGACCACTACTTTGTATTTCACCTTCCGGTGTATGCGAAGGTGTGCCCACATGCTATCAATATTGTATATGTTTTCTTTCAAATGTAGTCCAAATCTATAACAAAGGTAAACACGAATTTACTAATACTATTTGAATTTGACCACTATACCTCAAATAATCATTATGATTGTATGTGTATGTCAGGCCAGTTCGGATTTTTATTAGGGACCGTACCTGGGCCACTGTTATGATGTCGTCTCAGAAAGCTGTAATTAACCTATACTTATCCTAGAAGCATCAAATTCCACTGTGCTTTTTTGTATACTATAAATGGCAGATATAAATTGTAAACGCCAAACTCAAAAGAATATCAACGGTGTGGTACAGCAAACGTTTGACCAAAATGAACTGAAAACCTCTTTCAAGAGGTTGACAATGATAACATTACAATATCACATTTTACCTGTCACATCGGTAGGGGATTATCAATCCTTCTTTCTACTCGAAGGCGATACATAAGTATAGTGTTGTAGAGGAAACTAAGTAAAGGGACATTCTTAATAGACATTTTCTTGTTTCATCATAGATGTTAGTATTTTACCTTTTCTCATGTATTTGGCTTACAAACCTAAAAAATAATACCACTAGAACATCTCACCTTACTTCTAAGAGAAAAGGAGTCATTATAGGGGAAATTCAGCCCAAATATGAGCTAGCCGCTGATAAGAAAGAATAAAATCTTATGGGCTCAAGAAAAAATAATGAAGTTATGACGTTTTGAAGTTTCGCTAATTTTTCAGGAAACAGTTTTTGAACGGTCATTATGAATATGCTAATGGCAAATTGAGCTTGTCATTCCCTCACAACTTGCCATAATGTTTGCACATAAACTTTTGAAATTTTCAGTTTTTCATTTAAACATAATTATGCCCGAGGCTTTAATCCGGGTATATCTAACTGATTACTATTCTGAAGGTAAACAACCAGGAATAGCATCATGTTTCAGATTTCAAAGACAGAAAAATTGAATTTCCGTTATTTTTTGTACACGATCAATGGAAAATTGTGAGGTTATGACATGGTCAGCTCACTCATTTGCATATTCTTATCAACTGTACGAGAACTTGTTTGCAGAAATTAGCAAAACTTCAAAAAGGCGGTTAATTAAGGGTGCAATTAAGCACAATTAAGGGTGCAAGTATGCACCGCAGGTGTGCTGCTATTGTTACAAATTAGGTGCAAATTTGAACATTTATTTCTTAGCGTGTAAGCCTCAGATTTTACAGCCTCAAAAGCAATCGTAGTGATGTGCATTAAAAACAGAGCCCGCATTATAACATTGAATTGTATTTCCCCTCCACTTGGTATTCCATGTCCTCAATCAGTGCATGGTACCGACTGCGTCGCTTGCTACCTGAAACAGGGGTTGGGATAGTCATTATTTTGTAAACAGATGGCACCTCCAAGATCTTGGAGTACCACGGCCGTTGTCTGGAACTTGTTGGCTCCCTGAACATGACTGAGCCTAAAGATCCTGAGCAGGACGAAATTCTAATATTCGGAGCATTTAAAATCCATCCGGTCTTCCCATCTTGCTGTAAGAAAAAAAGAGATAGAGTTAAAATGATATCAAAATAAATTTATCATGCACTGGAAGACAATGTACGCACAAATGAACGTCTCTGATCAAAATTATAAATTCAACATTGTTTTTAGATTGCGTTAATTACCTAGAACGATGTATGTATACGAGGGCCATATACTGTGGAATAATGAAAGATCTACTCCTTATTGTAGTAGTTGAAAATGTGTAAAACGTTCAATGTAACGTCCCTGACGTAAACATCTTTGCTTATCAGTACTTAATGGGTTTGATTTTTACAAGATATTGGCATTATATTTGGATTAAGGAACCAATGTGCTACAAACATAGGCACCAATTCGCCATGGTGGGTCATTGATATTGGTTTGAGAGCAGATCCTACTTGTTCAGAGAACGTCTCTGACCTAAACCTGTTTTTCTTACATATCTGCCTCTCTCACAAACAATACGTAAACTAAAGTGACTACTACATAATAATCATAGACTATTGACCTATTACTAGTCATAAAACATATTTTCTGTCCTGGCAATGTGTTTACACTTGCTCAATCAACAGAAAATCTTAAATTTGAAACTCTTTTACATATTTTCAACATCTTTCAGGAAGCTTCATTTTTCTTAATATTACAACACGCCCGTGTTAACTTGGTTCTACTTGTTCCTATTATACTAACTGAGCCCATCCAGACATAAATTTACTTTAATGTTCTCATAATTTGTATAGTGGATGTCTTTATTTCATGAAACAGTAATTTTCAGAGACGTTTTTCATTTTGCTCAGAGACGTGCGGTCTTTGATTTTCGTGCAGATTCTTACATATTTACTGTCTATCCTTTTTTGATTTACCTCTAATCCAAAGATTAAAATACATAATTTCACAAATGATACTGATTGGCAAATCTACGGAATAATAATTCTAATAAATCGGCACAAACACCAGGAAAGTTTTTGTTATTACTCACATTTTCAAGATTTGTGGGCATATTTGTCGTTGAACTGTGCTGACTCGATTCCAGGATGGCTCGTTAGCGCGTAAAATAAGCACTCAAATAAAGTATCATGCAGTGCGAAAGTGTCAGATGAGGGAATATCCCTTCAGAGACTTTCAATCAGGGACATTCGTTTTGATCAGAGACATTCGCCAATTCGGGTTTTCAACCAGAACTCATTTTTGTGGACAGTATGCTACTAAAGTTGCCAATCATCATAGTCGCCTGGCTCACACTGACATACTGATAACCACTTTTTATCTCAAGCATAATCCGCTTTCATTAATGACACCATTAAACAACTGAACATCTCTGATGGTTATTCAGTATAATTTTCTTTAATGAGCCACCACACGATTATTTCACACAGCTCACTCACAAATTTTGATGGAATGGTAGTATGGATAAGACGCTAAATAAATATGGCCTTACATGTTTTCATAGTCATCCTGAATTTTTTGCGTCAAGGAAAAGATAATTCATTCAGAGACGTTCTTTTTCAGACTTAAGTGAATTCAACGTTTCCTGATAAGATAAATAATACACACGTTCATGGCAGAAGTACTTGATTAAATAGTTGAAGTGTGTGGGCTTACTCACAAGGAAAAACAAAGCTGTAGAATTGCATTAGGACAAAAATTAAGACGTGTGATTCTGGGATTTTTTCCCAAAATATGCATTTTTGTCAATTTTTTCAGCTTCAAGGCATTATTTTTTAAAGAAAATGCAGTAAGAACACTACATAGTATATATTTTCTGAAAGGTACAACCCTCCCCTACCAAATGATACCTAAAATAATGAAAAACACCCCCAGGTGACAATTTTACAAGGGTTTGAATATCGAAAAGCCCGAAAATGGCCAATTGTACATCGTTCAACGTTTTCACCCATATATATATATATATATATATATATATATATATATATATATATATATATAGAGAGAGAGAGAGAGAGAGAGTTTGTTTGCAAAAAACCGATAAGTCCATTTTTGAAGATTTTGAAGTACCGTCTCTGTCATAAAGTACAAAATAATACCTTTTAAATGATATATTGGTCACTACATATAAAGGTATATTTTTGAAGTTATGGTAAAAAAAAAAGCAAAATTTTTCTTATAATTCTCTTTATTTTTCTTGACCTTTATTTGCAAATATCTCCATTTGACAAATATGGACTTATCGGTTTTTGCAAACAAACTCTTCATATAATATATATATATATATATATATATATATATATATATATATGATTAGTGAAGTTCTTTAATCATAACAATTTTTTCGTTATTTACAATGTTTCTAAAACACAGCAAACTAATTTAGTACTTGTAGTATCAAGAATGTGAAAGAAGGGTTTGGTGTAAAAGCATGACTTGAAAAACCTTGGGGCTCATGTTGTCACCAACATAAGTATACATTTTGAATGTCAATATGTATAAATTTTATCATTTTTAGTTCTGTGTAAGAATGCGTGAACTTTGACAAAATAATGGTTAAAAGTGGCACCAGATTTGGATATGCAATCATAATATCATGATAATATCAAACATGACGGTGGATATTTTGAACTCTGATTCCTTTGATGCAAATGGTTTATATGATACATTTTTTGAAAAATTTGTGAAAATATACAATTTTCATTTTCTTTGTAAAAATATTAAATTTGCCAAGAAAAGGAATGATCGACCATGGTTTAATCATGATTTGAAAAGATTATGTGCTAAAAAGAATTGTCTCTTTAGAAAATTTGTTTAAAACCCTACCCTATATCGTGAAAAAGTATATAAGGAATGTCGTAATAATGTTAATAATGTATTACGGAAGGCAAAAAGAAGTTACTCTGTGAAAGAACATTTGAAGGGTACTTGGAAAGTGATTGATGATAAATTGAAGAGGAATATTAAAGATGATAAAATAAGTTCATTGGAAGTAAATGGAAATATAATTGATGATTCTTGTCAAATAGCTGAAAATTTTAATGAATACTTTGTTTCAATTGGACAAAATTTAGCAAACAATATGCCTCCTGTTAATCATAATCCAAGTGAATTTTTACACGGAGATTTTGTAAGTTCCATGTATTTTAGTGCTGTAACACCTGCCGAAATTATTACTATTACTTTAAATCTAAAAGATGGTAAAAGTTCTGGATTTGATGAAGTTGATGCTAAAGTCTTGAAACATTGTATTCATTATATTGCACCCCCTTTGTGTCACATTTTTAATATTTCACTTCAGTGTGGTATTTTTCCTGAAAAATAAAAATCGCTAAAGTACTTCCTATATATAAAAATGGAGATAAGTCTCAATGTTTGAATTATAGGCCAATATCAGTTCTTCCTGCATTTTCAAAGTTATTTGAGAGACTGGTATATAATAGAATGATGTCTTTTATTGAAAGAAATGATATTCTTTATAATAAACAATTTGGTTTTCGTTCTGGACATTCAACTTACATGGCTATATTTGAGTTTATGAATAAAATTAGCAATACTTTTGAAAATGGCGATATCGCACTTGGCATTTTTTTAGATCTATCAAAAGCTTTTGATAGCTTAGACCATACTATTCTCCTTCAAAAACTTCACTTTTATGGATTCAGAGGTTCAGTTTTGAGATGGTTCATAGTTACTTAAGGAAAAGGAAACAATTTGTTTATATCAATAACTCATATTCTTCAATGCTTGATATTTCTATTGGTGTTCCCCAAGGCTCTATCTTGGGACCCCTCTTATTTTTGTTATACATTAATGATGTGCAATATGCTAGTCAACAAATATGTCCTATAGTATTTGCTGATGACACAAATCTGTTTTCGTCGGGAAAAAATATGAATGATATATCACATATGTTGACTTCTGAACTTCCTAAGGTTAGTTTGTGGTTTACTACCAATAGATTATTGATTAATATCAAGAAAACAAATTATATTATTTTCACAAAACAAAAAAGAAGAATTGATTCTAACGTGCTTAGAATACATATAAATGATATGCAAATACATCAGGTGCAACAGACAAAGCTTTTAGGAGTGGTCATTGATAACACTTTGTCTTGGTCTGCTCATGTAAATTATATTGTTTGTCGAGTTTCTCAAATTATAGGCGTTTTTAGTAAACTGAGACATATTGTTTCTTTAAGAATTCTTACAAATCTTTATAATACTATGATATTACCATATTTTTCATACTGTATCTTGATATGGGGCACCTGTGCCAAATTTCTTTCAGATAAATTAGTGGTTTTACAGAAAAGAGTTATTCGCATTATTACTCACTCCCATCCAAGAACTCCAAGTGCACCTTTATTTCAAAAGCTTAATATACTCACGCTTGAACAACTTTATAAATTGCAAACTGGATCCTTTATGTACATGTTCTCTCACGATCTTTTACCACCTGTATTTAATCAAATCTTTTTGTATAATGCATCATTTCATAATTATGATACTAGATTTTCTCAAAATATTCATTTACCGTTATTGAAATGTGCTGCCTCTCGTAAAACTATAAAATATACCGGACCCAAATTGTGGAATGAAATGCCTTTAGAAATACGACAATCACCTACCTTAAAGTCTTTTAAACGTAGATATAGGGACTATTTATTAAAAGTCTGATAAATGTATAGAATAAATAATTCAAGTCGTAGGTTTGGCAGTGTGTGTGGGATGCTCGTTCTTTGATGATGATGTTTTATGCAATATATATATATATATATATATATATATATATATATATATATATATTACTTTTATATCATTGGAAATAACTGTTTCAATCTCATTCTAATGAGCTCCCCATCACTGCTAGCCATCCCTTGAAATTACTACATTCTACATTGCCTGTTTGAATTTTGTACTTGTTTATTGTTATTTGTATATTGTGATAACTGATAATTTTGTTTGATTGGGAGAGCTACCTCGAAAGGCCAATGGCCTATGTAGCCTCCTCCACACTCATTACTTTGTTATTTGTATGTCTTTTATGTAATAATGTGCATTTTTTATATATTTTATATTTCCTATGTGTCTCATGTTTGCCATTTGTCAACATGTGATTCTTTTATTGAGATGTGGAAATAAAAACGAACTGAACTGAACTGAACTGAAAAAAATTGTAGGCAAATCCATCAAAGTGAATATTGCTAAGAAATGAGTGAGACCTACTTAAAACCTTGTTATTAAGCCAAAGGTCACACCAGAAGCCGGGACAGGTTTAAAGAATAGAATAAACAGGACGTGTACACATCAAATATAATCTAGGGAGAAAAGATTTCAATACTCGGTAATATTGACGATTTTTTTTTCTCAAATACATTCATACGAGAAAGAGAAAAGAGTCAAACACATGCTGCACACAAATTACCTGTTGCTATGATATAAATATTGATAAAAGCGAAATGGCATGATTGGGACATGAATATTACATGATATTATCCGAAAATACAGGGAAGTTGTAAAAATAAACATGCATAGGATAAATTATCCAATAGCCAGATGAAATGAGGCGAAAAAGAGAAAGGAAGGGACAAAGCAAAGCCAGAATGTGCTTACTGTTTCCTGCGACATTGTATATGCCCGATATCTCTCTCTATCTCTCTCTCTCCCTCTCTCTCTCCATATATATATATATATATATATATATATATATATGCTCCTAGATGGGTCATTTGGAAGACATTTCCATTTGTTTTATATGCAAATTTTAAAATACATGTTCAATGGCAATTTACGCAATGGAGACACGAAAATTGTCTCCTTAATGACCAGTTGTCTCCCTAATGAAGACACTTCCCCCCAATATGTCTCCCTAAGGTGCCAACTATTGATATATATATATATATATATATATATATATATATATATATATATATTTAGTGATAGCAACAATAATATTCAAGTGTCTACTTGTGAACGGGCAAGTATACGGAAAGATTGTGTACATGTAAATATGCAAGCAGAATATTGCCTTTGACCGAGGTATCTACATTTTTTTACAGTTATTCTGAGTATCAACATTATAGGCTTCACGGCGTATCACTTGATCTAAACTTAACGATCCAGTAAAACGGCTGGAAAACTACACCCTGAGTCACTTTAATTGACAACGGCATCCTTTACCCCCACCCCCCCGTCTTTATACATGATAGAATTATTCTTTGTTCTAGAATATCAAGGTACGAACAGAAAATGTTATTATGAGAACGTCTCCCTGAGAGACAAGGACCGCAACGAGTGCTCTTTTATTAGCTTATTATTGTGGATTCAACCATAAGCATCACGTCAGTTGGTCGATGCGCACCGTCGGTGATCTATTGTTAGGGCGTGTCTGTTTCGAAATCTCACGACAGTGCTCCGCAACCAATGTTTTGGGGTTGAGCGTTCACAAAAAAAAATATTATAAAAAGTACATATTCTTTGGAATTTGTACCGACAGAAGACAACAGTAATATTACTTTCCACGCTTTCTGAAAGAGGTTCGTGTTCTTTCATAATACTAGAAGTGTGAAAAAAAAATTCTTTATATTTTATTAATGTCCATAATGCTAATGCATTTGTGGTGTCGTGATTCGTTAGTAGTCTTCTGACCCAGCGGCCTTATCACTAAAACATAAAAAAACCACAACTTTTCAGCGGTTTGTCAGAATTTCCTCATTTTTTTTTATTGATGTATTTCAGTAATGTTGCTTCATTCACTCAATTCATTGTTTGTTTGTTTTTTTTCTAACTCTCTCTCTCTCTCTCTCTCTCTCTCTTTCTCTGCCTGTCATTGACTTATGTCCTCACCTTCCATTACAAGTAAACTACTATAAGAACATTGCCAGATGAGTAGGCTTGCAATATTGCCAGCTGTGTCAGCGAATGTTATATGGCCGATTTTGTCAGCAATGTGGGCTTGATTTGACATAAATACTTACACAATACACGGACCTCGCCTCTTTGTGAGCGAAATGCAGCCCCAGAAAGCTACTTGTTGTTTTCTACCAGTACATCTACAGCATCGAGGCAAGGAGCTCGAGTAGAGTGTGACCTTATTCAGATGGTGCTGGAAACAACGTGATTTAGAAACAATTTTATTTGAAGTAGCTGTAAAGAATTGTTTTCTCCTTGTTTGTGATTTCATTGAGATTGTTCAGTAAGCATTTAATGTCTCTGACATAAGTTTTGCTGTAGGAAAGACTAAGTTCTGAACCCGTTCAACAAACTGGTAGACAGAGGCATAATTTACGCCTATAACGTTGACTCAGCTAGAAAGATTGATTTATGGAGAGACGCCAAGTCCCAACGAATAAAGAAATGCCTTTGCACAGTTAATACAGTACGTTGTTATTAAAAAAAGGGCGCGCATAGTTACTTGTGTTTACCGGCACTACAGTGTCATTGCCGGGACTACTCCCTCTTTCTCTCCACTGGTCTCAATTGTGGAAACCCAACACATTACTATTATTCCTTATGACATTAATATAAAAGAAAAATGCGGTGGATACGCAGAGTGAACATGAGGGGATTTTTGTGCCTCGTTATGTCAGGCTATAATTGTAAATTGCCTGTGCGTGGATGATGGGAACAACGCGTGTAAGTACACAAAGACTTATTTCATGCACCCCCCCCCCCTTATGGAAATATTGTTTTCCTCTTAATAGAAAAGATACAGGGAGAAAGAATGAAAAAAAGCAGCCGGTACCAATGTACCGAACATTAGCAAAATAATGGAGGAGACAACCCTTACTGAACTGAGCTAACAACATACTTATTATGTTGTACTGAAGTTTCGGTATCCCAATCTGAGTGTACGTAAACTTTGGGATTTGCTTTGGAAACTTATGAAGATTAACGTTTTTGTATTCACACTGTCCGCCCCCCCCCCTGAATTTGTAAAAACAACTATCATTTGAATGGTTAATTAGTTTCTGTGTATAGGTTCACAGAAAATAATTAGTTCATGAATTCTTAATCCGAAATCTGCCTTTACCAACCTTCCAGCGGAGTCTAAGTATAACTGAAGTGTAAATCAAAGAATACATGAATTAAGTTGATTTACTTGGCTACATAATACTCAATGCACTTACTTATCTTTCTAAGTAAAAAAAAAAAAAATGTACCAAGTGATATTTGTTATTGCTGTTGTTGTGTTTTTTTTTTCGTTTCAAATGGGACATATTTACTTCTGAGGCAACAATAGCAAATCGGAAATTTTCCCAATATATGATTTTTGGTCAATAACATTAGTAGGTCTCAGGATGACAACTTTATGATAATAATGATGATAATAATGATGATGACAATAATGAAAAAGATTATAAAGGTAATTATAATGATAATAAAATACTGATAAAATACTATGAAAATAACATTAATAATTATTATGATAAAAATAATAGAAACAATGAGGATAATAATAGTAAAAGTAATAATAATAATGATGGTAATAATGATAAAAATAAAAACAGCCAAACTGTCATTATTTGTGCAGTCATAGCACAACTGTTTTTATAAACATGTGTTTTCTCTTTGTTTTTCTATTCTTTGCGTTGCATTGTAGTTGAAGAAATGGGCCGTTTAACACACATCACAACATTTTAGTTGCATACTGATTCTATTTTTTTTTTCCGGGGGGATGTAATTGTACCGAAGTGGTGTCTGGAAGCACGTGATGTTATTTTTTGTTCTTTCTTTCTTTTTTATTGTATTGCAGCAGCAGTTCAGAGGAAGGCTGTTGCACATACTCCGCAACATTATGATTACAAAGATGGAAGCACCAATTGCTCATTTCATTATTCAGATTTTGCTTGCAGCAGTTAGCTGTCAGAAAGAAACATGAAATTAAATGTTTATATGAGATTTTTTTTTCAAGTGACTGCGACGAATGATTGCTGAAACAAATATGTTTATTTCTATGTTTCTTTGTCTATGTATTATTATTGGAAGTTTGTAGAACATCAATGCCTCATTCAAAGGTCGTGCTGTAAGAAATATTTATGTTTGAACCCCGTTTAACAAATGAGTAGACACAGAATTACTCCTATGACGTTGACTCAATTATAAAGAGTGATTTAACGAAGAAACGCTCCGTTAAACGAAAACAGTCATGCGGTACCTAGTGAATACAGTACTTTGTTATTGAAAAAGGTGCACATAGATACGGAATATGTATGCAGAGACTATAATGTGTTCTTGTACGGGGTTTTCCAGTCTCTCACCTCAATGGTCTCAAAGATGGAAATCCGGCACGTTATCTTTATGCCATTGAATGTAATGAAGAATTTGAAGGGTTCTTACCTCGGCATTCCCTCTGAGGGGACTTTTGTGTTTCATTTGTTCGAGTTATTGTGAATTGTTGGTGCGTGGATGATGGGTACATCGCGTGTGGGTACACAAAGGCTTATTTCATGTCCCAAAGGGAAATGAATGTTGTATCCCTCTCTCAGTGAAAAAAAGAACAAAGAGGGAGAGAGAGATAGGCAGACAGAGAGGGAGAGACAAAACAGACAGACAGACAGATAAAAAATATCCCCCATATATGGGACAAGAATGGAAGAAGGAACCATTGGTGCTGCTTACAGCTCTACAAAGACTGCAATAGAATCAGATATCATGGTCATGTTTAATAATCACAATTTGCATACTCATCAACTTTGTGAATTGTAGTTATAGCAGATATGTGTCTGCAAAGTCACTAATGATGTTGTGTAGGAGTTCCTGCAAATCAGTATGCTGCTTTAAATGAAGTCTATTTAAAGAAAGGCTAGATCATTAAACACACTCTCACGAAGTGACATGGCCTGCATATTTTTATTAGTTTGCTGTACTAATCGTTTGTCAGGATTTCATTTAATAACAACGTAATTGTGACACGGGGGAGGGGGAGGCACTATATTGATGTTATTCAGTATGAACGCTAACTGAGTACCAAATAGATAACAACAGTCCAGAGGAAAATGAGTGAGACAGAAGTAACATATTTCTAATTCTGGGTTTTCGATTCAGGTCTTTTCTTCATTGGTGTTTGACCAATCTGCCAAATGTTCCTCTATACGGTCTTAAAATAACGTATAATTGACATAGGTAGTGAATACAGTGAAACGAGTTATGCTCTCTTTACTGATCTTTACTGATCTTATCCTCTCATGATCACAAAACAAGCAAAGTTAATACTACGACCAAAATGTGGTCCACTCTGTGACGAACACTCATCTGAAACACTCATCTATCTGAAATCCCTTGTGAACATCTACATTTCACAGTTCTCCCGTCACTCCTCCAGTCACCATAGCAACGAGGAATGGACATCCTTTTCGACCAATCAAGTTATTGTCCTTCATTTGCTCCATATTCTGAAGTTACGAACGATACGTAAAGCTACTCCATTCATTCTCAAAAGTACCCCCTCACCCCCCCCCCCAAAAAAAATGCTTATAATCACGCTTACTACATAATATCTTGACTAGCGTTCAAAGTGAAAATATGGAAACGTCAAGTTGCAGACTCGCTCTACATCACCTTCTTCTCTATATAAATCGAACTCCCAAACATCTTACTGTCGTTCTATCTATTTTTCTTTTTATCTCTAAATGTAATGTCTTTGTTCATTTCAAACATGATCGATATTGTCACGCATTTTGGTTAAGATGTTTGATGTAATATTATGCATATAGCATTACTTGTTTTTCATTGTTTTCATGATTATTGTACAAGTCTATGAAAAGGATGTCTCGCTAGCGCTATTGCAAATCACTAGTTTAGCAAGCCCAATCCCAATTGCTTTGCATACAGCGGAGTACTCTCTTTGGCCATCTTCTTTGTTCTTCTGACCTTCACATGTCATTCTGTGCCTCCCTCGCTCTGACTTTGCTTTCACCTTCAGTACTTTCGCTTTGTCCATTCTCACTTGACTTTGCCTTGTCTTTCAGAACTCTTGCCTTGCTCTCCGCAGTCAAACCTTGCCCTGACTGTCAGAGTCCTCGCCCTAACCCTTCGCCCTTGCCCCTCACTGCTTTTCAGCTTACTCCCTGTCCCCCTGACTTTCACTGTCCTTCAGCCCTTTGTGCTTGCTTCCTATCTTGACTTTCTCCTGTCCTTGTATCCTCTCCTTGCCTATGACTTTCAGCTCTTCATCTATGCGCTCAAAGACGTCCTTCTCCTATATTCTCTGCAGCGCGATAAACGTCTTTCTCGTCACTTCCATGACTGGTGTTGCCACACGGATTGTCGCCCCTACACGGATTGTCGCCCCCTGCTCGGGGCGACAATCCGTGACGGGCGTTGGCGGCACGGATTGTCGCCCGCCCTCAAAGCACATTTTGCTGGGTAATATCGTTCTGGACATAGTCATTGAAATGCTAACACATAACTTACATGGCTACATCCATGCAAATATGCCATGTAAAAAGTCATGGTGAGGTTTTAAGGAAGTGTATACATGTATGTGCGCGTGCACATGATAATTTAGTGTCCGTTTGTGCGTGTGTGTGTGTGTGTGTGTGTATGATGGAAGAATGTGTTTATTATGTCAGCTTTTTGCGTATGTGTTTTTTAGCTGCGCGTGGGGGGGGGGGGTACCTAGTAAGCTGTTGCTGGCATAAACGTTGACATTGATTTTATCAGCAGCTTTGAATTTGATGAGTTTGTTTGGCGGATTTGTATATGAATTCGCAGTGGAGCTTGCGTGCGGGCGGATGCTGATTTTCTGCATACGGTCCATTATGTCTTATTTATCAACATTGGGAAGTTGTTTCATCAGGAAGGAATGTACAATGTGGTATCGGTTCAGGTGTGCGTGTGTATCTGGGAGGGGGTTACATTTCGTTATTGCAAAAGTTCGTTTTTCTGAAGGCTCCTTAGTCCGAAGTTTCTTTATTCCGAAGGTTCGTTATTTCGAATTTCATTTTTGGACCAACGAACCTCTAGGTATAGGGAATTATTGTATGTTTCGGCTAAATGAAGCCTTGGAAAAAACGAAACTTCGGAATGTCGAACCTTTGTGTGTGTGTGTGTGTGTGTGTGTGTGTGTGTATGTGGGTTGGTGAATGTGGGTGTGGGATGATTTAGGTTTTGGTTAATCAGGGGTTGGTAGGCTGGGGATTGGATTTGAAGAAGGATAGTTATAAATGGTATGACAGATGCTGGTAGGATTTAATATTAAGGATATATGTAGGCCCTAGATTTGTTTCGGTTGGGGGGGGGGGGGGGTGGTCGGGTTTTTTATGACTGATTTCATTCTAGATTTGTGTGATGTATTTGTGGTTTTTTATGTATATGCCCTTGTAAGTAAGAAGGTGTTACATGATCCAAACCAATATATTCAAGGAATATATGTTTGGTAGGGCCCTACATGTCAAAACTTTCTCGTGAAGAAATTACTAGTAGGGTCGGTCTATAATCGATTTATCTATGTTGAAGTGAGATTATTTGTAGTATAAATTGACAAATGGATTTGTTTGTTTCGAATTGCCATTTGTAACTTTTTTGTTCATGTTACACCCAGAATTGGTCGATTTAGGAATGATTGGAATGAAATCAATAAATATCAAGGGAAAAAGTGTTGAGTTGGTTTATTTGCACTATGAAGATTTGTTTGAGTGTTTCTTGGTGTTACGTATGTATTACGTATGTATTACGTATGTATTACGTATGTACGTATGTATTACATATGTACGTATGTATTACGTATACGTATTACGTATGAATTAGCGATGTGCAATGGCAGTTCGTTTGTGCTAAAATTACCTAACGATTGACAAATGTGACCCTGCACCTCAAAACGAACAAAAAGTCGCCAGGCATGAATATTTAGTTAAGACCATATTCTGAAAGAGCAGACTTTAAGCTTTAAAATGATGTATAACTCAAATCAAATGGACTCTCCTAACCTATCTAAATATTGGAAAGAAGGCACAAACCCGGGAAAAGTGTAAACTGAGAAAAGAGGCTCTGAAGTACAGTGTCTATTCAAGCGCTTAATCTTTACTAAACCGTGCTAGCTGTGCGATGAATGGAACAAAAAACTGGAAGTAAACCACCAGAGTAACAACAATGAAGGGATTATCAAATTAAACTGAAATTGAGCATGCCTCATTAACACATTCTGTCCATAATTAATGCCAACTTTCAAAGTAGTAGCACTATCCTTTCAAAAGTTATTAGAGTTGAAAGTGAAGAGTGTGGACAAGGTTTTTCAGAAATGAAAAGGTGATTCTAAAGACACACCTAATCGCACTATTCTGCCAAAAATGTTCGAGATAAACTGCTAAAAACAAAAACTTTCCTGCCCGTTTAATGATACCAAATGTTAGCATAATGTAAAAGAAGACCCGCTCTTTCAGAAATATAATGTGGTCATTCAACCGTAAAATAAACCACATTGCATGCAAAAGCCATTGTTAGCTTTCAAAAGCATAAATTCCTCCCCTTCACATGAACTTACCATGGGGATTATGGCCAAACTGCCAATTTTTCGTTATGTATGTTAAAAAAAAAGGGTTTCCAGCCTCACGTGCTTATTGAAGCGTGACTGAAATGTCAGGTGGTCACTGATATGCGTTTGGGTATTAGCACAATATAAAAAAAGCATCATACAGTTGATTTCAGTGCGCAAAATTATCGCAATTCTTACTGCACAATTTAAATTGTTATTTTTCTTTGTTTTCAATGTGCTCATTCAACCGTGAAATTATGTGAATTGTGTGTAAAAACTGTTCAACACCCGAATTCAATCTCAATTGATAGAAATTACCACGAGAAACATGTCAAATCGGCCATTTCGGTAATTTTCACCCCGTGTTCACTCAACCGTGAAATTTTGTGCACAAGTCACATGGTACGATAAGAAGCACATAACTTATACGTTGCATGCCTTTTTATCCTGGAAAATTGAAATTTGTTCCAATATCACCAATTCAAAGTTGCAAAATTGGGCTTGTGAACTTCAAAAAGTGACCATTTTGACTTTAAGTCATGCTCACTCAAGCGTGACCCAGTGATATCCCTTGAATTTCACGTGAAAGGTAGCCGAGAACTTCAGCTACATGATCCTGTATTCAGATTTCCTCAAAGTTCCTGATTCATAAAACATTGAAGTTTGTTTTAGGGGGAACTTATTTTTTGTTTAGTGTTTATATATATATATATATATATATATATATATGTGACAGTGCACCTCAAAACGAACATAAAGTCGCACACACTGATTTCGCGTGAGGACTGAAAATAAGTGAAATGGGTCAACCTAGCCGAACTTGACTTTTTCATATTTTCTGAAAGAGCGGGTCTTCTTTTACATTATGCTAAAATTTGGTATCATTAAACGGGCAGGAAAGTGTGTTTTTTTAGCAGTTTATCTCGAACATTTTTGGTAGAATAGTGTGATTAGATGTGTCTTTAGAATCCCTTTTTCATTTCTGAAAAACCTTGTCCACACTCTTCATTTTCAACTCTAATAACTTTTGAAAGGATAGTGCTACTGCTTTGAAAGTTGGCATTGATTATGGACAGAATGTGTTAATGAGGCATGCTTAATTTCAGTTTAATTTGATAATCCCTTCATTGTTGTTACTCTGGTGGTTTACTTCCTGTTTTTTGTCCCATTCATCGCACAGCCAGCACGGTTTGGTAAAGATTAAGCGCTTGAATAGACATTGTACTTCAGAGCCTCCTTTCTCAGTTCACACTTTTCCTGAGTTTGTGCTTTCTTTCCAATATTTAGATAGGTTAGGAGAGTCCATTTGATTTGAGTTATACATCATTTTAAAGCTTAAAGTCTGCTCTTTAAGAATATAGTCTTAACTAAAAATTCATGTCTGGCGACTTTTTGTTTGTTTTGAGGTGCAGAGTCACACACACACACACACACACACATATATATATATATATATATATATATATATATATATATGTATATATATAAATGTATACATATATATGAGTATATGAATATAAGAATGACCCAAGTCCAATTTTTGGCCAAATTCAGTTTTTCATGGAAAATTGTAGCTTATGCATGGACTCATCTTGTGTGTAAATGATAAATCCTAATTACTCCCGGAAGTGCCTGAAATGAATGAGTTAAATCTTATATTAATGTAAGAATGAAGGACTTGGGTCATTCTTACATTCATATAATAGCGCCCTCTCTCATCCTTCTCCCATCTCTATAGCAGAATATCATGTATATGAATCAAAGAACGACCCAAGTCCATATGAATCAAAGAACGACCCAAGTCCACCACACAAAATGGCCTCTCCACAATTAATGTAAATGTTAATTGTCATAATAATATGTGTTCTAATTTGTATATACAATGTTGCCTTCCCATCACAGTTAAATAGAAAATTATTGGACAAATAAAAAAGATATGAAGTTTTTTTTTAGTTTACTCGAAATGATCCTCCATGGACTTGGGTCGTTCTTATATTCATATACTCATATATATACATATATATATAAATTATATATATATATATATATGATAATAGTGGCTACTTGTATAGCGCACAGGTCCACTTTTCAGTGCTCATGGCGCTTCAAAAATGAAAAGATATCATATATTTACATGCATATACATATTTAAACATTTCAACAAAGAAGAAAATGGTAAACAAAAACAAATATATACCAAATAAAGAATGCAACATATGCTAATCAAAAATACAATATTGATCCAATATCAATGACATACAACGATAACAATCCTCAGTATGAAAGGAACAGATAAGTTTTAAGTTTGGATTTGAATGACTCTCTAGATGACAGTTCCCTTTAACTGAAGAGGTAACTGATTCCACAATTTTGGTCCCATAACGGGAAAAGCATGATCACCATACCCATGTTTTACTCTCGGTGTTTGGAGTAAGAATGTATCTGATGATGAACGTAGCCTTTGTGTCGGATTGTATTTTTGAACCAAATTACTTATGTATATGGGGGGAAAAGAATGAATTGAATGATGTACTAATAACAGATCCTGAAAATAATCCTTTTTTCTACAGGTAAACAATGTAAGGAACAAAGAACTGGTGACATGCAATCAAACTTATTCGTAAAAGTTTTTTCCTCTCTCTTTTTATTTTTTATGCAACCATAAAACAAACAAAACACAAAATATAAACGATGTACAAATGTCCAGCCTGTAGCATTAAAAAGGGTTCAGTAAACAAGTCACATTAAACTATCTGCCATAATGGAATAACACAAGAAGATGGATGTCTATGAGATATATGAAAATAGAGGATCAACCATTACAAAAGCATGGACCACTTCCTCAAATGACATTGTAATTTACCTTTCTTTTGTGCTATAGCATATTCAGTTTTCTGTTTATACTTTACTAAAGCCATAAATGCATCAAAATTCAAAGTTGAACCTTGAAATCTACATCTATATATATAAAACTTAAGACAAAGAAATAAAAAATGTATGCATGTACAAAATTCTACGTCATTATTTACACCAAACATCATATCAAAAGGCAAAAAGGTATATACCTTTTTGGTCTTTTCCTCTATGATATCAAATAATTTTTTTCCATAAAGGTAGTGTTTTAGGACAGTGTACAAATAGATGAAAAGCAGTTTCCTGTTCTTGACTACAAAACGTACAGTTTGGGTGTTGTGTTTTTTAAATCTTAAATAAGAATGCATTTAAACCAATAACATCATGAAAAACCTTAAAATAAAAGGAACGAAGTTGTGTTTCAACATCCCGCAGTACATTTATAGTTATTCATATGAATGACATCCCACTGAACTGTTTCATCATTAAAGGAGAAGAGGTCCTTCCATTTACCTATTCTTTTCTCACATGAGGAGTCACAATGTACATTTCTTATTACCGGATAAGCATGTTTAGAAATTTTCTTTTTTTTTCACCAGCTCTGACACAATTTTATCAAACTTATCTTCATCGGTATCCAAGGAAGAATCAAACCATGGAAGATAAATACCATTCATTAAAGAATTATATTTTCTCCTATCCTTAATTGCAATATCAAATTCCAGAACTAGCTCTTCAAAGGTTTTGACACGACCCCCTATGTGCGAATCATTAATAAAATGAATTCCTTTCTCAAACCAGTCAGGGTAATAGAAAAAAGTCTATGTTTCAAACTAACTTTCTTATTCCACCATATATAGTCCTGTATATGAAAATTTGAAAGGCCAAGGTCTTTCAAAATACCTTCTCTATAAATGTACCATGAAGAGACAAGAGAGGGCGCTTGGAGTGTTACGACGCTTTTTTCACTCTCTTCGCACTTTGTTCAACAAAATCGTCCTAAATCTGTAAAAATACTTACCATCGGATTCTAATTTGGAGAATTCTATCGTGTTCAGGAACAAACAACTGTTTTGTGAGGATTGTTTGACAATTCAACCAAAGAAATCGAGACTTATTGGAATACGCCCATGGTGCTTGATTCTTTGCCTCTCTACCTGTTTTCATCATGACGTATGCTCAAGCGGCTTCAAACTCCGACATGTTACGAGGGCCTAAACCCGTTTTCTTGCAAACTCGGGACATACCAAAAGGAGTGGCGCCAATTTCAGGTGAGCAACTTTATATCTGCCTAACCAAATCTGTGCAGAGTGATGAAATAACAGGAGTGCAAAGAATTGGTGGATTGTGGCGTATCTACCTTAACTCTCATGACAGTCGTGTGAAAGTGATAACCAAAGGACTTGAAATACGAGGTGCCACTATACCAGTATATGACACTAACCCGTTCACACAAGCGAAAAATGAACATCTGACCCGTGTGACAATCAGAGATGTCCCCTTGTCAGTTAGTGACGAACTCATATCACAGACACTGTCCAAACTGAAATGTACAGTACGTGGGGAAATAATGAGGCAAAAGTTACGTGTGAACGGGCAGCTTACTAGCTGCCTGAACAGTGACCGTGTGTGCTTCATTGAGCCCCCATCCCAGCCACTACCCAGACAAGTGACTGTTGGCAACATGTTTCACGCCAAGCTTTTTCACATCGGTCAACCACAGTCAACTTCAAAGTGTTCAAAGTGTCTTACAGACGGTCATTCGACACCTCAATGCCAGAATCCAGTGAAATGCAGAACATGTCTGAAATCAGGCCATATGAGTAGCACCTGTCCCATGCCGATCACTGAGGAGTTACGTAACGCGCATCAAAGTGCTTCTGCCAGGGTCCGTGACCGTGACAGTGAGAACACACCTCGCAGCTCATCGTCCATCGATCAGGCAGCCACATCTGACACCATGCGTGACGACTCATCGGCTCCAGCCAATCCATCCACAGGTGCGATCTCTAAGCATACCAGGAGGGCAGTCGACAAGGAGGCAACTCGAGAGACGAGAAGGCCACGACAAGTCGACATCTCAGAGTTTCTTCGTCATGCGAGGCAGACCACCCAACAGGAAAGTAACCAAACACAGGCAAAAGAAAGCGATGTAGAAGACTCGGGAGATAACGATGCAACATCCACAGGGAGCGACAGCGACGAAGCTACCCCATCTCCCCTGTCTCCAGAAACACCACCCCCACCCCCCTAAACAAGATAAAGGCGCCAAGAAAAGGAAACGTAGAGAGAAAATGAATTCAATGATGAAACAAAAACCAAGTGAAATAATACCAATGTAAATGGAAAAGAAAGTGATTTTGATGACAGAAATAGAAACGCAACCAAAGGAAATTAAGTCACTGGGAAAGAAAAACAATGTGAGTGTTATGTCAACAGGTGAAGTAAAATCGGTGAATATCAAATCAGTGGAAAAGATAACCCAAGTGAGAAAAAGGAATGAACAAACATGTCGCCATAAAATTTATTGTGGTCAAATAGTACAGTTTCTTGCAATATGTCAATTTGAAATGCCTACTTTTGTATACAAATTCATGCTTAATATGTTAACGGACTTATATCAAGGAGAAAACAAATAATTTTTTTTGTATATCTCGAGAATATTATAACAGTAAGAACTAGTGTTGATCATAGCATACGGATACCACTTACTTATAATCAACATGAATACTGCAGAAAAACGGAGCATTACATTGTTGATGTCTCTTATGTGGCGTTGCTTAGCTACACACGCATTGCGCAAGGAAGTGATTTAACTCGGTATGGATCAGGTGTACATACATTCCTATTTTGCATCACCCCTCACGCAATAGGTGAAGGATCTGGCTATTTGTGTATGGATGTTTTTGCCACAGCTATTGGCTTTCACATGTTCACTAAAAATCAGCGCGTTTTATGCACGGAACACATATCACGCAGGGAGTTCTCGATGCATGACGTAGTTTGTAATTGTCAGCGTAGTTTGTCACAGGAACAAAGAAGACATGAAATATCAACGTTTAATGTTCACTGGTGAGAATCTGATTCATATCATATCTCTTAATGTAAGAGGATTAAGAAACAGAGAGAAGAGAAAAGAAATATTTCTTTGGATGATTAATCAAAAAGCTGACATTATACTGTTGCAAGAGACTTTTTGGACGAAAGATATGGAAAACGTAATAAAATCAGAATGGAAAGGTGCCTGCTACTTTGATAATGGTACAAACCATTCGAAAGGTGTGGCAATTTTGATTAATTCCAAACTTTCGGTAGATATTATATCAGCTGTTGCGAAAGGCGATGGCAGAGCTTTGGCTCTTAAACTTTTTGCAGAGGAAGATGAATCAATGTGTATTCACCAACGAAAACGTCTGATAAAGACATATTTTACAAAGGTTTAATTTCCTGGGTTAACGTTTTAGATATTTCGAAAAATAAACTGATATTTGGTGGGGATTGGAATTGTGTTCAACATGGACAGTTAGATACGCAAGGTATATCCCATCCGTATAAACCCCAAAAATGGTTCCTAAAATTTATTAAGATATTGGATTTGATAGATATTTGGCGATTGGTTCATCCAATTAAAAAACAATTTGCATGGCGTCATTTATCGCTCAGTCTGTTTTCAAGATTAGATTATTAGCTTATTTCGTCATCTTTACGATGTGTTGTTCAGAATACTGATATCAGACCATCTGTTCGTTGTGATCATAACGCCATTTCATTGAAAATTAAGATTTGTGATACTACACGGGGAAGAGGTTATTGGAAATTGAATAATTCTTTATTGTTAGATAAACTGTATAGGGAACGTATAATAAATATGATTGGTAAGATGCGTTTTGAATATCAAAATTTTGATTCACAATTGAAATGGGAGATGTGTAAGATTAAGATAAGGGAATTTTCACAAAAAATGCAAAATATAAGCAAAAAATAAGAAATCAGTATTTGCTTAAACTTCAACAAGATTTGAATATGTGACCCGCGACAACGGTTTCTGGCAAAAGTCGGGCATTTTGAAAATTCATTTTTTCACTGAATCACATTGCCCACTTCATAAGCTTTGCATTTATATAAAACACTTGTATACTTCGGCACCATAAGTGGGCATGGAAAGCGAAATAAAATCCACTTTTTAAGTTGTTAGCCTGACAAAATTGCGAGAAAACGGGCTTTGAAGATGCACCTCTACTCAAAGATAATGTCCGAGCGGCGATGCGAGGTGAGAATCACCCATCCGTACGATGGTGCCAATCGATGTTAAGCTCCGCCTCTAGCAACCACATCGCCTTCTGATTGGCTCACTGAGAGAGTCAAATTTCCCGGGCACCCTTCCTAGGAGCTCAGCGTATGGAGCCGAAAAACAATGCGGTTCGCTCGGGTTTGTTTTACCAGTACGTCTTTCAAGATGGCGGATACGATAATTGCACGTATAGTGTACTTTAAGTGTATGGTACACGCATTACGCAATGGCGTCCACACGCCATGACCATGTGCATGTAACAGGAGCGGGTGGCGAATCCACACATTTACAAATCGCGTTTTCATTGTGGTTGATTTGTCTTTATCATTGGCGACCCTTTTGAAGGCAGAAGAATGCTAGTGCTGGCAAGGGTCACGCTTCCTGTTTGTTTTGCTCTTACAAGCCGTGCATATGTTGCCTTGTTCGGTGGTGTTGATTATATCAAAACAAACAAACAAACAAACACGTACGACTCGTTAGTTTGGTGCAATCTTGATGTGTAGTATTTGAATATAACTGGTTACATGTGACCTCTCCTTTCCTCTCATCATCCTTCCCTTGAGTCAGTCTGCTGTCATAATTTTTGTTACATGTACAAGTAGACTATTTTTTTTTCTTTTCACACGATTATGTCGTGCTACATGATTTTTGTTTCACTTCCGTTGTCGAACATTGCGGTAGAATAGTTTGGATAGAAAGCCAAACGAAGAGCACGCACTACAGAGCGAGCGTATAAACAACTATAGCAAGAACAATGGAGCATGTAATCATGCACGCGTGGACAAAGCATTCCCAAAACGCTGCAACCGGTCTGTCTCCGAAAGCCGAATTATGTAAATGTGTGCGACGCACCAGCCAATCGCATGCGAGACCCTGCGCCGTAGCAACGCTGGGGATATTGGCGCGGCGTTCGAAAGAAGCTCGAAACTGACGAGTGCGATCCAGTATAGGGTGCTTAAAATTCCATTTTCGATAGGAAAAACGTAGTCTTATGCTATGAAATTTAGTGTAGATGTAGAAAACATATCAAAGATTCGATTTCTGCAAAAAACCCAAATCGACAAAAATAATGGTAAAGATCTTTGTACTCGGCCTAGGAGGGAATTTGCTCTTGCGACTTTTGCCTGAAACCGTTGTCGCGGGTCACATATGATTGAAAAAAATAATTGATGAAGACCCTACAGAGATAAATATACAAGAACTAAGAAGAATCAAAATGAAATTAGAAAAAAATATATAGAAATAAATGTAAAGGTATTTTTGTTCGATTCAGAGAGAAATGGATTGAAGAAGGAGAAAAATCAACGAAATGTTTTTTTAGGTTAGAAACGCAGAATGCAAAGAGAAAGGAGATTAACGCTGTTTTGAAGAAAGACAAAGTTATTGTTGATGAGAAATGTATTTTAGAAGAGATTTATTTATATTACAGCAAATTATACCACTCAGACAAGTTACATAATTCTTTTGAATATCTGCAAAATTTGAATTGTGTTACTTTAGAAGAGAATGACAGTTTAAGTTGTGAGGGAATCCTTACAGAAAAAGAATGCTTTGAAGCCTTGATGTCGATGGAAAATAACAAATCCCCCGGCAGTGATGGCTTAAGTGCTGAATTTTATAAGATTTTTTGGGATTATATTAAAGATTTATTGTTAGACAGTCTGAATACAGGGTATAGAAATGGTACATTATCTGATAGCCAAAGACACTCTATATTAACATTGTTGTTTATGAAGGATGATAAACGAAAACTTGATAATTGGCGCCCAATATCTTTGTTGAATATTGATTATAAAATAGCTACAAGGGCGTTAGCGAAACGTTTACAAAATGTAATTCCGAAACTAATTTCTTTTGATCAAATGGGTTTTATCAAGAAAAGATCAGCAGTAGAAAATATAAGACTTGTACAGGATTTATTAGACTTTTGTCCACAGACAAACTTACCGAGTATTTTTATTTTTCTTGATTTTAAGAAAGCTTTTGATAATGTCGATCATGATTTTCTGTTTGAAGTTTTGAAACGGTATGATTTCGGAAAATCGTTTATTCAGTGGATCAGAACTATTTACAAGAATGCAGATTGTAAGGTTTTGAACAATGGTTGGTTGTCCAGAACGTTTCCAATTACTAAAGGGGTTCGCCAGGGCTGTCCTCTTTCTGCGTTGCTGTTCCTTATAGTTGTTGAAGTACTTGCAATGAAGGTACGAAATAATGATAACATCAAAGGTATATGTATTCCTCAATGTGAGCAGTCAAATTTAAAAGAAATCAAAATATCTCAATTGGCGGACGATACAACGCTTTTTGTTGATTCTATCCAATCGGGAAATGAAGCGATGAAAGAAATTGAAGCGTTTGGTGCATATGCTGGTCCAAAATTGAATTTTATAAAAAAAAACACAAGCTATATGTTTAAATGGAAACTGTGATGACTGTATTGATGGTTTACAATGGTCCGAGGAACCGGTCAAGTATCTTGGAGTGTTTTTGAACATTCATGGTGAAAATTTTGAATATTTCAATTGGTCCAGGAAGATTGAAAAAATGAAACGCATAATCAATATGTGGAAAATGAGAAATTTAACATATTATGGTAAGATAACAATCATTAAGTCGTTATTAATTTCGCAAATAATTTATGTAGCAACAGTGTTTACGATTCCTCCAAGCTGTATAATTGATATTAATAAGATTTTGTTTGCATTCCTTTGGAATTCCAAAAGAGAGAAAGTGAAGAGAAGTGTACTAATTAATAATCCAAAAGTTGGAGGTCTTGATATGGTAGACATTGAGTCAAAAATAAAAGCACTCAGATTGTCATGGCTGTCCAAACTTATCGATAATCATCCTCGCCCCTGGAAAAATATTGCTAGCTTCTGGCTTCAAAAAGTTGCGACACCTCCCATATGTTTTCTGATAAATTGTTCCATAAAAGATATGTTTTGTTTATGTAAGAAATATAAGATTCCATCATTTTATAGAGACCTATTGATCTATTGGGCAGAAATACGATATGTGGATCTGTTGCGAGTTAGAGATATTGGCGAGGAATTTTTATGGCTTAACAGTAATATTAAATTTGGAAAAGAAATGCTTTATTTTCAAAATTGGAGTAATAATGGTATAAATGTATTGTCTGATGTAATAGTAAATGGATCTTGGGTTGATCAAACCCAAGTTAATAATAGTTTGCAGACTGATAATTTACTTGTTTCTTTTCAGTATCAAAAATTGAAACACGCCTTCCCTCATTTTTGGTTGCATAAACTACGTAATCAAAAAATTGAATATGAAATGAATAGTTAACAGATGTTTGAAGTGTCAAGAAGTAATGTTTCTGATATCCTTAGCAAAAAAGCTAAAATGTATTATACCAGTTTAAAAGAAAAGAAGGTTTCAGAACCAAATATGATCATCATTTGGCAACGTAAACTTGACCTGCCTTATACATTTGATTGGGAGTCAGTATTTGCTTTTAATCTGTTGAAAGTGAAACTCAACAAGATAAAACAGTTTAATTTCAAAGTGATAAACAATATTGTACCTTTTAAGGATAATCTATTGAAACGGAAAATTACCACAAATGCACAGTGCAAATTCTGTAATGAAAATGAATCATTAATGCATAATTTGTTATATTGTCCGAGAATAAGAAACATCTGGGCAAGGACCAGTGACCTTATTTTTGAATGGTCAAGAAAAAACATTATCATAGATGAGAAAATCATAGTAATTGGGTATGAAATTTGTGAGAAAGATTATTTCTTTACCAACGCAATAATCAATTTCATGGAATATGCAATCTATAAGGTATATCTCATGGAAGAATACAGAAATCAGCGATTTACTGTATCCTTTATTGTAAAAGAATTCAAATGTGAGTTTCTGTTATATTGTAATGATATCTCTAAAAAAAGAAGTATTCGAGAAATCGATGATAAAATCCGTTATATACAGAATTTTCATTTGATGTAAATTGAACTATGACTACAATTGTCTTATGCTTGTATTGACTTATGCATGATTCTGAATAATTGATTTGAATAAAGTCCCTCAAATTGAGGACAAAAAAAAAAATAAATGTACCATACTTTTAAGGTTTCAAATAATTGAGAATTCTTAAGCTTGTTCAAACACAACCTGGGTCATTTGCTCTCCACAAGAGTAAGCTTTGTTCATTAAAATTCAATAGCATTATCTGTTCAATATCCTTCCATGTATTTGAATAATAAGGATCTAAGAATTTTGCAACCCATGTCATCTTCTGAGCCTGTGCATAAACCAAAGGATAAATCATACGCAAACCGCCTGAATCATAATCATTACATATTAACTCTCTTTTCACTCTATTTCTACCCCCTTTCCATATAAATTGAGTATATGAATATAAGAACGACCCAAGTCCATGGAAGACCATTTCGAGTAAACTAAAAAAAAAATCATATCTTTTTTGTTTGTCCAATAATATTCTATTTAACTGTGGTGGGATGGCAACATTGTATATACAAATTAGAACATATATTATTATGACAATTAACATTAACATTAATTGTGGAGAGGCCATTTCGTGTGATGGACTTGGGTCGTTCTTTGATTCATATGGACTTGGGTCGTTCTTTGATTCATATACATGATATTCTGCTATAGAGATGAGAGAAGGACGAGAGAGGGCGCTATAATATGAATGTAAGAATGACCCAAGTCCTTCATTCTTACATTCATATAAGATTTAACTCATTTATTTCAGGCACTTCCGGGGGTAATTAGGATTTATCATTTATACACAAGATGAGTCCATGCATAAGCTACAATTTCCCATGTCAAACTGAATTTGGCCAAAAATTGGACTTGGGTCGTTCTTATATTCATATTCTCAATTTAAAGAGCATACTATTCAGTCGTTTAAAGAACGACTGAGGTATATTTAAACAAAGCACAGTAAACATAAAAGTCAGCTGAGGTAAGAGCAGTGCTTTGACCACAACTATCTTTCCTAATAATGACAAATTTCTGTGTTTCCAACAATTAAGTGTATGCTCTATTTGTACTAACTTGGGTACATAATTCAATTCATACAAAGATTTCGTATTTAGCGAAAAGAGAACACCCAATGCTTTAAATGAATTTTCCTTCTAAACCTTCTAACTGAAGAGGATGAAAGGTAGTCCCTTTTAAGGATCCAATGTGTATAGCTTCAGATTTTGATAGATTTATTATACATCCAGAGAATATTGCAAATTTGTGTAACAACTCAAACAGATTTTGAAAAGACTCTGCATCACCATTCAAAAATACTTTTGTATCATCTGCATACATACTCAACTTTTTTTTCATAATTCCCAATGGGTATACCTTTAATATGTTCACTGCTACGAATAGCAATACCCAGAACTTCTATGGCTAAAATGAAAAGTAGTGGGGATATTGGACAACCTTGGAAAATACCTCTAGACAAAGAAATTTGATCAGTGAAAAAAACATTATTCATCACAAAACTACTTCTCTCATTATAAACAAGTTTTGATCCACTGAATGAAATTGTTTCCGAGGTTAAATTTCTTAGGAATTTCAAATAAAAACTTATGTTCAACCCTATCACATGCTTTTTCAAAATCTAGAAGCAAAATCGTTCCTGGTATCTTCAATATGTCCGCGTATTCAATCATGTCCACAATAGTCCGAATAATAGCACTTATATTTCTACCTGGCCTAAAGCCTTGTTGATCTTCCTTAATTATGGTATGTAAACTCAATCTTAATCTATTTGCAAAGAGCTTTGCTATTATTTTATAATCTACATTCAGTAATGATATGGGTCTGTAATTTTTCACTAAATAAGGTTTTGTGACATCTTTTTTTTTTTTGAAAGATTACACAACAATGAATTCGAAAAATCCAACCGAGAAGAAATCAAAGCATGAATAAGTATCTCAAATCTCAAATATTTCCTCATGAAACTTAAATTACGCAACTGATATCGAACATTCCGCTGAATATGAGTTACCTGACTTCGAAATGGCATTTCCTGATCAAATATGACACCTCCCTAGATTACGGGCTGTTTTCGACGGAGTAATGCAAGTACTACCGATGTTGACATGACATGACTGATAATCAACTTTGCTTAACATATGCTTTGATCCCAATAACAGAAACTCAGATTTTCTGAAAATGGCATGACATTGTTCCCTTACTCTTCCAATTTAAAGTCATATGTAACATGACTCATACAAGTGCACGGATGCGGAGATATTGATGATTTTATTAGCGCACGTTTAGTGCTTTAAGAAATCACTGTTTCGAGAAATCCGCCTTCAATGTTTTCCTTCCAACGCTATCATGATCAGAGAGATGCAAGACAGTTTTCACTGTTTGACAATAGAAGGTACACTCTTAGCAACCTCCGCGATATTCTACGCACGACCGATCAGTGACCAGGATACCACACACTGACCAATGAGATCACTCCTTCGTTGCTATGGGCGGAGTCTAGGTGCGGCGGTAAATTCAATTGTACGGAAACGTTTCTGTTCCGTTGAAAGTCGGAAAATAATGGCAAAGAAAAATGCTATGTTCTTGCCTTTTCTTTGATCATGTAGCTTCGAAATTTCGGCAGGTGATAGAAGATTAGATATTAGACGACAAAATTATGTCAAAAACTGAAATCCGAACGTTTTGACGAATGTCGATGATCTGGCTTCATAACCCGCTTTTCTCGGCTCATCCGTCAGGGTCTTTAGGATCCTTATGTTGTAGCCGTCACACACAAACACACACACACACACACACACACACACACACACACATAGATAAATAAATATATATATATATCCCTAGTTGGCACCTTAGGGAGACATATTGGGGGGAAGTGTCTTCATTAGGGAGACAACTGGTCATTAAGGAGACAATTTTCGTGTCTCCATTGCGTAAATTGCCATTGAACATGTATTTTAAAATTTGCATATAAAACAAATGGAAATGTCTTCAAAATGACCCATCTAGGAGTATATATATATATATATAAACACTAAACAAAAAGTAAGTTCCCCCTAAAACAAACCTCTGTAATTTATGAATCAGGAACCTTTGAGGAAATCTGAATACATAATTATGTAGCTGTATTTCTCGGCTACCTTTCATGTGAAATTCAGTGGATATCACTTGGTCACGCTTGAGTGAGCATGACTTAAAGTCAAAATGGTCACTTTTTGAAGTTCACAAGCCCAGTTTTGCAACTTTGATTTGGTGATATCGGAACAAATTTCAATTTTCCAGGATAAAAAGGCATGCAACGTATAATTTATGTGCTTCTTATCGTACCATGTGACTTGTGCACAAAATTTCACGGTTGAGTGAACACGGGGTGAAAATTACCAAAATGGCCGATTTGACAAGTTTCTTGTAATTTCTGTCAATTGAGATTGAATTCGTGTGTTGAACAGTTTTTACACACAATTCACGTAATTTCACGGTTGAATGAGCACATTAAAAACAAAGAAAAATAACAATTTAAATTGTTCAGTAATAATTGCGATAATTTGCGCACTAATATCAACTGTATGATGCTTTTTTTTTATATCGTGCTAATGCCCACACGCATATCAGTGACCACCTGACATTTCAGTCACGCTTCAATAAGCACGTGAGGCTGGAAACCCTTTTTGTACCCTACATAATGAAAAATTGGCAGTTTGGCCATAATCCCCATAGTAAGTTCATGTGGAGATGAGGAAATTATGTTTTTAAAAGCTAACAATGGCTTATGCATGCAATGTGGTTTATTTTATGGTTGAAAGACCACATTATGAAACAATGATTTATCTTATTGAAATCATCCAGCAGGTGTTGCTTTAGTATTCTGCATTTAAAATCAACTGAAAAACATTTCATTATTGCGTTTTAGGACCGGTATAAATGTCTCAGTGATACTTGGCATTCCTTCAAAATTTTACACGTCAAAGGGTACCTGGGGCTGGAAACCCCCCTTATAATCCATGGCTACCTTTGATTAAATATTGAAGTATTCCTGGGAAATTGGTCTGCCTTTAGTTTGATGACATTCCCTTGTTGGGGCAGAGATGAGAAATTATGCAAATTAAATCTCTGGGCCTTTGTCCTCGCTACTGAATACTGATTTAGGCATTAAATTCTTGATGTCTTTGTGACGTCATGAAGTCATGCATTAACCCAAGGGAAAATAAATGCAATTGGTCATTGACATGGTACCAAATTTCACTTTTGTTAAACATCAATATCCTCCCGTGCTGCAAATATGCACTGAGAGTCTGGAGACAGATATTGATTGTGGTGAGATAGTGGCCTTTGTTGTTCATGTGGTGTTGATGATTGTGATGGTAATGATAGTTGCTTAAAATGTTGGTTGACTATTATGCGATCGTTATAGCAATATAACACAGATTGGGTAGCATCTTCACTCACTTTTTAGGCTCTATCCGCTAACACTGCTGAATACGTCTTCATAAACAAAACAAATGTAAATCTTATGGGAATTTCAGCCACGAAAAATGGTTTTGACCCGCACACTTTGCTCATCTTATGTGCTCACTGAAGCATGTCACCATGTAATTTTTTATTGAAATGTTATTTTTTTCATTGAAATCAGAGTAATTTCCCAACATTGCAACTAAAACATAAAAAACAATGAATACTTTTTTATTATATAGGGTAAAACGGGTTTTCCAGCAACACATGCTCATTGAAGCGTGACTGAAATGTCAGGTGATTACTGTATGCACAGTGGCATTGAACACAATACAAAAAGCATTAAACACTTGATTTCAGTGCGCAAAATTATCGCAATTCTTACTGCACAATTTGAATTGTTATTTTTCTTTGTTTTTAATGTGCTCATTCAACCGTGAAATTACGCGAATTGTGTGTAAAAACTGTTCAACATACGAATTCAATCTCAATTGACAGAAATTACCACGAGAAACATGTCAAATCGGCCATTTTGGTAATTTTCACCCCGTGGTCATTCAACCGTGAAATTTTGTGCGCAAGTCACATAGTACGATAAGAAGCACATAAATTATACGTTGCATGCCTTTTTATCCTGGAAAATTGAAATTTGTTCCGATATCACCAAATCAAAGTTGCAAAACTGGGCTTGTGAACTTCAAAAAGTGACCATTTTGACTTTAAGTCATGCTCACTCAAGCGTGACCAAAGTGATATCCACTGAATTTCACATGAAAGGTAGCCGAGAAATACAGCTACATAATCATGTATTCAGATTTCCTCAAAGGTTCCTGATTCATAAATTACAGAGATTTGTTTTAGGGGGAACTTACTTTTTGTTTAGTGTTTATATATATATATATAACAATATATATAAACACTAAACAAAAAGTAAGTTCCCCCTAAAACAAACATCAATATTTTATGAATCAGGAATCTTTGAGGAAATCTGAATACAGGATCATGTAGCTGTAGTTCTCGGCTACCTTTCATGTGGAATTCAGTGGATATCACTGGGTCACGCTTGAGTGAGCACGACTTAAAGTCAAAATGGTCACTTTTTGAAGTTCACAAGCCCAATTTTGCAACTTTGATTTGGTGACATCGGAACAAATTTCAATTTTCCAGGATAAAAAGGCATGCAACGTATGATTTATGTGCTTCTTATGGTACCATGTAACTTGTGCACAAAATTTCACGGTTGAGTGAACACGGGGTGAAAATTACCAAAATGGCCGATTTGACATGTTTCTCATGGTAATTTCTATCAATTGAGATTGAATTCGGGTGTTGAACAGTTTTTACACACAATTCACGTAATTCCACGGTTGAATGAGCACATTAAAAACAAAGAAAATAACAATTTAAATCGTGCAGTCAGAATTGCTATAATTTTGCGCACTGAAATCAACTGTATGATGCTTTTTTATATTGTACTAATACCCAAACGCATATCAGTGACCACCTGACATTTCAGTCACGCTTCAATAAGCACGTGAGGCTGGAAACCCTTTTATTAACCTACATAATGAAAAATTGGTAATTTTGCCATAATCCCCATATGGTAAGTTCATGTGAAGAGGAGGAATTTATGCTTTTAAAAGCTAACAATGGCTTTTGCATGCAATGTGGTTTATTTTACGGTTGAATGACCACATTATGAAACAATGATTAATCTTATTAAAACCATCCAGCAGGTTTTGCATTGATCTTCTGCATTTAAAATCAACTTAAAAACAATTTGTTATTGCGTTTAGGTCCGATATATATGTCTCAGTGATCCTTGGCATTCCTTCAAAATTTTACACGTCAAAGGGTACATGGTGCCGGAAACCCTCCTTATAATCCATGGCTACCTTTGATTAAATATTGAAGTATTCGTGGAGAAACTGGTCTGCCTTTAGTTTCATGAAATCCCCTTGTTGGAACAGAAATGAAAAATTATGCAAATTAAATCTTCGGGCCTTTGTTTTCCCTACTGAATACTAATTTTGGCATTAAGTTCTTGATCTTTGTAAAGTCATGAAGTCATGCATTAACTCAAATGGAAAATAAATGCAATGAATCATTGACATGGTACCAAATTTCACTTTTGTTCAACATCAATATCCTCCCGTGCTGTATTATGCATGTAGAGTCTGGAGACAGATATTGTTTGCGGTGAGGAACATGAAGTGGCCTTTGTTGTTCATGTGGTGATGATGATTGTGATGGTGATGATAGTTGCTTAAAATGTTGGTTGACTATTATACGATCGTTATAGCAATATAACACAGATTGGGGAGCATCTGCACTCACTTTTTAGGCTCTATCCACTAACACCGCGGAACACGTCTTCAAAACCAACCAAATGTAAATCTTATGGAATTTTCAGCCACGAAAATGGTTTTGACCAGCACACTTTGCTCATCTTATGTGCTCACTGAAGCATGTCACAGTGTCATTTTTTATCGAAATTTTATTTTTTTCATCGAAATCAGAGTAATTTCCCAACATATCAACTTAAACATAAAAAACAATGATTTTTTTTTATTATATAGGGTAAAAAAGGGTTTTCCAGCCCCACATGCTCGTTGAAGCGTGACTAAAATGCCAGGTGATCACTGTATGCACAGTGGTATTAAACACAATACAAAAAACATTAAAACAATTGATTTCAGTGCGCAAAATTATCGCAATTCTTACTGCACAATTTAAATTGTTATTTTTCTTTGTTTTTAATGTGCTCATTAATAAAAGGGTTTCCAGCCTCACGTGCTTATTGAAGCGTGACTGAAATGTCAGGTGGTCACTGATATGCGTTTGGGTATTAGCACAATATAAAAAAGCATCATACAGTTGATTTCAGTGCGCAAAATTATAGCAATTCTGACTGCACGATTTAAATTGTTATTTTCTTTGTTTTTAATGTGCTCATTCAACCGTGGAATTACGTGAATTGTGTGTAAAAACTGTTCAACACCCGAATTCAATCTCAATTTATAGAAATTACTACGAGAAACAGGTCAAATCGGCCTTTTGGTAATTTTCACCCCGTGTTCACTCAACCGTGAAATTTTGTGCACAAGTCACATGGTACCATAAGAAGCACATAAATCATACGTTGCATGCCTTTTTACCCTGGAAAACTGAAATTCGTTCCGATATCACCAAATCAAAGTTGCAAAATTGGGCTTGTGAACTTCAAAAAGTGACCATTTTGACGTTAAGTCATGCTCACTCAAGCGTGACCCAGTGATATCCACTGAATTTTACATGAAAGGTAGCAGAGAACTACAGCTACATGATCCTGTATTCAGATTTCCTCAGAGGTTCCCGATTCATAAATTACACAGGTTTGTTTTGGGGGGAACTTACTTTTTGTTTAGTGTTTATATATATATATATATATATATATATATATATATATATATATATATATATATGAAAGGGTCGGTGCAATATAGTGCTTACCTTCACAATAATCATTTTGAGATAATTGCTGTTGAATGTTTGGAAAGTCCATACATTGTACATTAATAAAACAAGAATGCATGCATTTTTTTTTACCATCTTATTGGTTGAATATAAATATGATATTTTCACAGAGGTTAGAGTGAAGGAAAATGATTATGAAAATGCATGTATCTCAATTTTGACAAAAGTGTGGGTTAGCACTATATTGCACCCACCCCTTCATATGTATATGTATATATATATATATATATATATATAGAGAGAGAGAGAGAGAGAGTTTGTTTGCAAAAAACCGATAAGTCCATTTTTGAAGATTTTGAAGTACCGTCTCTGTCATAAAGTACAAAATAATACCTTTTAAATGATATATTGGTCACTACATATAAAGGTATATTTTTGAAGTTATGGTAAAAAAAAAGCAAAATTTTTCTTATAATTCTCTTTATTTTTCTTGACCTTTATTTGCAAATATCTCCATTTGACAAATATGGACTTATCGGTTTTTGCAAACAAACTCTTCATATAATATATATATATATATATATATATATATATATATGATTAGTGAAGTTCTTTAATCATAACAATTTTTTCGTTATTTACAATGTTTCTAAAACACAGCAAACTAATTTAGTACTTGTAGTATCAAGAATGTGAAAGAAGGGTTTGGTGTAAAAGCATGACTTGAAAAACCTTGGGGCTCATGTTGTCACCAACATAAGTATACATTTTGAATGTCAATATGTATAAATTTTATCATTTTTAGTTCTGTGTAAGAATGCGTGAACTTTGACAAAATAATGGTTAAAAGTGGCACCAGATTTGGATATGCAATCATAATATCATGATAATATCAAACATGACGGTGGATATTTTGAACTCTGATTCCTTTGATGCAAATGGTTTATATGATACATTTTTTGAAAAATTTGTGAAAATATACAATTTTCATTTTCTTTGTAAAAATATTAAATTTGCAAAGAAAAGGAATGATCGACCATGGTTTAATCATGATTTGAAAAGATTATGTGCTAAAAAGAATTGTCTCTTTAGAAAATTTGTTTAAAACCCTACCCTATATCGTGAAAAAGTATATAAGGAATGTCGTAATAATGTTAATAATGTATTACGGAAGGCAAAAAGAAGTTACTCTGTGAAAGAACATTTGAAGGGTACTTGGAAAGTGATTGATGATAAATTGAAGAGGAATATTAAAGATGATAAAATAAGTTCATTGGAAGTAAATGGAAATATAATTGATGATTCTTGTCAAATAGCTGAAAATTTTAATGAATACTTTGTTTCAATTGGACAAAATTTAGCAAACAATATGCCTCCTGTTAATCATAATCCAAGTGAATTTTTACACGGAGATTTTGTAAGTTCCATGTATTTTAGTGCTGTAACACCTGCCGAAATTATTACTATTACTTTAAATCTAAAAGATGGTAAAAGTTCTGGATTTGATGAAGTTGATGCTAAAGTCTTGAAACATTGTATTCATTATATTGCACCCCCTTTGTGTCACATTTTTAATATTTCACTTCAGTGTGGTATTTTTCCTGAAAAATAAAAATCGCTAAAGTACTTCCTATATATAAAAATGGAGATAAGTCTCAATGTTTGAATTATAGGCCAATATCAGTTCTTCCTGCATTTTCAAAGTTATTTGAGAGACTGGTATATAATAGAATGGTGTCTTTTATTGAAAGAAATGATATTCTTTATAATAAACAATTTGGTTTTCGTTCTGGACATTCAACTTACATGGCTATATTTGAGTTTATGAATAAAATTAGCAATACTTTTGAAAATGGCGATATCGCACTTGGCATTTTTTTAGATCTATCAAAAGCTTTTGATAGCTTAGACCATACTATTCTCCTTCAAAAACTTCACTTTTATGGATTCAGAGGTTCAGTTTTGAGATGGTTCATAGTTACTTAAGGAAAAGGAAACAATTTGTTTATATCAATAACTCATATTCTTCAATGCTTGATATTTCTATTGGTGTTCCCCAAGGCTCTATCTTGGGACCCCTCTTATTTTTGTTATACATTAATGATGTGCAATATGCTAGTCAACAAATATGTCCTATAGTATTTGCTGATGACACAAATCTGTTTTCGTCGGGAAAAAATATGAATGATATATCACATATGTTGACTTCTGAACTTCCTAAGGTTAGTTTGTGGTTTACTACCAATAGATTATTGATTAATATCAAGAAAACAAATTATATTATTTTCACAAAACAAAAAAGAAGAATTGATTCTAACGTGCTTAGAATACATATAAATGATATGCAAATACATCAGGTGCAACAGACAAAGCTTTTAGGAGTGGTCATTGATAACACTTTGTCTTGGTCTGCTCATGTAAATTATATTGTTTGTCGAGTTTCTCAAATTATAGGCGTTTTTAGTAAACTGAGACATATTGTTTCTTTAAGAATTCTTACAAATCTTTATAATACTATGATATTACCATATTTTTCATACTGTATCTTGATATGGGGCACCTGTGCCAAATTTCTTTCAGATAAATTAGTGGTTTTACAGAAAAGAGTTATTCGCATTATTACTCACTCCCATCCAAGAACTCCAAGTGCACCTTTATTTCAAAAGCTTAATATACTCACGCTTGAACAACTTTATAAATTGCAAACTGGATCCTTTATGTACATGTTCTCTCACGATCTTTTACCACCTGTATTTAATCAAATCTTTTTGTATAATGCATCATTTCATAATTATGATACTAGATTTTCTCAAAATATTCATTTACCGTTATTGAAATGTGCTGCCTCTCGTAAAATTATAAAATATACCGGACCCAAATTGTGGAATGAAATGCCTTTAGAAATACGACAATCACCTACCTTAAAGTCTTTTAAACGTAGATATAGGGACTATTTATTAAAAGTCTGATAAATGTATAGAATAAATAATTCAAGTCGTAGGTTTGGCAGTGTGTGTGGGATGCTCGTTCTTTGATGATGATGTTTTATGCAATATATATATATATATATATATTACTTTTATATCATTGGAAATAACTGTTTCAATCTCATTCTAATGAGCTCCCCATCACTGCTAGCCATCCCTTGAAATTACTACATTCTACATTGCCTGTTTGAATTTTGTACTTGTTTATTGTTATTTGTATATTGTGATAACTGATAATTTTGTTTGATTGGGAGAGGTACCTCGAAAGGCCAATGGCCTATGTAGCCTCCTCCACACTCATTACTTTGTTATTTTTATGTCTTTTATGTAATAATGTGCATTTTTTATATATTTTATATTTCCTATGTGTCTCATGTTTGCCATTTGTCAACATGTGATTCTTTTATTGAGATGTGGAAATAAAAACGAACTGAACTGAACTGAACTGAAAAAAATTGTAGGCAAATCCATCAAAGTGAATATTGCTAAGAAATGAGTGAGACCTACTTAAAACCTTGTTATTAAGCCAAAGGTCACACCAGAAGCCGGGACAGGTTTAAAGAATAGAATAAACAGGACGTGTACACATCAAATATAATCTAGGGAGAAAAGATTTCAATACTCGGTAATATTGACGATTTTTTTTTCTCAAATACATTCATACGAGAAAGAGAAAAGAGTCAAACACATGCTGCACACAAATTACCTGTTGCTATGATATAAATATTGATAAAAGCGAAATGGCATGATTGGGACATGAATATTACATGATATTATCCGAAAATACAGGGAAGTTGTAAAAATAAACATGCATAGGATAAATTATCCAATAGCCAGATGAAATAAGGCGAAAAAGAGAAAGGAAGGGACAAAGCAAAGCCAGAATGTGCTTACTGTTTCCTGCGACATTGTATATGCCCGATATCTCTCTCTCTCTCTCCCTCTCTCTCTCCATATATATATATATATATATATATATGCTCCTAGATGGGTCATTTGGAAGACATTTCCATTTGTTTTATATGCAAATTTTAAAATACATGTTCAATGGCAATTTACGCAATGGAGACACGAAAATGGTCTCCTTAATGACCAGTTGTCTCCCTAATGAAGACACTTCCCCCCAATATGTCTCCCTAAGGTGCCAACTATTGATATATATATATATATATATATATATATATATATATATATATATATATATATTTAGTGATAGCAACAATAATATTCAAGTGTCTACTTGTGAACGGGCAAGTATACGGAAAGATTGTGTACATGTAAATATGCAAGCAGAATATTGCCTTTGACCGAGGTATCTACATTTTTTTACAGTTATTCTGAGTATCAACATTATGGGCTTCACGGCGTATCACTTGATCTAAACTTAACGATCCAGTAAAACGGCTGGAAAACTACACCCTGAGTCACTTTAATTGACAACGGCATCCTTTACCCCCACCCCCCCCCCGTCTTTATACATGATAGAATTATTCTTTGTTCTAGAATATTAAGGTACGAACAGAAAATGTTATTATGAGAACGTCTCCCTGAGAGACAAGGACCGCAACGAGTGCTCTTTTATTAGCTTATTATTGTGGATTCAACCATAAGCATCACGTCAGTTGGTCGATGCGCACCGTCGGTGATCTATTGTTAGGGCGTGTCTGTTTCGAAATCTCACGACAGTGCTCCGCAACCAATGTTTTGGGGTTGAGCGTTCACAAAAAAAAAAAAAAAATATATTATAAAAAGTACATATTCCTTGGAATTTGTACCGACAGAAGACAACAGTAATATTACTTTCCACGCTTTCTGAAAGAGGTTCGTGTTCTTTCATAATACTAGAAGTGTGAAAAAAAATTCTTTATATTTTATTAATGTCCATAATGCTAATGCATTTGTGGTGTCGTGATTCGTTTAGTAGTCTTCTGACCCAGCGGCCTTATCACTAAAACATAAAAAAACCACAACTTTTCAGCGGTTTGTCAGAATTTCCTCATTTTTTTTTTTATTGATGTATTTCAGTAATGTTGCTTCATTCACTCAATTCATTGTTTGTTTGTTTTTTTCTAACTCTCTCTCTCTCTCTCTCTCTCTCTTTCTCTGCCTGTCATTGACTTATGTCCTCACCTTCCATTACAAGTAAACTACTATAAGAACATTGCCAGATGAGTAGGCTTGCAATATTGCCAGCTGTGTCAGCGAATGTTATATGGCCGATTTTGTCAGCAATGTGGGCTTGATTTGACATAAATACTTACACAATACACGGACCTCGCCTCTTTGTGAGCGAAATGCAGCCCCAGAAAGCTACTTGTTGTTTTCTACCAGTACATCTACAGCATCGAGGCAAGGAGCTCGAGTAGAGTGTGACCTTATTCAGATGGTGCTGGAAACAACGTGATTTAGAAACAATTTTATTTGAAGTAGCTGTAAAGAATTGTTTTCTCCTTGTTTGTGATTTCATTGAGATTGTTCAGTAAGCATTTAATGTCTCTGACATAAGTTTTGCTGTAGGAAAGACTAAGTTCTGAACCCGTTCAACAAACTGGTAGACAGAGGCATAATTTACGCCTATAACGTTGACTCAGCTAGAAAGATTGATTTATGGAGAGACGCCAAGTCCCAACGAATAAAGAAATGCCTTTGCACAGTTAATACAGTACGTTGTTATTAAAAAAGGGCGCGCATAGTTACTTGTGTTTACCGGCACTACAGTGTCATTGCCGGGACTACTCCCTCTTTCTCTCCACTGGTCTCAATTGTGGAAACCCAACACATTACTATTATTCCTTATGACATTAATATAAAAGAAAAATGCGGTGGATACGCAGAGTGAACATGAGGGGATTTTTGTGCCTCGTTATGTCAGGCTATAATTGTAAATTGCCTGTGCGTGGATGATGGAAACAACGCGTGTAAGTACACAAAGACTTATTTCATGCACCCCCCCCCCCTTATGGAAATATTGTTTTCCTCTTAATAGAAAAGATACAGGGAGAAAGAATGAAAAAAAGCAGCCGGTACCAATGTACCGAACATTAGCAAAATAATGGAGGAGACAACCCTTACTGAACTGAGCTAACAACATACTTATTATGTTGTACTGAAGTTTCGGTATCCCAATCTGAGTGTACGTAAACTTTGGGATTTGCTTTGGAAACTTATGAAGATTAACGTTTTTGTATTCACACTGTCCGCCCCCCCCCCTGAATTTGTAAAAACAACTATCATTTGAATGGTTAATTAGTTTCTGTGTATAGGTTCACAGAAAATAATTAGTTCATGAATTCTTAATCCGAAATCTGCCTTTACCAACCTTCCAGCGGAGTCTAAGTATAACTGAAGTGTAAATCAAAGAATACATGAATTAAGTTGATTTACTTGGCTACATAATACTCAATGCACTTACTTATCTTTCTAAGTAAAAAAAAAAAATGTACCAAGTGATATTTGTTATTGCTGTTGTTGTGTTTTTTTTTTTCGTTTCAAATGGGACATATTTACTTCTGAGGCAACAATAGCAAATCGGAAATTTTCCCAATATATGATTTTTGGTCAATAACATTAGTAGGTCTCAGGATGACAACTTTATGATAATAATGATGATAATAATGATGATGACAATAATGAAAAAGATTATAAAGGTAATTATAATGATAATAAAATACTGATAAAATACTATGAAAATAACATTAATAATTATTATGATAATAATAATAGAAACAATGAGGATAATAATAGTAAAAGTAATAATAATAATGATGGTAATAATGATAAAAATAAAAACAGCCAAACTGTCATTATTTGTGCAGTCATAGCACAACTGTTTTTATAAACATGTGTTTTCTCTTTGTTTTTCTATTCTTTGCGTTGCATTGTAGTTGAAGAAATGGGCCGTTTAACACACATCACAACATTTTAGTTGCATACTGATTCTATTTTTTTTTTTCGGGGGGATGTAATTGTACCGAAGTGGTGTCTGGAAGCACGTGATGTTATTTTTTGTTCTTTCTTTCTTTTTTATTGTATTGCAGCAGCAGTTCAGAGGAAGGCTGTTGCACATACTCCGCAACATTATGATTACAAAGATGGAAGCACCAATTGCTCATTTCATTATTCAGATTTTGCTTGCAGCAGTTAGCTGTCAGAAAGAAACATGAAATTAAATGTTTATATGAGATTTTTTTTTAAGTGACTGCGACGAATGATTGCTGAAACAAATATGTTTATTTCCATGTTTCTTTGTCTATGTATTATTATTGGAAGTTTGTAGAACATCAATGCCTCATTCAAAGGTCGTGCTGTAAGAAATATTTATGTTTGAACCCCGTTTAACAAATGAGTAGACACAGAATTACTCCTATGACGTTGACTCAATTATAAAGAGTGATTTAACGAAGAAACGCTCCGTTAAACGAAAACAGTCATGCGGTACCTAGTGAATACAGTACTTTGTTATTGAAAAAGGTGCACATAGATACGGAATATGTATGCAGAGACTATAATGTGTTCTTGTACGGGGTTTTCCAGTCTCTCACCTCAATGGTCTCAAAGATGGAAATCCGGCACGTTATCTTTATGCCATTGAATGTAATGAAGAATTTGAAGGGTTCTTACCTCGGCATTCCCTCTGAGGGGACTTTTGTGTTTCATTTGTTCGAGTTATTGTGAATTGTTGGTGCGTGGATGATGGGTACATCGCGTGTGGGTACACAAAGGCTTATTTCATGTCCCAAAGGGAAATGAATGTTGTATCCCTCTCTCAGTGAAAAAAAAGAACAAAGAGGGAGAGAGAGATAGGCAGACAGAGAGGGAGAGACAGAACAGACAGACAGACAGACAGACAGATAAAAAATATCCCCCATATATGGGACAAGAATGGAAGAAGGAACCATTGGTGCTGCTTACAGCTCTACAAAGACTGCAATAGAATCAGTCATACAAGTGGGAAAGGAGGCAGGGCTGACAGGCAAGGAACCGGTCGATTTTGCGAGGGATGAAAAGGAGAAAGTAGACTTGAAGGAAGAAAATCTCAGAGAGGAGCAACAAAAGGAAAGAGAGAGCGACAAAAGGAAAGAGAGGAAAGACAAAAGGAAAGAGAGGAAAGACAAAAGGAAGGAGAGGCACGACAAAGGGAAAGGGAACATTTGAAAGAAATGAAAGAGCTGGAGCTGTAAATTGCAGCAGCCAGACCTACCAATGATTCTCCTGGTCATGGCATGAAAAAGGTGAAATTACCTCTTTTCAATGAGAAAACAGATGACTTAGATTCCTATCTATGCAGATTCGAGAGATAAGCCGAGAGTATGTGATGGGCCAGAAGTCAGTGGGCTCTACCCCTCAGTACACTTTTGACGGGCAAAGGCCTGGAAGTGTACTCCCGAATGCCGTCAGAACTTGCACATAATTACGACAAATTAAAGGCCGCCTTGCTCCAAAGTGGTGCTTGAAGTTCTTTTTTTTTTTCTGTCAAACATATGAATGACAGCCTGATTACGCTATACGATCGTTCAAAAAATCTACTTGGCCACCGAACCAAAATATAGGATATACTGTATAATAGTCATACAACGCAAGACCTGATATTGCCACTATGGGGTCCTATACGTATATTCATCAGGATGAAACACAGCCTAACATATGCGCATGTTATGGGCAAGAATGCTTTGAATAGAAAAGGTGATCAGAGTATCAGGTTACATTGTACCTCTATGGATAGACAGGATACAAAAACATTCCTAGACTCGTAGACGCCATCTGAAAAGTCGGGGATTATGAGCATAATAGAGAAGTTCAACGGTCGACTACAGACAATATTTATTCTGCACCGGTCCATAGTATGCATCATAGTGATGTGCTTCATATGTATTACGTAACCTCTTTTACGGACCCCAGTGATTTCATGGTTACTGAGAATCGAATGTGCAAGTTCGCATGTGCCTGTTACCAACAGGGAGGTGCTCGGCCGTGATAAGGCAAAGGAACGTAACTCAAAATTTGGGCATTTTGAGTTATGAGCATATGGCTCCTAAATAAAATGCGCTCTTTTTAATGGTGAAAGTCTCAATTCTCAAATGTTTACCATTTCAGAGATAAAAAGCGTATCTCACACACTTTTTTCATAACTTTGCCGTTTCCAGCTAGGCAAAACAACGTAACCTGAGATACGTATAGAAATGACAAAGAAAGCATTTTCGCTGTTACGGCAAATGAACGTATCTTTACATACACTGTTTTTTCATGGTGGTTTCTCAAGAAAAAAGAAAGAAATTGCGACGCCAAAAGAACGTATGTCATCATACAGCGCTTTGCTGTATAAAATCAGGGCCACGCGCGCTACAGTCAGCACGGCAAAACAACGTACATTGTATCAACATCGTGGCCATCACAACACACGCTACGCTGCATAACTCTATGTGCAATACCTACGGCTACGTGCTGCAGATCCATTTCAGCCGCGGCAGTGAATGGTAGTGCTGCCGCTGCTGCTGCGCCGGTTAAAATTGCGACAACAGCTGGCAGCAGCTGGGTGCAGCAGAGTACTCTCTGGTTGACTGGCAGGCAAGCTTTGCTGCAGTGTGAACCATGAAATCATGTCCATTGTTCTGTTTTGCAGCAATGGAATGGACATTCTCCTGACCAGTTAATGCCACTACAAAGAAAATCAGCGGTAACACCGGTAAGTTTTGTTTATTTTTTTGTCAGGTCTAAGTTTGATCTAGCCCGACCAGACGCCGTGCGAAGTACGGCGATTGGGCTGTACGGAGTGGACGACAGTACGCTATGCTAGTGTAGGGTCCAGTACTTTCGATAATAGTTTTCACTAACATTTAAGAAAACGATGAGTAAAAAAAAATAAACAAAAACACAGCAAGCTATGAAAATAAAGAGCAAACTTTGAGCTATGAGTATGACAGCCTTTCCTTTCGGTGGATTTGGCAAACCGTGGCTCATTGGTGTGGTTGTGGTTGTGGTTCTGCTAATGTAATAAGGACTATGTAAATGTAGGATACTCGTACTATACTAGTGGTATCAAGTAGATCAAGTAGTGACTCTCAAAAGAAATTTACCTATGCGCAAATAAATCAAGCGGACCCCAATATACTGTTATAATCATCGACATCATTCGACTTGACGTCGTCTACCTCAAATTCAGTTTTCGTCTAAAAGTATAAAAAAGTAACAGCTTTATAGTAAACAGTAGGTTGCCTATAGACTCGACTTCAAGCTAATGACAATAAAGCTTGATACTGTTGAATTCCATTTAGTCTTCAGTGGCAACATGAACTGATGGCAGACGATATGTTCTAATAATGTCATTAACATCATTACTTTGGCAAGAAAAGTAAGGACAAAAAAAATTGTTTGGTATACATCTTTGGTTAAACACAAGTAGTCTTAGATCTTGTTTGTTATTCCTTGAAAGGATGAAGAATGTGATTGTGACGTTTTCATACATACAGGAATCTACCCACTTAAAATTAGCCTCAAAAATAAAGTCATATTTAATTGTACTCTGTACCTGCTCACTATGGAGGCCTGATTGATTTATTTTTTTATTCTTTGTGCAACTTCAGTCAGGTGTACATATTCTTTAAAACATTTCTTTTTTTTTTTCATTTCGATACAATATAATGCATTGTAGCCATGGTAGATCCTATACATGCTATAAGTTCCACCCCTCCCCCATAACAATGTTGAGGGCAAAAGCTCATGGAATTCAAACATTTATGCTTAAAGGGACTGTACAGTACTGGTTGAGGTAGGGATTCATGTTTTGAACATTCCTAAGTGAGATAATGAAAAGCGTCTTATGAAATATGAAAGAGCATGTAATCTTAAGAAGGATTCAACGTTTATTTGATGAAAATTGGTTTTCAAATGGCTGAGATATCCAAAAAAGTGCTAATAATAAAAGGCGACATGCCCTAACTTTATTAGTATCTTTTTGTTTCACCTTGTTTTTGGATATCTCAGCCATTTCAAAACCGATTTTAATCGAATAAACTTTTGACACCCCTTAGAACCGCATGCTCTTTGACATCTGATAGAGTGGTTTCTGAATATCTCACAAAACGTTAAAAGCTAAATCTTCACCTCGACCAGAACTGCACACACCCTTTAAGTTAGGTGGTTTTAAATACTATGGAAAGTTCAAATATTAAGACCCAATCGTCTACTTTAGATAATATCAACATACATTCGTGTTGAAATACATATTTCCTTGTCTCTCTTTTCAGTGTCCACACCAACCGCCAGCCTAGACCAGCACATAAAAGGAATGCAGTGTATCAAGTGCAATAAAAGGTACAAGTTGAATAATCACCTATTAATTCATACAAAAAAAAAAGTCGAAGAAGGGGGAGGAAATGAACCCCACCTTTGTCATTATCACTGCGACACAAGCCGGCATTTGGAAAAATTATTAAAAAACAGAAAAGAAGGCAGAATCCATGATGATGACTTTCTTATAATTTGAGAATACCACATTTCACAGTTCATTCCTTAGCGATAAAAAATAATATTAAATGAAAACTGATATAATAATTACCATTCTCTCTCAAAACAAACACACAGCATTGTACATCCTTAAGGGGTTATTTGTATGATGTTGAATAGTAGATATTGTGAGTGTGTTTCATAAATACTCATTCTCATTTTCTTTGCTTTTTTTTTTTGGATGGGGGGGGGGGGGGTCTGTGAGAGAGGATTTGTTATACAAAACCATGTCTAATGAAGAATTTAATCACATAATATAACTAAAACAGAGTTGAAATTCACTAGCTGTCTTTATGGAAAATGCAGAGTGCCTTATTTTGTGTTAATTATTCTCTTCCGTTTCTTTTATATTTTCCTGCAGTGGTCTACCGAGCAGTTCAAAAGCAGAGAAAAGAGCAACTGGACAAATTTCAGAACAGCTGTGCACGCCCGTCAGAATCTCATGAAAGATGGAGTGGAATGTGCACTAGATCAGTCAACTCTAGAAGAAAAAAAATAACACTCGGATTGTTTATATAGGATCAGGTAAATTTTTCACAGTTGAATTAAGAACTCGCAAAACTCAACTGTGAAGTGTTAATGACTATTCTCACGTTATGAAGGCACTAGAAAGATTTTTTTATATTGATTTGAAACTAAAGATTCTATTTCGAAAAAAAAAATATGATGAGGGCTCATTGCCCTTTGAAATGATGACTATCAACTTAAGTAAAACTATAACTTGTTCATATCAAATATTGTTGTAAATGCTTTCCCTCAAAATCAATATGATGCCGATTGAAACATGTCAACATTATTTCAGAAAACCATGGAAATAGAAACCTTATTTCCTGCATAATTTTGATTTATTTTGGGCCTCATCCCTCCGGGAGCTCTCAGACAACGCAGATGTGTTGCAGCACAGCAAATCACTGTTGTGATAAGACGTTTATTGAAATATGTTTAAAGTGAATACTGTTGCAAATTTTCCCTTCGTTTCAGCTGCCTAATAATTGTTCTTTACCCAAGTATTTACTTCTTACTACTCTTCAACGGCAGTAAGGATTACAAATGTTATGTGTGCTATTTATAATTTGTAATTTGTAGATGTTCTGATCTTCCAAGGTAAAAATTGATGCCAAGGTCTGATATGGTAATAGTATAGCTAATCTCCAGAAAAAAAAAACCCACACAATTATGTTCTGTTCTATTGAAATTGAAAATTTTGTTCCCAGGGTTTTGTTCAACTGTGGTACGTATGTAAGCTACTTTACTCGGGAAGTAAATTACATTTTTTTTTCTATTTTTTATTTACCATCATGATAATGTTTAGTTACTGCTGATTTGCTTTCAATGTGATAAAAGCATAATGGCATATCAAACTCTCTCTTTAATTGTAAAAAGAAAGCGTAGATATCTATTTCATATTTTTAAGACTTGCAAATAATCGAATGATTTATGTAATGCTGTTGTCTTTGAGAAACAGATGTACACACATTTTTCCCTATAAACCTTTCAGAAGATGTAAATTAGTCTCTGCATCTACGTTTCTGTCATGTCTATCTCAAAGTTATTCTACTGTGAGAATGTTTGCACCTCTGACAAGTCTGCGGTGTGTGTGTGTATGTGTGTGTATTTTGTGTGTTTTTGTACTTGTTTTGTTTTGTGTGTGCATGTGTGTGTGTGTGGTCAAGTTACACCTAACAAAATTAAAACCTGGATTGATAATTACCTGATAAATCATTGTTATTATTGCTGTTGTTCAAAGAATTGAGCCATATTATCATTAGAAGTTTTAACCTTACGGATACAATTCATGCAATCAACCAAACATTAACAACTTATAGCGATAAACAAAGTACACAATATCATTCTTTCTGTTCAAATCCTTTCATCTAAATGGAAACCGCTAAATAAATAAAAGAAAAGATAGAAATTACAATAGGAGTCTCAATATTAACACATTAAATGCGTGTATGTGTCTTTGAAACGAAGTGTATGTACAGATGTCTATACAATTCTTTTTTTATACCCATTTTATTTTTTTTTTGCCACTTCTCATACAGTCATAATAGTTGCCACTCATGCATTGTCATGCTAAAAATTATACATATTTCAAGTTCATCTTAATTGTATCACATGGCATAAGAAGTGTAATGAAATCCATTTTACAGACTTTACCCAAACTCGTAGTTTAGTTGTGAATACTAATCCAAATCCATGTTTTTGTTAAATCAACATGAATGATATACCATATACGATAATGTTCCCAATGCAAAATCTTACATCAGATAAAAAAAACATACACTTAAATGTATATGCAAATGAAGTAAAACAAAAATTTACGGTAATTGGTAGATAACAACTATTACATTTTAGTATATACTCGGTAAGTTTCCAGAAAAAAAGAAATGAAAATGTTCAATTTCATCGATAACTTTGCAAGCTACTGTGTTTTATTATTCTTAATATATATTTAAAAACATATAACGGGACTTTTATCATCCAGTTAACAAAATTGTCAAAGTAAATAAATGATAGAGATTGTTGTCATTGAGTCGGGATACGTCATTCTGCCTAATTACATTGATGAAAGGGTTGAGGCGCAGATATTTGTAAGTCAAGATACGTTCTTTTGGCATACTGAAGTGGCTTCGCGGGAGAATGCTTACGCGCCGTAAGTCAGGATACGTTCTTTTGCCTAGTTGATATGTTGCCGCGTGAGGATTCTCGCACAACGTAAGTGAGGATACGCTCTTTTGGCAAACTAGAATTACTCATCAGCACAGTGCTGTGATTCGGTAAAGTGCTGTATCTATTCTAAACATGGCAATTACTCTAAAACGGGAAGTCCTATTCTACTGAAATTTTTCCGAGATATTCTTTATTAATGTCTAAGAAACTTCGCTGCTTCAAAAGTGTTTTACTCGTATGACGGAAAAATGGGAACCAATTGAATTTTCAAACTCGTTTTTCTCAGAACATGATATTCTGAGTTACGTTGTTTTGCCTTATTACGGCCGCGCTACAGAAGGAGAGACAACTACCGCTCGGCCGTAATAAGGCAAAACAACGTAACTCAGAATATCATGTTCTGAGAAAAACAAGTTTGAAAATTCAATTGGTTCCCATTTTTTCGTCATACAAGTAAAACACTTTTGAAGCAGCGAAGTTTCTTAGGCATTAATAAAGAATATCTGGGGAAAATTTCATTAAAATAGGACTTCCCGTTTTAGAGTAATTGCCATGTTTAGAATAGATACAGCACTTTACCGAATCACAACACTGTGCTGATGAGTAATTCTAGTTTGCCAAAAGAACGTATCCTCACTTACGTTGTGCGAGAATCCTCACGCGGCAACATATCAATTAGGCAAAAGAACGTATCCTGACTTACGGCGCGTAAGCATTCTCCCGCGAAGCCACTTCAGTATGCCAAAAGAACGTATCTTGACTTACAAATATCTGCGCCTCAACCCTTTCATCAATGTAATTAGGCAGAATGACGTATCCCGACTCAATGGCAACAATCTCTATCATTTATTTACTTTGACAATTTTGTTAACTGGATAAAAGTCCCGTTATATGTTTTTAAATGTATATTAAGAATAGTAAAACACAGTAGCTTGCAAAATTATCGATGCAATTGAACATTTTCATTTTTTTTCTGGAAACTTACCGAGTATACACTAAAATTACCGTAAATGTTTGTCTTACTTCATTTGCATATACAGTTTACAGTTTATTGAGATGTCCATTCTTTTTTATTATCTTTAAGTGTATTTTTTTTTTATCCCTTGATGTAATATTTTTCATTGGGAACATAATTATATTTGGTTTATCATTCATGTTTTAACAAAAACATGGATTTGGATTAATATTCACAACTAAACTACGAGTTTGGGTAAAGTCTGTAAAATGGATTTCATTACACTTCTTATGCCATGTGATACAATTAAGATGAACTTGAAATATGTATAACTTTTCGCATGACAATGCATGAGTGGCAACTATTATGACTGTATGAGAGCTGGCAAAAAAATAAATAAAATGGATATAAAAAAGAATTGTATAGACATCTGTACATACACTTCGTTGCAAAGACACATACACGCATTTAATGTGTTAATATTGAGACTCCTATTTTAATTTCTATCTTTTCTTGTATGTCTTTAACGATTTCCATTGAGATGAAAGGATTTGAACAGAAAGAATAATATTGTGACTTTGTTTATCGCTATAAGTTGTTAATGTTTGGTTGATTGCATGAATTGTATCCGTAAGGTTAAAACTTCTAATGATAATATGGCTCAATTCTTTGAACAACAACAATAATAACAATGATTTATCAGGTAATTATGAATCCAGGTTTTAATGTTGTTAGGTGTAATTTGACCACACACACACACACACACACACACACACACACACATGCACACACACAACCAAGCAAGTACAAAAACACACAAAACACACACACACACACCGCAGACTTGTCAGAGGTGCAAACATTCTCTCAGTAGAATAACTTTGAGATAGACATGACAGAAACGTAGATGCAGAGACTAATTTACATCTTCTGAAAGGTTTATAGGGAAAAATGTGTGTACATCTGTTTCTCAAAGACAACAGCATTACATACATCATTCGATTATTTGCAATTCTTAACAAATATGAAATAGATATCTACACTTTCTTTTTACAATTAAAGACAGTGTTTGATATGCCATTATGCTTTTATCACATTGAAAGCAAATCAGCAGTAACTAAACATTATCATGATGGTAAATAATAAATAGGAAAAAAAATGTAATTTACTTCCCGAGTATTAAAGTAGCTTACATACGTACCACAGTTGAACAAAATCCTGGGAACAAAATTTTCAATTTCAATAGAACAGAACATAATTGTGTTTTCTTTTCTTTTTTCTGGAGATTAGCTATACTATTTCCATATCAGACCTTCGCATCAATTTTTACCTTGGAAGATCAGAACATCTACAAATTACAAATTATAAATAGCACACATAACATTTTTAATCCTTACTGTTGTTGAATAGTAAGAAGTAAATACTTGGGTAAAGAACAATAGGCAGCTGAAACGAAGGGAAAATTTGCAACAGTATTTACTTGATACATATTTCAATAAACGTCTTATCACAACAGCGATTTGCTGAACTGCAATACATCTGCGTTGTCTGAGAGCTCCCGGAGGGATTAGGCTCAAAATAAATCAAAATTATGCAGGAAATAAGGTTTCTATTTCCCTGGTTTTCTGAAATATGTTGACATGTTTCAATCGACATGATATTGATTTTGAGGGAAAGTATTTACAACAATATTTGATATGAACAAGTGATAATTTTACCTAAGTTGATAGTCATCATTTGAAAGGGCAATGAGCCCTCATCATATTTTTTTTTTCGAAATAGAATCTTTAGTTTCAAATCAATTAAAAAAAATCTTTTGCCTTCATAACGTGAAAATAGTCATTAACACTTCACAGTTGAGTTTTGCGAGTTCTTAATTTAACTAAAAAATTTACCTGATCCTATATAACAATCCGAGTGTTATTATTTTTCTTCAAGAATTGACTGATCTAGTGCACATTCCACTCCATCTTTCATGAGATTCTGACGGGCGTGCACAGCTGTTCTGAAATTTGTCCAGTTGCTCTTTTCTCTGCTTTTGAACTGCTCGGTAGACCACTGCAGGAAAATGTAAAAGAAACGGAAGAGAATAATTAACACAAAATAAGGCACTCTGCATTTTCCATAAAAGACAGCTAGTGAATTTCAACTCTATGTTTTAGTTATATTATGTGATTGAATTCTTCATTAGACATGGTTGTGTGTAACAAATCCTCTCTCACAGACCCCCCCCCCTCAAAAAAAGCAAAGAAAATGAGAATGAGTATTTATGAAACACACTCACAATATCTATTATTCAACATAATACAGATAACCCCTAGAGGATGTACAAGGCTGTGTGTTTTTGAGAGAGAATGGTGATTATTTCATCAGTTTTCATTTAATATCATTTTTTATCGCTAAGGAATGAACTGTGAAATGTGGTATTCTCAAATTATCAGAAAGTCATCATCATGGATTCTGCCTTCTTTTCTTTTTTTAAAATACTTTTTCCAAATGCCAGCTTGTGTCGCAGTGATAATGACAAAGGTTGGGTTCATTTCTTCCCCCTTCTTCTACTTTTTTTTTTTGTATGAATTAATAGGTGATTATTCAACTTGTACCTTTTATTGTATTTGATACACTGCATTCCTTTTCTGTGCTGGTCTTGGCTGGCGGTTGCTGTGGACACTAAAAAGAGAGACAAGGAAATATGCATTTCAACACGAATGTTAATATCTTCTAAAGTAGACGATTGGGTCTTAATATTTGAACTTTCCATAGTATTTAAAACCACCTAACTTAAGAATAAATGTTTGAATTCCATGAGCTTTTGCCCTCAACATTTTTATGGGGGAGGGGTGGAACTTATAGCATGTATAGGATCTACCATGGCTACAATGCATTATATTGTATGGAAATGAAAAAAAAATAAATGTTTTAAAGAATATGTACAGCTGATTAAAGTTGCACAAAGAACTAAAAAAAATAATAAATCAGGCCTCCACAGTGAGCAGGTACAGAGTACCATTAAATATGACTTTATTTGTGAGGCCAATTTTAAGTGGGTAGATTCCTGTACGTATGAAAACGCCACAATCACATTCTTCATCCTTTCAAGGAATAACAAACAAGATATAAGACTACTTGTGATTATTAAACCAAAGATGTATACCAAACATTATTTTTTGTCCTTACTTTTCTTGCCAAAGTAATGATGTTAATGACATTATTAGAACATATCGTCTGCCATCAGTTCATGTTGCCACTGAAGACTAAATGGAATTCATCAGTATCAAGCTTTATCGTCATTAGCTTGAAGTCGAGTCTACTGTTTACTATAAAGCTGTTACTTTTTTATACTTTTAGACGAAAACTGAATTTGAGGTAGACGACGTCAAGTCGATTGATGTCGATGATCATAACAGTATACTGGGGTCCACTTAATTTATTTCCGCATAGGTAAATTTCTTTTGAGAGTTACTACTTGATCTACTAGACCACTAGTATAGTACGAGTATCCCACTTTTACATAGTCCTTATTACATTAGTAGAACCACAACCACAACCACACCAATGAGCCACGTTTTGCCAAGCCCACCGAAAGGAAAGGCTGTCATACTCATAGCTCTAAGTTTGTTCTTTATTTTCATAGCTTGCTGTGTTTTTGTTTATTTTTTTTACTCATCGTTTTCTTAAATATTAGTGAAAACTATTATCGAAAGTACTGGACCCTACTAGCATAGCGTACTATCGTCCACTCTGTACAGCCCAATCGCCGTACTTCGCACGGCATCTGGTCGGGCTAGATCAAACTTAGACCTGACAAAAAGATAAATAAAACTTACCGGTGTTACCGCTGATTTTCTTTGTGGTGGCATTAACTGGTCAGGAGAATGTCCATTCCATGGCTGCAAAACAGAACAATGGGCATGACTTCATGGTTCACACTGCAGCAAAGCTTGCCTGCCAGTCAACCAGAGAGTACTCTGCTGCACCCAGCTGCTGCCAGCTGTTGTCGCAACCGGCGCGGCAGCAGCGGCGGCACTACATTCACTGCCGCGGCTGAAATGGATCTGCAGCACGTAGCCGTAGGTATTACACATATAGTTATGCAGCGTAGCGTGTTGTGATGGCCATGATGTTGATACGTTGTTTTGCCGTGCTGACTGTAGCGCGCATGGCCCTGATTTTATACAGCAAAGCGCTGTATGATGACATACGTTCTTTTGGCGTCGCAATTTCTTTCTTTTTTCTTGAGAAACCACCATGAAAAAACAGTGTATGTAAAGATACGTTCATTTGCCGTAACAGCGATAATGCTTTCTTTGTTATTTCAACACGTATCTCAGGTTACGTTGTTTTGCCTAGCTGGAAACGGCAAAGTTGTGAAAAAAGTGTGTGAGATACGCTTTTTATCTCTGAAATGGTAAACATTTGAGAATTGAGACATTTGCCATTAAAAAGAGCGCATTTTATTTAGGAGCCATATGCTCATAACTCAAAATGCCCAAATTTTGAGTTACGTTCCTTTGCCTTATCACGGCCGCGCTCTCCTTTGAGGTGATACGCGGCACCGCCGAGAAGTTATGCGTTCAACTAAAGATGTTACCCATGTGTTTTGACAAAAGACAGTATTAATAATAGGGAATAGCGCTCTCACATCTAGAAATACTTGTCCCTATTGCAATTCGCTCTCTCTTTCAATGTGATGGCAACAATGAATTTGTGTACCTTGAATTGGAGCAGCGAATCATAGTGCAGTGTAAAACTGACACTTTTAACAGGCAATACTTTAAAAGCACGCTGGAACACGCTTTAGCGGAGTACTTTATTTGAAAGATCAAAATATACCAGATCAAAAGATTAAAAGACCAGAATTAACATGTGGAAATGTGCGCATTATTATACAAATGATGCACAGTGGAGTCAAAAGGGGCCTGAGCTTTCGATCCTAGCAGAATCTTCGTCAGAGGCAAAATGACAAACAAGCAGGGAAAGCACTCACAAGGACTTCACACAAGAACAGACAGGTACAGGCTGGGTACAGAGAACAAAGAAAACAAAGGAGAGGGTGGGAGTTCATGGGCAAGGAGCCCAACAGCAGGGCTGCACACTAACCCATTTTTTCTGCCGGTCCAACCTGTCTCTGTCGGACCCGTAAATGCTCCGTTTTACCATTTTTTACCGGTCCGAACAGAAAATTTACCGGTCAACAACGACAACATAAAAAAACAATAAATGACTCGCAAACTTATTTTCTTGTTTTTTATGGACGTTCTACCCCCCCCCCCCCCCCCCACAATCCCATTTACATTTTACAGATTAATATTTTTTGGGTAAAACTTGTATTATTTGTTGCACAAGAAATTAAAAAAAAAGATAGGAAAACATGGAATTACAGTGTAAAATGATAATGAACAAAATCAGATTGTATCAAATGCGTTTGTGACTTTTTCTAAACATCGGCGCACAAAATTGCTGCGTAACCTGATGTTGATGGTCAGTTGGATTGCGACGATTTAATGAATTATTTTAGCTGTGATATTTTCTGATGCACGCGCTACAAGGGGTTCTTTATTTTTCTCCCGATAATCTATTCGCATTTGTGCATGCGTTCTTGAAAGGTACACGACATGCAGGGCCGAATTCGCAATCCTTTTTGCGCCCATTTCCACCTCAAATATTAGCGGGATTGTGATGATTTCATAAATTACTTCGGCTGTAATATTTTCTGATACACGCGCCAAAAGGGGTTGAAATTGTGTCCTCTATTTTTTCCCGATAAACTCTTCGAATTTCGTAAGTGTGTTCTTATAAGATGCACCACATGGCCGAATTCATGATACTTTTTGCGCCTATTTCTACCTCAAATATCAGCGGGATTGTGACGATTTCATAAATTACTTCGGCTGTAATCTTTTATGATGCACGCGCCAAAAGGGGTTGAAAATGTGTCCTTTATTTTTTCTCGATAAACTCTTCGAATTTCGTAAGTGCGTTCTTAAAAGACGTTCCACACGGCCGAATTCATGATAATTTTTGCGCTTATTTCTACCTCAAAATATCAGCGGAATTGTGGCGATTTCATGAATTACTTCGGATGTAACTTTTTGTGATGCACGCACCGGCTAGAATGGTTGAAAATGCGTTCTTTATTTTTCTCCCCATAATCTCTTCGCATTCCGTACATGCGTTCTTGAAAGGTACCGGTATACGACACGGCCGAATTCACGATCCTTTTTGTGCCGCCTATTTCTACCTCAAATATTAGCGGGATTGCGATGATTTTATGAATTACGTCGGCTGTAATCTTTTATGATACACGCGCCAAAAAGGGTTGAAAATGTGTCCTTTATTTTTCCCCGATAAACTCTTTGCATTCGTAAATGCGTTCTTAAAAGATATTCGACATGGCCAAAAATCATGATTCTTTTTGCGCCTACTGTTTCCTCAAACTTCAACGGGATTGTGATGATTTCATGAATTATCATTCGGCTGTAATCTTTATGATGCACCGGCCAAAAGGAGTTGAAAATGTGTCCTGTATTTTTCACCCAATAATCACTTTCACTGCGTACATGCCTACACGTCACGGCCGAATTCAAGATCCTTTTAGCGCCTATTTCTACATCAAATATCAGCGGGATTGCGATGATTTTATGAATTACTTCGGCTGTACTCTTTTATGATACACACACAAAAAGGGATTGAAAATGTGTCCTTTATTTTCCCCGATAAACTCTTCGCATTCGTAAATGCGTTCTTAAAAGATATATGACACGGCCAAAAATCATGACTCTTTTTTGCGTTATGTTTCCTTAAACTTCAACGGGATTGCGATGATTTCATGAATCATAATTCGGCTGTAATCTTTATGATGCACGGGCCAAAGGAGTTGAAAATGTATCCTGTATTTTTCACCCAATATTCACTTCTCATTGCGTACATGCCTACTCGTCACGGCCGAATTCACGATCCTCTTAGCGCCTATTTCTACATCAAATATCAGCCGAATTGTGGCGATTTCATGAATTACTTCGGATGTAATCTTTTGTGATGCACGCACCAGCTAGAATGGTTGAAAATGCGCTCTTTCTCCCCATAATCTCTTCGCATTCCGTACATGCGTTCTTGAAAGGTACCGGTATACGACACGGCCGAATTCACGATCCTTTTTGCGCCTATTTCTACCTCAAATATCAGCGGGATTGCCATGATTTCATGTATGACTTCGGATGTAATCTTTTATCATACACGCGCCAAAAGGGGTAGAAAATGTGTCCTTTATTTTTCTCCGATAAACTCTTCGCATTTCGTAAATGCGTTCTAAAAAGATACACGATACGGCCAAAAGTCATGATTCTTTTGCGCCTACCGTTCACTCCTCAAACTTCAACGGGATTGCGATGATTTCACGAATTATTATTCAGCTGTAATCTTTATGATGCACGGGCCAAAAGGGGTTGAAATGTGTCCTGTATTTTTCACCCAATAATCACTTCGCATTGCGTACATGCCTATACGTCACGGCCAAATTCACGATCCTTTTAGCGCCTATTTCTACATCAAATATCAGCGCGATTGCGATATGTCATTAATTATTTCGGATGTAATCTTTTGTGATACATGCACCAGAAGGGTTGAAAATGCGTTCTTTATTTTTCTCCCGATAATTTCTACGCATTTGTGCATGCGTTTTCAAAAATTATACACTGCATGCAGGGCCGAATTCGAGATTCTTTTGCGCCTATTATTGTTTACTCAAATTTCAACGGGACTGCGAAATTTTCATGAATTACTATTCGGCTGTAATCTATATGATGGAAGCGCCAAAAGGGGTGAAAATGTGTCCTTTATTTTTCTCCCGCTAATCTTTTCCCATTGCTTACATGCGTTCTTAAAAGGTATACGACACGGCCGAATTCACGATCCTTTTTTGCGCTTATTTCTACCTCAAATATCAGCGGGATTGTAGCGATTTCATGAATAACTTCGGATGTAATCTTTTGTATAATGCACGCACCAGAAGGGTAAAAATGTGGGGGTTTATTTTTCTCCCGATAATCTTGTCGCATTTGTGCATGCGTTTTTGATAACCAACACGGCATGCAGGACTGAATTCAAGATCCTTTTTTTCGCCTATTATTTTCTCAAATTTTGATGCTCTCACGAAATGTGTCCTTTATTTGTTTCTGTTTTTTCTCCGCTATAATCTCTTCGCATTTCGTAAGTAAGCTTTTGAAAGATACGACGCGGCCGGTGGAATTCATGATCCTTTTTGGGACGATTTCTACCTCAAATATGTAAGCGGGACTGCGATGATTTCATGATATTTTTTTTTTCTCCCTAACCCTAGTATTATCTCTCCACATTTTGTGCATGCGTTCTTAAAAAGTACATGGAAGGGCCGATTTCGTGATCCTTTTTGCGCCTATCTTCATTATGAGACCATTCTGAACGAATGAAAATATTCATTTGTGAAATGACTGCGTAAAATGAAAATAAACGCAATCAGATCCATTTACTGATGTATCGCTGAATATCGAATGTCTTTTTACTTTTTCTAAAAATCGACACAAGTAAATTAGTTATTACATAACTGCCACGCTGCTGCGAAGCCGGGATCGGATCGATCTTGCGTTAAAAAATCATTCGTAAAATGACCCAGAAATGCGTGCGCTTCTATCAATGTTTCTCGTCTGGCATGACCGCCGATCGCAAGCAAACGAAACGCAGTTACACTGTACATGCATTGCATGTATTGCATTGCATGGCAGTGCGTGAGCAGCGCCAAATGCGTAAGCGAGCGCGAATAACTGGTCGACTGCTAGTGCTCAAAACTAATACACTGTATATGTTTACTGTACAAATTGCACCGGTAGACATAAACGAACACTTGCGTAAAACTTGGTGAACAGTGCGATATCTTGCATTCTGTTTCTCCCTGAACGGGGCTGCTCTTTTTCTTTCTACTGACCCCACCAATGCTTTTTTTTTACCGGTCATGTCGGACCGGTAACTTGTGGATTTCCTGAAAAGTTACCGGTCCGACGGTGACTTTTGCCGGTCTTTGACCGTCGGACCGGCGCCAGTGTGCAGCCCTGCCAACAGGTAAAGAAAGGGGGGTAAAGAGAAGTACCCTCCCTCACTGACAATTCTTCTCCTTTACAGCATGGCACATTCAAATGTTCAGCCAGTAGGTGCATCATTTGTAGCATACACATCCACGAGAGTGACTATTTCACCAGCAACTCTACCGGCCTCTCTCACCACACGAAGGGAAACATCACTTGTACTACCACTAATGTTGTGTATCTCATCACTTGCAGAGTTTGCAGAATCCAGTATGTTGGGGAAACCAAGACAACACTCAAAAGACGCTTCTATGGACACAGATCTACTGTCAACACAGCCAAGCTCGACACTCCAGTGGGCCACCATTTCAATCTACCCGATCATTCCATCACTGATATGACTCTACGGGGCATTGAATCTTTAGGCACTCGTCCAGACACAGTCAGAACCAGCAGAGAGAAGCTCTGGATGAGACGTCTTCACACTATCCAACCCCATGGCCTCAACATCCAGGAGGGAAATGACTAACCACCTTTTATTTCTTTTTTTTATTATTATTACCATTGTTATTCTCTTTTTCATTTTTGAATTTCATTTTGTTCTTTCTTTGCGCTTTTTTCCATTTGCAGACCTGTTTATTCCAAATTAATCCCTTCCTCCAGTCCGAGTCTCTTTTATACAGCCCTTTTCTACCTAAACATACACACACTTGGTTTTGTTGGTTTATACATACTTGTGCTTACTATGCCTTGCCTGCTTATCTAAACACTAAACAAAAAGTAAGTTCCCCCTAAAACAAACATCAATATTTTATGAATCAGGAACCTTTGAGGAAATCTGAATACAGGATCATGTAGTTGTAGTTCTCGGCTACCTTTCATGTGAAATTCAGTGGATATCACTCGGTCACGCTTGAGTGAGCATGACTTGAAGTGAAAAAGGTCATTTTTTGAAGTTCACAAGCTCAATTTTGCAACTTTGATTTGGTGATATCGGAACAAATTTCAATTTTAAAGGATAAAAAGGCATGCAACGTATAATTTATGTGCATCTTATCATACTATGTGACTTGTGCACAAAATTTCACGGTTGAGTGAGCACGGGGTGAAAATTACCAAAATGGCCGATTTGACATGTTTCTCGTGGTAATTTCTATCAATTGAGATTGAATTCGTGTGTTTAACAGTTTTTACACACAATTCACGTAATTTCACGGTTGAATGAGCACATTAAAAACAAAGAAAAATAACAATTTAAATTGTGCAATTGTCAATTGTTTTAAGGCTTTTTTCTATTGTTTTTAATACCACTGTGCATACAGTGATCACTTGACATTTTAGTCACGCTTCAATGAGCATGTGGGACTGGAAAACCCTTTTTTACCCTATATAATAAAAAATATTCATTGTTTTTTATGTTTTAGTTGATATGTAGGGAAATTACTCTGATTTCAATAAAAGAATAACATTTCGATAAAAAATGACATAGTGACATGCTTCAGTGAGCACATAAGATGAGCAAAGTGTGCAGGTCCAAACCAATTTCGTGGCTGAAATTCCCATAAGAGTTACATTTGGTTGGTTTTGAAGACGTGTTCCAGCGGTGTTAGTGGACAGAGCCTAAAAAGTGAGTGCGGCTGCTCCCCAATCTGTGTTATATTGCCATAACGATCGCATAATAGTCAACCAACATTTTAAGCAACTATCATCACCATCACAATCATCAACACCACATGAACAACAAAGGCCTCTACATGTTTCTCACCACAATCAATATCTGTCTCCAGACTCTCGATGCATATGTGCAGCACGGGAGGATATTGATGTTGAACAAAAGTGAAATTTGGTACCATGTCAATGATTAATTGCATTTATTTTCCCTTTGAGTTAATGCATGACTTCATGACTTTACAAAGATCAAGAACTTAATGCCAAAATTAGTATTCAGTTCCGAGAACAAAGGCCCGAAGATTTAATTTGCATAATTTCTCATCTCTGCTCCAATAAGGGGGTTTCATCAAACTAAAGGCAGACCAATTTCCCACGAACACTTCAATATTTAATCAAAGGTAGCCATGGATTATAAGGAGGGTTTCCGGCACCATGTAGCCTTTGACGTGTAAAATTTTGAAGGAATGCCAAGGATCACTGAGACATTTATATCGGTCCTTAACGCAATAATGACATGTTTGTCAGTTGATTTCAAATGCAGAAGATCAATGCAACACCTCCTGGATGGTTTTAATAAGATAAATCATTGTTTCATAATGTGGTCATTCAACCGGAAAATAAACCACATTGCATGAAAAAGCCATTGTTAGCTTTCAAAAGTATAAATTCCCCCTCTTCACATGAACTTACCATGGGAATTATGGCCAAACTGCCAATTTCTTATTATGTAGGCTAAAAAAAAGTTTCCAGCCTCACGTGCTTATTGAAGCATGACTGAAATGTCAGGTGGTCACTGATATGCGTTTGGGTATTAGCACAATATAAAACAGCATCATACAGTTGATTTCAGTGCGCAAAATTATCGCAATTCTGCCTGCACAATTTAAATTGTTATTTTTCTTTGTTTTTAATGTGCTCATTCAGCCGTGAAATTACGTGAATTGTGTGTAAAAACTGTTCAACACACGAATTCAATCTCAATTGATAGAAATTACCACGAGAAACATGTCAAATCGGCCATTTTGGTAATTTTCACCCCGTGCTCACTCAACCGTGAAATTTTGTGCACAAGTCACATGGTACGATAAGATGCGCATAAATCATACGTTGCATGCCTTTTTATCCTTGAAAATTGAAATTTGTTCCGATATCACCAAATCAAAGTTGCAAAATTGGGCTTGTGAACTTCAAAAAGTGACCATTTTGACTTTAAGTCATGCTCACTCAAGCGTGACTGAGTGATATCCACTGAATTTCACATGAAAGGTAGCCGAGAACTACAGCTACATGATCCTGTATTCAGATTTCCTCAGAGGTTCCCGATTCATAAATTACACAGGTTTGTTTTAGGGGGAACTTACTTTTTGTTTAGTGTTTTACATACATTGTATGCAATTTTCTTTCCCCCAGTTTTTTCATATGTGTTTTATTTCATTTCTTTTATCAATATCATTTTCATTATTGTTACTTCAATTGTCATTATCATTACTGTGTGTATATATACTTTGATTTATTTGATTACTTCCTTTTGCTGCCTCCTCCTGGTACTCCTTTCAGGGTTCACTGGTTGCTCAGCCCCCCCCCCCCTCCCCCTGCTGTTGTCCTTTTCACTCTTTCCCTTTCTTTATCCCTCTGGTGTTCCTTATCTTCTTTGATGTTGCCTCCCTATTCATCCCTTTCCTACATTGGTTGCCCCCTTGATCCTCTTGATGAGCACTGACCCTCCTCTGCCTTTTGTCTGTCCACTCTCCTCTGCCCTTTGTCTGTCCACCCTCCTGCTCTAATCCCCCCTTTCTTTACCTGTTGGGCTCCTTGCCCATGAACTCCCACCCTCTCCTTTGTTTTCTTTGTTCTGTGTACCCAGCCTGTACCTGTCTGTTCTTGTGTGAAGTCCTTGTGAGTGCTTTCCCTGCTTGTTTGTCATTTTGCCTCTGACGAAGATTCTGCTAGGATCGAAAGGTCAGGCCCCTTTTGACTCCATTTTACTCCATTGGCTCGCCTTATTGGATAAGCAGTTTTCAGCAGTTTTTTTTTTTTTTTTTTTGCCACAAATGATGCACAGGATAGAGTGCGTTAGTGTAGGCGTATAGTGCACTCGAGGGTATTTACAATTGTGAAACATGCACTACATTGTAAATACCCGAGAGTGAGCTATACGCCTCCACTAACGCCACGAAATAATCCTGTGCATCATTTGTTTCATAAAATGGGTCGAAAATTCGAAAACTAACAGCATTTTTCAGCGTTTTTCACGTACCTTTGTGGGTCAAGACGTCCGAAGATGTTCGTCCCAAACATTTACGCACGTCGCACTCGGAAATCCCGTACATACAGTATAAGTATGATGGGGGGTTGGGTTTCCGGACACTTAAGTTCCCGCATAAAAACTTACTTATTTTACATAGAATATGCACCCTTTACCTTAAAGACTTGATATAGACTCCTCATATAGGCCTACTAGACAACATACTCTGAAAACGGCGTGAGAATTAACCTGCTAAATCGTTGGATTTGCCCTTCAAAGTGACTCCATGTATGCGTCCGGTCCCACAACGCTTGGTCTACTGTACACTGTACGTATGATACGTACGCCACACATGTTATGCACAAGGGAAGAAAGGCCGGACTAGAAGTTGTTTACAGGATTGACAGCGCGTGTGCATGCAATTCAAAGGAGCCGCCGTGCACACAGACGATCAGCAATAGGATTTATCACGCAGTGCAATGGGACTGAGTAACGAAAGCACAGGTGACTCATTTCAGCGCTTCCTATTGGCTACATTCTTGAACCCATTTTATAAAGAAAAAATATAAGGTTATTTAGAGGGCCTAATTTACATTTCATTTCCATTGCGCATTACGAAGAAACTAGAAATACATGTCTATTATATTAAACTCTTTCCTAAACTTTTCTAAATCAGTTCGAATATTTTATTCAAAATTCTAGGTTGAAATAAAGCTTGTAATTCAACGAAAGGTGGAATGCGCTCTTCGTCTCCGAACTTCGTCTTGCAACTAGAGCGGTGCCGAGCATGACTTCAAAGCGTAGTGGAATGCTAGACATCCCACTGTAACGCTTTGAACCCAAACATGTGTTTGCATGAAATACGGAGAGTTTTCACTCAATCTCTGTAACAACATGTATTGTAAAATTTGAATCTGGAAAGAAAAATTAAAGACATATGGCAGTTTTCTTTGTCACCCAACAAGCTAAAATACTATCGCATTTTATCCCAACAAAGTCCTAAAAACCTGCTGTTCCATTTTTTTTTTGGCCACCCTGTCTAGTGTAAGCTCACCGTAATATTGTCGTTTATCTATTTGCATCTAATCGTCAAAGTGCTACATATTTCGTAGCATTGTGGTATTTCCAAGCAAGTGTAACAAACTCTGCCAAATTCAGTGATTTCCCATGAAAACGAGTGGCATTAGTTCTCACCTTGAAACTGATATGGTGCCATCTGTAAAGATTATCAAAATTTGTAAACAGTTGTTGAATGCATACATTATAAATCAAAATCTGGAAGTCAATCACCAGCCCCAGATGTTCCCACACTCCTGTGCTACATACTACTTAACTACCCCCCCCCCCCTTCCCGAAAAAAAAAAATATTTATTACGTTTTTGAATCTCATGAAATGTTCTTTCAATCAGAATGGTAAAATCTTGGTTCGACACCTGGGTATATCCATATTTTTGCTAACAAATATTAACGAATTTTGCGCCTGTACAGTTTTGTTACTCCCCTTTTGTAATTTCAACTGAAAGATTCGTGTTACCTTTCAGTGAAGTTTTCTTACTGTTTTTGTATAACGAGAGAACAACGTCATTTTCGGAGGCTGAATCTACCAATCTTTAGGAACACTTATGTTGATAAATTTCCACGTTAAACATAAAGAAATCTGACTTTGGAGCAACAGCTGAGTTTGAAAGGCATCAATCATTTACATTTTTGTTCGCCTGCGGATTCGTTCAACAATAGTTATAAGAAATCCCATGGCAAACTATCGGTTTTTACTCTCACTAAAACAGTCTATATTGCTAAAGCTCGTCTCCAGTTTTAATAGGCAATAAGTTTGTGAAGTGACCACAAAGTGCTCATTAAACTTCGAGGTATTTGTTTTTGCGCCATGTGATACTTGAATAATGTAATAAGATATTTTGCAAGAGCTTACTTATGTCTGCCGATACATCTGCTGTAGTTGTTTGTTTTTTTGCGGTTTGTATTTTTATTTCTACATTATGTCGTGATCAGGCCTAGTGAGATAAATAGGCTCCTACGAAACCTGAATGTGAGAAAATAACACTATAGAACAGGTGAAAAATGATAAATAATGATAAATAATAGTAATATTGAAAATATTAATAATGATAATAACTTCCCATAGGCCTACTGGGCTCTTAACATCTGAACAGACGGATTACGCCACTGCACTAACTTGAATCACACTCAGAGTGCTGTAATTCTTTTTTTAAACATTATTCCATAAATATTTTTCAAATCTGCAGTTTCGATTCGATAATTTGATAGATACAGTTTGCTATGGCTAGGTGATTATTCAAAACCTCTTCATACCTTTACCATTGACGAAATCGCTCTCATTACTTCTGACATTTTTACCTCTGACATTTTTACCTCTGACATTTTTACCTCTGACATTATTACCTTTGACATTTTCAACCTCTGATATTTTTACCTCTGACATTTTAACCTCTGACATTTTTACCTCTGACATTATTACCTCTGACATTTTTGCCTCTGCCATTTTTACCTCTGCCATTTTTACCTCTGCCATTTTTTCCTCTGATATTTTTACCTCTGACATTTTTACCTCTGACATTTTTACCTGGCACCGATGCGGAGGAAGGAAAATAACATGGAAGCCATTGCATCCAATAAGGGTCGCTTGAAAATCATTCACGTCGAAACAATTTGAGGGCAAGAATTCTATCATTTGGATATTCGTACGGCGTACACATGGATGTAAGGGAACTATAAAAAACTGATCTCGACCGGGCCTTACCGCGCCCAGGCAACCCATATAGCCATGATGTAGACTTAATCAGTGCTAAAATTGTAAAGACACGACAAGAGATGAAGGCGCGGACGTCCACCACTCGATCACAACACGTAATTCCACAAAGAGTATTCTTCCAATCCGCAGTTTGGACTTGATAATTCCGATAAATACAGTTTGCTCTGGCTAGGTCATTTCATACCTCTTCATAGTTTTACCTCTTGACATAATCTCTGTCATTCCTTCTGACATTTTTACCTCTGACATATTTACCTCTGATATTTTTACCTCTGACATTTTTACCTCTGTCATTTTTACCTTTTACATTCATACCTCTGACATTTTTACCTCTGTCATTTTCACCTCTGACATTTTTACCTGGCACCGATGACAACCCCTTAATCAAGGATGACTGCCTGCATCTATGTATTTATCTTACGAAGAACTAATCAATACTGCAATATGTATCTAAAAAAACAACAACATAGATCATCATTTTCAAGTTTCCTTGAGAAGCAGCCTTACAGCATTTAAATGTGCAATTTCTCATAAATATTACTAATAATAGTGTTCACACCTGTAACAAAAAGAAATAATGGAATGTCCCGGACCCCTTCGAAAATTTGTACCACAGATACCAAAATAAAAGAAGCAAAAATGATAAAAGATGAATAATGCAGTTTGGTAGAAAAAAAAAAACGAATAGCTGCAGATATTGAGCATGAATTATTCTTCAAACTGCATTTTGTTTGGCAGACGAAAGCTTTTCGCATGGCATTAAAAGGTACTACTGTATATTGCTTTGGATGCATTTACAGAAAATAGGAGATTTTTTTTTTTTTTTTTTTTTTTTTAGTGTAAAGAACTCGTAGTCTGGCTTTGCGGACCCTTGGACAGGGATGGAGCTGAAGAACCCGCCTTGGAAATTTGATGGATGACAGGGTATATCTCACTTATAATAGTCATCAGTATCACGAAACTATTGTTGTATTTTAATGTATTCCTTTGTTTTGACTACTACTGAAACAGCTAAAAATACATAAAGGTAATCTGTTTGATAAATCAAAGTCTTTTAGAGTACTCTGTAGGCAATTATGTGATGATGACAACCCCTTAGTCAAGGATAAATGACTGCATCTATGTATGCATCTTATAAAGAACTAATAAATACAGCATGATTTTGTTTTTGAAAAACAAATCGAAAAGGCATCATTTTTAAAAAGTTTTCCTTTAAAAAGCTCTACAACATTTCAGTGTGCAATTTCTCATATGATGTAGTAACAAATATCAAAAATACATTTATGATGTTAAAAATTCATTAAGAAATACAACCTCTACTATAAAGTTTACATGTAACGCACACAAGTCAGTGGGAACAATCCATTTTATTCAAGTTCTACTGGTTTATGTTGATCTATTCTGTCAAATCTTCCTCTACTCTATTCTATCCCCCCATGCTTAACTACAATTTCCTTTCTTATTATGTTGCTGCGGTACCCGATCTTAGTGCATGATAGTCATCAGTATCACACAACTTTGAAGGATTGCTGTATTTTAATGTATTTCTTTGTTTTGGCTACCACTGGCACAGGTCAAAATATATAAAGTTGATCTGTTTAATAAATAAAAGTCTTCTACACTACTGTGTAGGCAATAAGGTAATGATGGCAACCCCTTAATCAAAAATAACTGCCTGCATCTATGTATCCATCTTATGCGAGATTTATGTTTGAAAAAACTCCAAAGGGCATCATTTTCAAAAGTTTCCCTCTGAGAAGCTGTGCACCCTTTCAATGTGCAATTTCTCTTATGATGTAGGGGCAAATATCATCAAAAATACATTTATGATGTTAAAAAAACTGAATTAAGAAATATTACCTCTACTATGGGGCTCACACATGTAAATAAAAGGGAATGTTCCAGACCCCTTCACAAGTTCGTTCCCAATGTACCAAAATAATTGAAAAAAATATATAGATTTTTGTATTTCAAAAAAATCAATAATACAGTTGGGCACAATAAAAATGAATAGTAGCAGATATTGAGCATGAATTCCTCTACAAAATGCATTATGGTTTGAAGATGAAAACCTTTCTCATGGAATTTGAAAGGACTATATCTAATTTGGTACATGTACAGAAAATAGGTGCTTTTTGTGTGAAAAAAAAATGGCTATGCGGACCCTTGGACAGAGTTTGAGCTAAAGAACCCGCATTGGAATTTTGATGGATGACAGGGTATATCTGACATATGCAGGTTAGTAATAATGGAACACCTCATTTCTCCCAGGTATTTTAGAGAATTTCTTTTTTTATTTTCCATTTTTACACACGTCTCTCTGGGGAATTATTAACCCGTGTGAGCCTTATATACACCCATTGGAGGACCCAAAAATATGAACGTTGCATTAAAATCCGTCTTTCAAGGCCAGAAGAAAAGCTGTTTGTTTGTTTGTTTGTTTGTTTTTGCTTGTTTACTTGTAGTTTTGTTTGTTTCTTTGTTTGTTTTTAGACAGATAGGACTCTGAGAGCACGCAACACATAAAACAAACAACCATCCTGGCTTACCCGGTACGTTCGTAAGCCCACATGCGGTCATTCATTATCTCGAATTTCGAGCGATTAGAAAGCAAAATCAATTCCTTTATTTCATTCTATGCCCAGACAAGAATGATACTTCTGTGTGACATGGTGATGTCCTGATGGTGGATACCCTGTATGCCCAACTAAAAAAAAAGAGAATATAAAAATTAGGAAGAGATCACTCCATTTGACATGGTCACGTACTATGCTCTTGCGATAATCCAGGAAATCGCTCACCTATTCATAATATCAAGCATACTACAACAATTCGGCAGAGTTCTTTCTGTGTTTTTTTTTTGTTTGTTGTTGTTGTTGTTGTTGTTTTCTTAGCAATGCGAATGCAGCAGCGGCGCACTATGTGCGCCTCTACTCTTTGCGTAGTGCACGGTTGACTTTACACGCAATTCCTGCCTACTTCTACACTATGACAACATTTAGCATAACCGCAGCCCTAGTGATGAAAAAGGGAAACCCGGTAGTCATTGCGTTTGCACATTTCGTGCGAGAGGGCACCACTGAAGGTTTGTTGTCGTTCATATAATGTCGTTGTATCGGCACATATGCAAGCAGTAACTCCCGTGTGGAAGTCAAAAGTCTACGTGTCTAAGCTGTCACCCCGGCAACTGGAATATTACTATCTGTAGACACAGTATCTCATTTCATCTGGAATACATCCGTGTTGCTGCATAATCAAAACAGCGCAACCTAGAGAGGAAATTGACCACAATTAAGCTCAACTAGCAGTATATTTTGGAGTTACTAAATCAGAGGTATGTTTGACAATGATCTGAATATGTTACGTGATTATTTTTCCTTTTTTCCCCATTCTCTACCAATAGGAATGTTAAAGTATTACTGTCACTGACATTCCCTACTCATATGTACTAATCGAATGATGAAATTGTTTTCAAATTAAATCAATTATCGTGTTACTTTCATTGACACATGTAAATTCCTGACGTTTCCTTTACTCCTCCATACTTGCATAGATTTAGTCGAAAACTGTCTTTTTGTTAACATGAGCAAATTATGTTACATACAGTTTACATGATGGCTTATGAGGTTAGGGTTAAGTTATTACGTATGCACGAACCGAGGTGATGAAGAATATGCCAAGGTTATACCACTTTACAAGAAAGATGACCCATCTCGAATGAAGAGCTACCATACCATCCAATCTATTTTCTACCTCCCCTTTCAAAAATTCTAAAAAAGACAGTACATAAAAGCCTCTATGGGATTTTGAATGATAATGTATAATCATTTCCTAATCAATTTAGTTTCAGAAAAAAAAAAGACCAGGAGACATACCACTGATTTATGCTATTTTTCAATTACACGTTCAAATTATTGAATTGTTCATGCAAAAAGAGAAGAATATGCTGTTCTGATTTTTACGGATCTGAGCAAGACATTTAACACCAAAGATCATGATTTTGTTTTTATAGTATGAAATAATAAAATTATGAATGGAACGCTACCCGCTGCCAAGCTCTAAATCGGCTTAAAGATTATTTTGAAAACAGAAAACGATATGTGTTCTATCAGTCAAATTCATCCAATAAACAAAATGTCTTTTGCAGAATCCGTATTATTGTTTTAGATACATGTTACCCTATATCACAAAACCAACAAAAAGTCTCTAGAAAAGGGATATTTTAGTGAAGGAAAGATTCTGAAAGAGCAGACTGTAAGCTTCAAAATGATGTAAAACTCAACTCATATGGACTCTCCTGACCAATCTTGATATTAGAAAGAAAACACGAACTCTACAAAAGTGTGTACCAGGAAAAGAGCCTCCAAAATTTGAGGTCTATTCATCTATTTACTATATGTTAATCCTAACCAGCCGTGCAAGCTGTGCTATGAATGGGCCAAAAACAGAATGTAAAACGCTGTAGCTGCGGTAATGAGGAGATTATAAGATTAGGGTGAAATTGTACTTACTCTATAAACACATTTTATACTTGTCTACTGCCAAATTTTAAAGGATATGCGCCATCTTTCAAATGTTATGAGAGTTGCAAGGAAAGAGTTGGTGAGGGATTTTTAAGAAATGGAAAAAGGCCTCTAAGACATACCTGGTTATTAAACAATTTTACCCCCCCCCCCAAAAAAAAAGCGTTAAAAAAAAAACAATTTTCCATTCGTTGTATGATTGTAAATTTTAGAAAAATGAAGAAAAAGATTTATTCTTTCTGGACATATAAAAAAAAATACCAACAACTCAACATTGACTAGGATGACGCATTTTACCTATTTTGAGTCCTCGCTTTAACCAGGCTGTGCGACTTTGTGTTGGTTCTGCAATGCGTGGTTACATTATATGATTCATCGCCGTTGCTTAACTTTATTCTATCCGCAGATGGCACGAGCATCTTCTTTTCTCATAGAAAACCTACATACATTATAAACTCAGGATTATTAAGGGTTTGAACTGCTCCCAAAAAAAAAAAGATCTCTTATTTTTTTATTAGAAATAAACACGCACGCACACACACACCAATGAATGATATCATGATACACATTTTCAGAAGAGCAATTGGATCGAACGTTTTGTGTAAGTTTGTTTGTGTTACTTTCGATTTACATGTAACATGGTTCGATCATATACGCCGAGTTTATTCCAAAACATCCAAAAATATCTGGATACTCTGGGAAGTAAGAGAACACCTTAATAAAAAAGAACACCTTTAAGATTCTGTATAATGTACTCTTATCACCCCTTATCATCGACTGTAATAGCGAAATTTACTTTCTATTATCATGAAAAAAAACATGCCGTAAGACTACTGGTTCTCACTCCTTAGCACATACTTAACGTTGTTTCATTATTGAGAGCCTCCCATAATTTCGGATGTGGGAAACCGCAATATTCATGTATGAATGTACTAACAATCAGCCTCCTAGAATGTTTAATGTTTAAAGGAATAATACAGTTTTGGTTTAGATGAGGCTGCGGCTTTCTAATTATGTGTGTGTATGTGTGTTTGTGTGTGTGTGTGCGTGTGTGTGTGTGTGTGTGTTTATTGTGAGATAATGAACAACAAATACTGAAGACTATGCAATTTTTGAGGAATTGACATTCCATTACATGAAAATTTGTTTAAAAATTGATGAGATCCTGATCCAAATGAGACTGGCCACGACTTTTATCATGACCTATATATTCTTTTATTTTTTATGGATATGATAGTCATTCCAAAACTGATTCTAATCAAACATTCAATTCTCCTTTAAATTTTTAACATTTCATAGAGTGGTTTTCTTAATATCTCACTAACGTTAAAATCTAAATCTCTCCTCATTTTAGATATGTTTATTTCAAATTTTTGCATGAATTCATATTCTCTGCTTTATGCAAGAGAATATCATTAGGAAAACTTATCATAGATCAAAAGTCCACAATGCACCATAGTCCAGATATGGAACTCGATGGCCGATTATCTTAACCGGTTTAGGACATCTCCCGAGTAGGCCTATACTTGGGCTTACATTTTCCAGGCTGTTAACTTGTCCCAAGTATAGTCGGGCTGAGAGATTGAAATGAATACGCGCCTTTTTAACTTAGAATTTCACCAATAATAGTTTACTTATTTTATGAATGAATTATGGGGCTACATATATCAACGTTATAATCAGTGTGAAATTTGTCATAAGTGCTCATTTAAAGGATGCATATCAAAACGTGTTGCCAAGGTAACAAACTTTTTGACACTAAAAGAAAAGGGCTCCACACAACCGCACATTACATTGCTGTTCTAATCTTCACGTCCATTCATCATATTAAACGATGCATGATAATAAAAAAGAATGCCACTCATCAGTTCAGGGTCCATGGTAAGTCAGAATCAAATTCAAATTCAAATTTCATATATTAAAGGCACTCAGTCGTGGCGAGTGGTTTGTGCGGCACGGAGACGAACGCAACACGCTGCCTCCCCCATTCTGTATTAAATGTAGTGACCCCGAATGAGAATAGCGCTGGCTCAATGGGTCAGCGAAAAAACGCGTAGGCTACAAGAGCGCTCTCTGTGCTAAAATGGCTGTCCGAGCGAGCCACGTGAGCTTCCGAATGGACGCACACACTCAGTGCGCATGCGCATGAAGAGAGGCCAAAAGAGCCACGCGTCTTCTGGCCTCCCTCCTCCAATCACCGCAGCTCGCGGTGACAATATAAGTATGTATGATGCGTACACACACATGCACACACACACACACACACACACACACACACACACACACACGTCTTCTGGCCTCTCTCCTCCAATCACCGCAGCTCGCGGTGACAATGTTTGTGTATGATGCGTACACAAACATGCACACACACACACACGTGTCTCAGTGGCAGCATTGTCCCACACGTTTATGGATATAGCACCAAGCCTGGCATTGCGCAATTGCATGTACAAACTTCGGTCGTTCGGAGTTTACGTACCATTAGGGATGGCGATTGGCTGCCTTTAATAAAAAAAATATGTGAAATTTGACACTGCGATCCAAGGATAACAACATACACATATCTATAAGTTTGATGAAAATTTGTGTAATAATCCTATCAATCTGATTGAAAATTTGTTTTTGTTAACACAAATCGTTCACAAGCCGACGAGGGTAACAGATAAATCATCAAAGTGTTTAGATCATATACTTACCAGTTTCCCTCATAAACATACTGTCTGTAATGTAGCTAAGATTTCAATCAGCGATCACTATCTCATATATACATGTGTTGACATGAGGATAAGTACTGATAAGACACATAAATAAATTGTTTTCCGTGATTTTAATGCGTTTGATGAGATTAGGTTCTTGGATGATCTTAAGAGAGTTTTTTCAATGAATGATTTCACGGATGAGGCAGAAGGAGTTAATGAAAAATGGATAAAATGGAAAACTATATTTTTACAAGTATGTGATATGCACGCCCCTTTAAAAAGGGTAAGAGTTAAACAGAGATGTTGTCCATGGATCACAAAAGATATTGTAAAGCTGATTTATAAAAGAGACTATTTAAAGAAAAAATGTGAATCCCAACCTCTTTTAAAGAAGGAATATCAAAGAGTCAGAAACAGTATTACAAAACTTAGACGCAGTAGTAAAAAGAAGTATATGAATGTTATGTTAGATAAATGTAAAAATGACAGTAAGAGAGTGTGGAGAGAACTGAATAGAGTCACGGGTAGAAAACGTAAAGAAGATAACGTTCCGATGGAATTGACTGCCGATAAATTGAATGAATATTTTGTTAATGCCGGTAAACAAATAGTAGAAGGTGGTAAAAGTACTTTTCAATGGAATCATTCTGAATGTATTTATGAGCTTATTTTTGATTGTGTCTCTGTCGATAGCATTCGTAATTCTCTCATAAATCTTGGTAAAGATAGCAACCTTGACATTCTGAGTTTTGATTCTAAGTTGTTATGTATAGCTGCTCCTGTCATTTCTGAAACACTTTGTATTATATATAATCAGAGTTTGACTGATGGAATTGTTCCCACTGAATGGAAAAGGGCTAAAACGACGCCTATATACAAGGGCAAAGGAAGTAAAAATGATCCTTCAAATTATAGACCAATTTCTGTCGCTTGTCATGTATCAAAAATTTTTGAAAAGCAGATTAAAGATCAGTTATTGGCATATCTTCAGCAAAATGATTTGATTAACATAGATCAAGCTGCATTCTTGCCCCATCACTCAACTAACACTTGTCTCCATCGAGCTGTTGATGATTGGTTGGAGTCTTTTAACGATCGTGAAGTAGTTGCAGCATGTTTTCTTGATATTTCTAAGTGTTTCGATTCAATTGATCATACGTTATTATTGCATAAGTTGGAATGTTATGGCATCAAGGGCAAACAATTGAAATGGTTTTCTGATTATTTAACTGGTAGGAGTCAAAATGTTTTTTGTCATGGTCATCTCTCAACATCTGAAAGTATCACGACAGGGGTACCACAAGGGAGTGTACTTGGACCTATACTTTTCCTCATATTTATTAATGATATTTCCGAATCTGTATATTCATGTTCCTGTAATGTATTCGCAGATGATGTAGTAATTTATTGTTCGCATAAAGATACTGATAGAGTTACATCAATGTTGCAAAATGATCTGAACTCGATATATAGATGGTACAAGAGAAACAGATTAAGTATTAATTTAGATAAGACTAAGGTAATGTTATTAAGTCCACGGTGCTCCAAAAGTTTGAATATTTTTCTTGATGGAAAAAGGATTGAACAGGTTCATGATTTCAGGTATTTGGGTGTTATAATAGACGACCATCTTCATTGGGATGCACACGTACAAAATTTAGCCAAATCTATTTCTATGAAATTATTTATGTTACGAAAAATGAACCAATTTTTGGATAAAGATTCACTTAAGCTTTTGTATACTGCAGTTGTTCAACAGTGTATTGATTATTCATGCTCCGTTTGGGGAAATTGCTCTGCTAAAAATAAAAATATTCTATATCGATTACAAAAGAGGGCAGCACGAATTATCACATCAAATTTTGATTACGAAACTGCAAATGGGAATGACATAATCAAGGTTTTGAATTTGCAAGCATTTGAAAATAGAAGGAATTATTTTTTGTCAACGCTCATGTATAAATGCATCCATGGACTTGCCCCCACCCGAATGTGCAATAATATTGAGATGATTTTTGACAGGCATGGGTTTAACACAAGAGCAGCTGATTCTTTGAATGTGGTACCACCTAAACCGAATGTAGAGTGTTTTAAAAGCTGTTTTAGATATGCAGGAGGAAAGATATGGAACTCACTACCAAATGTTTTAAAGAAATCAAAGTCATTGTCAGCTTTTAAGTTGTTATATAAGAAAATGTATTTTCACTGATTTTATCAAACGCCCTGTTTTTACATAATATGTACCATATTATTTTTTGTCACACTGTGTTACCCACACTTGCCTGGTGCAAATTATGTGTGCATGAATCCATGAATGTGTGTTATGGGTATACATGCATTCGACTGTTTAGGTTAAACGGGCATGACTGCCAGATTGCATGTAATCTATTTATTAGTGTAGCTTTTTACATAGAATTTCTATCTGCTCTTTATGATCGTGGGCTTGTTGATTCAAGTCCTTTCTGGCAGAGTTTTTACGTTCCTTTTGTACACCAAATGGTATGATTGTGTATATAATCTTGCATCATTTTATTCACTGTTTTAATATATTCTTTTGCATCATATTGTTTCATTATATTATACTTAGACTGGTTACTACTGATTTCAATTTAACGTATTGCTCCTTTCAGCTCTGATTGCTTGTTTAATTGTAGTGGTTTTTATGCTTATATTTATGTAACATGATTTTTGTATTTATATAGTTGGATTGTACAGGACCTTGATGTAAAACAGCATTCACTTGCTGATCTTGTTATCCTGTCAAAATATGTTGAAATAAATAAATAAATAAAATAATAAAAAATAATAATTATAGACATGAGCATGTTGTTATCCTTGGATCGCTGTGTCAAATTTCACATATTTTTTTTTTTTTGATAATGAAATTTGAATTTGAATTATGATCACTAAAAGGAAAGAGACATATAATGTATAGTTTTTTTAGAAGTAACAACAGAGTGAAGAGCTCAGAAATATCGAGAGGTCTAAATTACCTCAACCGCGGTAGCCTCCCCCCCCCCCACAAAAAAAAAAAATGAATAAATGAATAAAAAATTAAGATGACAACCAAAAGGATAAACAAGTTTCTGCAGCTATCCTGTAAAAGACTATATATGGAAAATCAAGGTATATAGGCCCACATTGTTAACCAAGAGGAGAGTTGAAAGGGGGGGGGGGGGGCTCTGAAACTGTGAGCACCCTCATGCATATGAAACACAATGTTTTACATATTGCTGCCTATCAATAAGTCATTAGTTCGACTAGGTACAACAGATTGGATAATAGATGGAGTTTCTTCGTTTATATATTGGTTCTAAGGAGGGAATGATACTTTTAAATGTCGTAATGAGGTCCGAAGTAGTTCTTTTACTCTGTATGCCTGCCTAAAAATGAGAAAATGAAAGGGAATAAACAAATAAACAAACAAACGTAAAAACAAACCCGCTATCGATCGCTTTGCTACCTAAAACGGCGCCTGCACCTGTTCATGGGCGTACTACACAAAACCAAGAGAAGTGGAATCTGTTAGTGCACTACGTGCGCTTCAATATTCTTTGCTTTGTACTTCACCTTTGTCCTTCCTCGGCGTTGGCATACTTGTTTGTTGTTTGTTTGTTTGTTCATTTTCCATCTGAGAAGATGGCTGGATAGCCCATATTCAGCTACGTTAAGCTGGTCTTCCATGGGGTCCAGTTGGATTTGAGGTGGGACCACTTCACCGGGTTAAACACCCTGCTCTTTACGATGAATGAATGAAGCGGGATCTTTTACGTGCATGAGCTGTGACTCTCTCCTACACGGGACCTCCACTTTATGTCCTATCCGAGGGACAGAGTGTTTTGCCTCTTGTTTGAGGGGACGGTATGCTTACACACAACATTGCTCAGTCCAGACTTGGGTTCGAACCCGGGCCGCCTGATTGTGAGGCAGACGCGCTACCGAATGAGCTAACTCACCGCCGCACAGTGGGCCATAATGAGCTCAACGTGCGCCAAAATTATATTCCATGATTTCTTTTTACCCATATTTGGTGTTTAGGGGTAATTAGGGGCGTAGAATTGATTGAACACACTTTCAAATTCATATGACGTCACTGTGCTGCTGATTTTTCATTGGCTACCAAAAATCTGTCTGTAAATGACAAATAAAGTAATGCAAATCTTAGGCTGTTATTTTTTTTTTAAGATGAATTTGAAAAATGGTCGATTTATCTTTTCACATTCACTGACACTGCTTATATACTACCATTGAATACAAGATACTTACATGTCACAGAAAGTGTATAAACATTCGGGTTTCGTTAAAAGAATCGAATTCATGCTGAAAGTTCCATATTACACACACATACTGCAAAATAATACTGTTGTCCGTGTAAATTTGTGAGAATATAAGTTTATGGTGTATGCTGTACTTTTGGGTGAACTTCCTAACTCTATTCTAGCAGGACATAAATATATGATATAAAATAAATCACCGGTATAGTTCTTATCTCTCTACTTCATAACCTTAGTCTTATGCCATATCAATTCATACAAGCGCAACATTCGAAAAACCATTTTGTCTAATTTTACTTGAAAGATAACAAATTGTGAAGTCAGTAATCAGGAAAATGAAAGGTTATGACTAAGCAACTAAGAATGAGTCTACCGTGTATGAAAGTTGAAAAAGCTATAACAATTTTTTTTTTAATGAAACATCTATCGAAATCACTATCATACGAAATTATAAATTCATCCCCGTTCCACAACGATTTTTTTTTTCTCTCTCATCAGTCAGTCGTCGGAAGCAAAGTTTTTTTTTTTTTTGCTTCCGGCAACTCAGGAAGTGTTTGGGATCACAGTCTGATGAATCCGACTTGTATTGGTCGCCTATCAGGTCAATGTCAGACAGGTCAGGCATGATCCGATAAGGCAAGATCGTCCAATAAGGATCACGCGAGCAATGCCTGACACAGCACGGTTTGGTAAAGATTAAGCCCTTGAATAGACACTGTACTTCAGAGCCTCTTTTCTCAGTTCACACTTTCCCTGAGTTTGTGCTTTCTTTCCACTATTTAGATAGGTTAGGAGAGTCCATTTAATTTGAGTTATACATCATTTTAAAGCTCAAAGTTTGCTCTTTCAGAAAATGGTCTTAACTAAAAATTCATGTCTGGCGACTTTTTGTTTGTTTTGAGGTGCAGGGTCACATATGTTATTACATCAGCTCTTGTACTTTTAGATTTGTGTTTATAGATCACAAATACAGAAGAATGCAACAAAAAGGCTTAAGTGTGGCTGACACACAGAACTACTGAGTAGTTGAGCTTTGTGCATTATTCAAATTTTAGATAACTGTTGACTTCCAAATTTCTAAGCAGTGGCCTAAGCAAGTCCCCTGAGGTTCATATTTAATGTTTTGCTGCATTTTGGGAGGTCTGTAAAAGGTACCCCCTACCTTTAAAGCATTGCACGACTCTAGCCTGGCTATTTGATAGTTGGATATATGTGACCCTGCACCTCAAAACAAACAAAAAGTCGCCAGACATGATTTTTTAGATGAGACCATATTCTGAAAGAGCAGACTTTAAGCTTTAAAATGATGTATAACTCAAATCAAATGGACTCTCCTAACCTATCTAAATATTGGAAAGAAAGCACACACTCAGGAAAAGTGTGAACTGAGAGAAGAGGCTCTGAAGTACAGTGTCTATTCAAGCGCTTAATCTTTACCAAACTGTGCTGGCTGTGCGATGAATGGGACAAAAAACAGGAAGTAAGCCACCAAAGTAACAACAATGAAGGGATTATCAGATCAAACTGAAATTAAGCATACCTCATTAACTTATTCTCTCAATAATTAATGCCAATTTTCAAAGCAGTAACATTATCCTTTCAAAAGTTATTAGAGTTGAACGTGAAGAATGTGGACAAGGTTTGTCAGAAATGAAAAAGGGATTCTAAAGACACACCTAATCACACTATTCTACCAAAAATGTTCGAGATAAACTGCTAAAAAAACACTTTCCTGCCCGTTTTATGATACCAAATTTTAGCATACTGTAAAAGAAGACCCGCTCTTTCAGAAAATATGAAAAAGTCAAGTTCGGCTTGGTTAACCCCTTTCACTTATTTTCAGTCCTGACGCAAAATCAGTGTGTGCGACTTTATGTTCGTTTTGAGGTGCACGGTCACATATAACCGGGGACCAAAAGCTAAAAACAGAGGTCGAGTTGCACTCTCTCTACAAACTAAGTAGACCATGCTTATTTTCAAGTTTTTATTGTAACAAACAACATTCCACTGGTCTACCTCAAAAAATTTGTTGCGAAAGCCTCCAAATCCAAGATGTCGTCCAAGATGGCCGCCATATTTACTGAATTTGTTATCTAAATGATAGAATTCGATAGAAACATCAAATTTCAACAAATGTGATGTCATATGAAAGAAAATAAAATTTTCCACAAGTTGATACCATTTTTGTGGGTTATTGTGGTAATTGGATTGAGATTTTAAGGAAAAAACACTCATTTTTTTGATATTTTTTTGAAAAAAAGGAAAATCATGAAAATGCTTGATTCACCATAAATCAGAGAAAGACTGAAGGATTATCTTGAAACGTTTTAAGAATTTAGTTTGACATATATTTAATATTTGGAGAAAATTAGGGGTCAGTACCATTTTTGGTTCAGGAGTTATAATGTCTCAAACTTGAAAACTCACTACGTAAAAATGGCCACTTTAGTTGTGACCAAGACCTTGTTGGTCGTAAAAAAAGTCTGCGCGCGCCAAGACTACTACACGCACCACTGGCACTGGCGCTTGTGGAAGTTTTTACTTTTGATGTGAGGAGTGAAAAACAGAAAACGGTGAATTTAAAGTTAAATTGGAGTAACTTTTGAGTGAAAATGTTCATTTTCACTCATTTTAGAGTGACCTTAGGCAGAGCTCCACACTAGGCAAATATCCGACCCTCTTTGGTGGCCCGATCAGGCCACCAAATTCTTCATTTCTGACATTTTGGTGGCCCGACGTGCGTTTTTTTTTTTTTTTTTTTTTTTTTTTTTGTGGCCCCGGGCCACCGGGCCACCGTTAGTGTCGAGCCCTGCCTTAGGGATCACTCGTCACTCTTCGAGTGATCCCCGAGGTCACTCTAAAATGAATGAAAATGAACATTTTAACTCTCGAGTGATCCTGATATCTGATACAGGAAAGCATCCATACCAATGGCATAAGTTCATATCAATTGTGACTCTATAACCCCAAAATAACTCAAAATTCCCTGACTATTCTTTATAATGCATTGATCTTACCACATATCACAAACTGCAATATCGTTTGGGGATACTGTGGCTCAACTAAAATTAATCCAATTTTTACCCTCCAAAAACGTGCTGTTCGTTTAATTACCAATTCCCGTTACTTATCCACCATCGAATAATAGCGCACCTTACGCTCCAGCGAAGCGGGACAATGGCGTGCCCTTGAGCACAATGCTCTCTTCCACCAGCCCTAAACAAGCATGCGCTGCAGCGCTCGGTCTACTTTGCCAGACGAAGGCCAGCAGAATTCGTGGCCGAAACGTCGTAGGCATACATTTGTGTTTACCTCGCCTCGTGTGACAAACGATTAACTTTATTCCTACAAACAAATTCTTATCACTCTCTTTATTTTTCTTGACCTTTAATTGCAAATATCTCCATTCGGCAATTATGGACTTATCGTTTTTGTTTTTCTTTTTTTTTGCGAACAAACTCTTCATATATATATATATATATATATATATATATACAGCAAAAAAAGAAATTAAACACTTTTTTGAGGTCATATTTTTCGTAGAAGATTTTGATGAAAATCAATGTATTATATACCGTATTAAAGGTAATTCAATTGGCTATTAAGCTAATAGGTTAATAAAAACGAAAACTTTACGCATGAGTGAGCACTTTCGTTTGTGTCCTCCCAGGCACAAAATTAAAAATTGCAAAAATTGATAAGTTAAATTTCGTTTGCAAATGCCCTTCACGATAACATTGACAACAAAAGACCAGTTTAACACATGAGAGACATGAATAGAATAGCAAAAATAGGTTTTCGTTCTCTTCATCTCTGTATAGCCTCTAAAAAAAGCAAAGTGGGAAACTAAAGGGGGAAATAAGAAATTTCTGTCAAGTCAAACTGCACATGACGGGGAAATGATAAGCATAAAGATGATTAAATGAGCAGAATGTCTTTATTCATGTCTGGTGATCTAGTGATTTAAGAATTCGTGAGACAATTTCAAGAGCCAAACATTATTTACAATTTCCTAACTGGAAAAAAAAGTTCACATTTCTATCAATTTATGTTAATTATTACTTCTTCTCTTATTTCATTTGAATTTAGATTTGACAAAAGATTCTTTATTTTCCTCCATCATTTTTAGCCTTCACTGATAATTTTGGCTTTAAAGATACCATAGAGATCAATGGTTTATTTTTTCAACTTGATTCATGTTTCATTTTGTGTGAAATGTGTTATTTGTTCTTATTGTTCGATGGGAAAGCATACACGCATGAATGACAATTCGCTCAGTTTTGCAATTTTTACTTTTGTGCCCTGGAAGAGAAAAACGAAGGTGTTCACTCATGCGTAAAATTTCCCTTTTTGTTGACCTACAAGGTTGATAGCCAAGTAAATTATCTTTGATATGGTACATATTACATTAGCTTTCAGCCAAATATTCTATGAGAAATCTAAACTTGAAAAAGCGTTTACTTTCTTTTTTTGCTGAGTATATATATAATATATATATATACATATGAAGAGTTTGTTTGCAAAAACCGATAAGTTCATATTTGCCAAATGGAGATATTTGCGATTAAAGGTCAAGAAAAGTAAAGAGAATAAAAAGAAATTTTTTGCTTCTTTTGACCATAACTTCAAAAATGTACCTTTATATGTAGTGAACAATATATCATTTAAAAGGTATTATTTGTGACCGTGCACCTCAAAACGAACATAAAGTCGCACACACTGATTTTGCGTGAGAACTGAAAATAAGTGAAATGGGTCAACCTAGCCAAACTTGACTTTTTCGTATTTTCTGAAAGAGTGGATCTTCTTGAGCATTATGCTAAAATTTGGTATCATAAAAACGGGCAGGAAAGTGTTTTTTTTTTTAGCAGTTTATCTCGAACATTTTTGGTTAGATAGTGTGATTAGGTGTGTCTTTAGAATCCCTTTTTCATTTCTGAAAAAAAACCTTGTCAACACTTTTCACTTTCAACTCTAATAACTTTTGAAAGAATAGTGCTACTGCTTTGACAGCTGGCGTTAATTATGAACAGAATGTGTTAATAAGGCATGCTTAATTTCAATGTAATCCAATAATATCTTCATTGTTGTTACTCTGGTGGTTTACTTCCTGTTTTTTATACCGTTCATCGCACAGCCAGCACGGTTTGGTAAAGATTAAGCGCTTGAATAGACATTGTACTTCAGAGCCTCTTTTCTCAGTTCACACTTTTCCTGAGTTTGTGCTTTCTTTCCAATACTTAGATAGGTTAGAAGAGTCCATTTGATTTGAGTCATACATCATTTTTAAGCTTAGAGTCTGCTCTTTCAGAATATGGTCTTAACTAAGAATTCATGTGTGGCGACTTTTTGTTTGTTTTGAGGTGCAAGGTCACATTTTATTCTTTATGACAGAGACCGTACTTCAAAATCTTCAAAAATGGACTTATCGGTTTTTGCGAACAAACTCTTCATATATATATATATATATATATATATATATATATATATATATATATATAGTCGAGACAATGTAATGATGACAAAAGATGTCGCATGAAGCCGGCTGTTACGAAGCTTTCGATCTTGGTCTTCCTCAGCTTTATTATCTGTTTATGAAATGAAATATATAATAACATTTTTTTGGAAAGTGTAAAACATTCAACAATGTATAACTGCAAATAAATATATGAAGCGTTTGTTTGCAACAACCGATAAGTCCATATTTGTCAAATGGAGATATTTGCGATTAAAGGTCAAGAAAAATAAAGAGAAGAATAAGAAAATGTTTGCTTCTTTTGACTATAACTTCAAAAATATACCTTTATATGTAGTGACCTATATATCATTTAAAAGGTATTATTTTATACTATATGACAGAGACCGTACTTTAAAATCTTCAAACATGGACTTAGCGGTTTTTGCAAACAAACTCTTCATATAATGAGTATATGTAGCATACAGACATATCATACAATAAGAAATATCAAACACATATCATGAATAAACTTAGTAATGATTACCTGCTAAGCAGACGTGTGAGTTACTTGGGTGTCTTGTGGCTGTCTTGTGGCGGGATGAGAGTAATCATGTGATATATTGGGAGGGAAGGTGTGTGTGCGGTGGTGCAAGTCAGGCAGGAGTAGGGTCCGATGATAAAAAAAATAGGTTCAGTGCTCATACAAGTGTGTCAGTGGAGGGCTGTTAAAAATACGATACAATGAGCTTTCTCGTGGTCATTGCCGGTCTTTAACCCCTACAGCTGGTTTACAAACAATCACAATAGCAGGCATGGAACCCGGGTACAGATAGTGAGTGGTTGGTGTGTTGCCACTTGTCCCTTGGCACACTACACAGAAATATACAATATACACATATACAATATACATCAAAATTATTACTGACAAAATCTTCATACTCTTACCACGTGATAAAACAAGACTGTGTCGCACAGTTGTTGTTTTTCCTGTGCACACCTCTATCTGTCTCTCTATCTATCTCTAATCATCACTTCCTATACATGTCATATATATGCATGCACCCATGTTATGATCATATACATATACATATGAAGAGCTCAGTTGCAAAAGGTACTACATCCATTTTCCATCAAAATCCACTTTTTGGTCTTGATGTACTCATTGTTAGGACCTCTTTACACCTATACTAAGGCGCCTTGGCAGATTACATGTTCTGGCGAAACCGCGGCGCCGCCGATGAGCGTTCTTTTTTTGTTCTAAATCCTCCCTTCCAAAAGCCCGCATCGCGACGCCTTTAAAAAGGGCCGACAACATAACAAAAGCTGTACATCCAAGAGCCCCCGTTTTATTTAAACAAGGTAGCGCCCTCTGCGTCAGCATTTGAATACTGCCGTTACATGATAACACACTCGCAGAACTCTAGAGTTCTGTGAACACACTGCATGTACATGTAGCCTACATGTTGTATCAGCCTTTTTCTGATATCCATGGTTTGTGGTCTTACAGCTGTCATTTCTCACCGCGCGAGAAAACAAACGTGGACGCGCGCCAGAATCCACAACTTCATTATACACTAGCTGCCTCGGCGTTCTTTGTCAAGTATAGTGAGGTGCCCGGACCTCGTCAGGGGCCCGAATACCGTCACCCCGCTTTAAATTGTTTTAAGCACACTAAACAAAAATGTATGACCGGGACTGTGTTCAGTATGCTTGAAACTTGGCAGGGCCATCAGAACCAAGCAAATTGTGGTGAAAACCGAAAAGTTTTTTTTCGCGAAAATCTTAAATGTTAATCGGAATACGTGTTAGAATGCTATCACCACTGTCCCCGCACGCATCTTTTACGTGTATGTCTATGGGAACATCACGGTCACCCGCACACGTCTATTACGTGCTAAGTCTATGGGAACGCTGGTGACGAGTTAAGGGGCCCGTTCCTTAGCGCACAACTATTCCGCATCGTTCGCGTTTGGCGACGATAGCTGCCAGTTTTTGATATCGATCAGTGAACGTGTGATTCCATTGGAATTTTAAGCACTTCTCCTGTATGTGAAGGGGATTTCATGGAATTTCAGTGACGAAATGTGATTCAAATATGAACAAAAATTAACTATGACGAGGTGCGGGTCACCCAAGCATACTGTAGATTTTTTTTTTATAGTTTACGCAATTTTGGGATATGTATTTTGATGACAGTGTCGTTTAACGGTGTATAGTTGACATTTGTGTTATTGTTTTGAGCAAGTAGAATTATTGTTTGGGTAGTATTGAGTAGTTGTTTATAACTGTAAATATTATTGTAAAAATTTGTTTGTATTTTCATTTCTGCATAAAACTTTTTTGTTTTGTTTTTGTATAAGTAGTTATTATATAGTTTTTTTTTATTTACTTTCTATGGCAGATTTTTTTTTTCTTTTTTGGCATACAGTAGAATCACATTTTTCATCTTGTGTAGTATTAAGTAATCTTTATTTAGTCTGTTTTCAATTGCTTTTAAAAGATATTCTTATTTTTTTTTACATATTATTTTGTGTAGTTGACAATTATCATTGGTAGTTTTATGTAGTTATGTTTGTAACTGTAATTTTTTGCGGTTTTTGTTTTTATCTTTTGGCATAGAGTTATTTTGGGTAATTTTTAGTAGTCCTTATGTAGTTGTTCATCTGTTGATTTTTCTGTAGATTTTTTTTAAATCTTTTTATTTTTTTTTTTACAATAAAGGGCAGTTCTTTGATTCAAGTGAAATATTACATGCACTTCAAACATTTTCTTGATTCATGTGAAATATTCCACACACTTCAGTTATTTTTTATTCTTATCATACACTCAATTATTTTCATTCATCTATGCATTGTACATTTTTTTTTTTCATTTCAATCATCTCCATTGTTTTATGTTGGACTAATTGCAAAATAAGCTTTTTACCAAAAGAAGGCGTCCTACGACCTCAGACTTGGCCAAGAGCTGTAAAATGATTTTAACCAATCACAGAGATCCTTACTGGGACTCTGAAAAATAATTTATGCTAAGAAATCTATTTTTTAATGTCTCTTATTGGCTGAAACACCTATCAGAGGTTCGAGCCTGCTGAGAAACTAATCAATTGCCATGTTTACAGCGTGCATGTATCTTTGTTGCCCCAGCAACTGCAGTGATTTCTTACGCGTGGTTTCATGATATCAATCTCCCCATAGGGTGCGTGATAATATCTGATTTGTGTGGTTAAAAAAAAAAAAAACAAATCGGACGTAAGAAGTCGTTCATTCAAGATCTAAAACAGACAGATAGCAAAATCAAAGTCCACTGAAAAGGTCTTGACACTGTAATGTATGTTCCAAAATCATGTCTGGCTTAGTTTTGAGAGGATTTTCTACACTTGTGAAGGTTTTCCTCGCACGAGATTAGGAATGAGATCGGCGAAGTAGCTACAACGTGTACTGTATGTATAAAACATGTGACTGCATGCATGCACCAAGTGGCTGTGAGAATGCGGCAAGAACGCTAGGAATGCACCAGGTACGGTGTGCTACAAATTCTTGGGGCGAAATTAGACTTAATTGTTCAGCCCGTCTAATAATTATATTTTATAATAATTCTATTTCTTCATGAAATCACGATAAAAAAAAATGCTACATATATTCATGATATATATTAGAAGCGTAATGTGAAATATTTTGGCTTTTTTTTTAGCCCAAGGAAAAAAAAAATACTTTGAATAAAAAAGTAAAAATAACTGATAGTTCTTGACTCAAGTCTAAATTCCATGCGCCTTCTTGCAGTTACCCCACAGTTGCCCATGGATACGATGCATAAATAATCAGCTGTTTACTGAGTCGTACCTACCCTACTGCTCCTGTTCAAATTGAGAGCGATTGTGATTTTATCGGTGGCATTTGTAGTTTTATAACCTAATCCAATAAAAAAGATAAATTCAAACATCAAATCTTGTGACAGTTTTTGTCAGAATTCCCTATCAATATCACTTGTTGCCACGATCCAGATTTCACTTCCTTCATTATCGTTGGACATTTGAAAGAACTGCTTCATAAGAAATCACCTTTCATTTATTATTTATTTTCACAAACAAGAATTTTGATCACTCAAATATTTTTTTTTTTTTATTTTCATGTCATAATATTTCATGATAGTATGTGTTCTGTCTTTACATGGCAAGATGGGATTTTTTTTTTTCATCCAGGGTCAAAGAAGAAAGTGACAGCTAGGAAGGAAACCAAAAGGATAGGGAGGAAATGAAAAGGATAGAATGAAACACCTGCTCAGCAGGCTCTTTTTTATTGATTTATCACAATGGTGAATGCAGTATATCAGAATTTAAGTACAGTTCTAAATAATTTACTAGTTGAAAATGAGCAAAGAAAGTGGGATTTCATCGAGTTCTAGATGAAAACTAAATTAACATCGCCATTTAATATTTACTACAGAATAGACCTGATGCAAACTTTATTGTCAAGCTTTTGGTTGAGTTTCTTCAGAGACACACATTTTGGTAGCACTAAACCCGAGTGAACAAGCTAATGGGGAAAAATGATAAAATGCAGATCTCTAGATCTAAACCACTCCTGTGCACGAGCGAGCATCAGCCCCCGTTTCATTGTCACTCTCGTCATGGGACATTGGTCTAGGCTATGCCACTCGTGTCGTACTCGCCATCAACTTCATGTCATGGTCACATGAAATAAATTGCATCATCATAACGGTTCGTACATCAACATCACCAGAATCATTATCATCATCATCACTATCATCTCAACAACAGCAAAACCCTGAATATCACTCCCATCATAGTCACTCTCAGCAAACAAAATACATCAGCAAACGATACAGACATCGCAGACCTAGCTAGCTACGTTAGACATTAGTCGTACAAAAAAATGAAACGGAGGTGGAAAACTAGTAATGAATACACGAAGATCATAAAAGATGGCATTCTACCGTATAAAAAAAATACACAGAACATCTTAAATGAACCGCAAACGAGGTAAAAAACTAAGATGAAGAAAACTAGGGTGAAAACCCGATGCTTGGAAGACGAACGATGAAGACACTTTAAAAAATGCTTACACGGAAACAAGCGAGTGGGTATACCGTAGGTCCTACCATTCAAAGTGCGATGTTCTCGCACACACGTAGATAATCTACATCATGTTCAATCAAAAAACTCAACAAACACTCGAACAAAAACTCATCTCTAAATTATTGCAAACGAGACAATCATTTGAAAAGTGAAAAAAAAAAAACCTCTCAGAAGTACGATTGTACTATGAACATAAGAGAGATAAAATGTGACCCGCTACAACGAAAGGATCCGAAAGTCGGGGACGGCAATTTTCTGAAAATGACGGGACATTATTCCCTTACTCTTCTACTTTAATTCCATATATAGCACAACTCATAAAAGTACTCGGTTGCGGAGAATCGATGATTGTAGTAGCGCATGTCAAGTGGTTGAGGAAATCAGAATTTCGAGAAAAAAGCCTTCAAGATTTGCAGTGTACCTTCCGACGCTATCATGATCAAGGGAAGGCAAGACAGTTTCACCGCTTGACAATAGAAGGCATGCTCCGCGACCTCCGCGATGTTCATTCAAGCTTAGCGCCAGCGGTCTACGCACGACCAATCAGTAATTAGGATGCCACGCAATAAGATCACTCCCTCGTTGCTAGGGGCGGAGTCTAGCTGCGGCGCTAAATCCAAATCTTTGGACACGTTTCTGTTACGTTGAAAGTCGGAAAATCATGGCCCAGAAAAATGCTGTTTTTTTGCCTTTCCTTTGGTCATTTAGCTTCGAAATTTCGGCAGATGATAGACAAAACATTGGACTACAAAATTATGCCCAAAACAAAAATCCGATTGTTTTGACCAATTTTGAAGACGCGACCTCAAACTCGATTTTCTCGGCTCAGCCGTCAGCGACTTCAGGATCCTTTTGTTGTAGCGGGTCACAAATGATATGAAAGCAAAAGAGAGAAAAAAAAGAAAGAAATGGACGGGAAACCTAGAAATTACGCCACACTCACTAGCACTAACATAATTCGACACACAGAGTAATCAGATATCGTCACGCACCCTATGAGGAGATCGATATCACGAAACCACGCGTAAGAAATCACTGCAGTTGCTGGGTCAACAAAGATACATGCGCGCTGTAAACATGAATATTGATTAGTTTCTCAGCAGGCTCGTGCGGAGCAGACATGCGGATTTCAGCACAGGGTAAATGAGTAGTTGAACGTATCACGATTGTAAAACATATCTTTTTCTATGTCTCTGCAAATTTGAATTAGGTTATCTAAGCACAGATAGATTATGATACATTATAAAATAGATTAGCCATAGTAAGAACTTGCTTACATGAGAGTTATTTGATAACATTGCAAAATAAAAACCCCGTCATTGAATGGCATGTTCCAGAGCTATCGGGGGGGGGGGGGGGGGGGGGGCTCGAGGACATTATGGACACGTCGATTTGCAAGTGGGTAAGGTGTGATTACAGATAGGTTGAAATGAAGAGGATTTATGAATAAAATACACAGAAATTTAATATTTTTTTTCATAATTCCTTCACAATTTATTATTTCTTTTCATAAAATTGACATAAACCAGTGCTGTATTGAGTCAACTAAGTGCACATTCGCACGAGTGTGCACGCATCATCCCTCCTGCCTAGTGGGAATGACACAGGTAGTTTTTCAATTACCTATAAATGCCCTTGGCGTTCCGCTTGAGTGCACCCAACAAGTGCGAGCAGCAGCAGGAGTAGTTCGGAGACTTTTATATATATAGATTGGAAAATAAAACAACCAGAATACCAGATGATTGTTTTACAGGAAGACAAAAAAAAAATGTATCTCTCCGCCAACCATTTTAATGATCTTCATTACTTGACATAGGTTGATAGGTCCCTATTTTCCCCTATCAATCTAACATGGCCTCGGGATTTCTTGATTTTTTTTTTTTTTTGTAACTTCTAAAGTTGAATGCGGGTAAAATTATGCATGTCTTTCTGATGGTGCGAAAATGGTGCTCGGAAACCAGCCTACTCTACGTTATTTAATGAATGGGTTTTTGTTTATATTTAGAATAACAAAAGATGCTATAATATTGACTTGCTTTCATGCTCTCATTTCGATACGTTATGTTTCGCTATTACATTATCACAATCTCTGCATCCACACGAGTGTTAAAGGGATAGTACAGTTTTGGTTGAGATGAGAATTAGGCTTTTAAATTTTTGCAAGATACTAAGAAAACACTTATGATATAGTACAGAGCCTACCGTTTTAAGAGGAATTCAAAGTGTATTTGATGAAATTCGGGATTGGAATAACTGAAACATCCAAAACAAAGTAAAACAAAGCGATCGTTACAAAGTGTGGGTCCCACACTTTACTAGAATCGTTCTTTTTTGGATATCTCGGCCATTTCAAAACCAATTTTTATCAAATAAACATTAAATTCCTCATAAAATTGCATGCTCTGTCATATTTCATATGAGATTTCTCATTATCTCACCTAAAAATGTTAGAAACCTGAAATTAGGTCTCAACCAGAACTGTACGATCCCTTTAAATCAGTAACAAAATTAACCGACGCGTCAAAATAGTGTTAAAGAAAAATTTCCGTAAACGGCTTGGAAATCTGATTTCCTGTTTTCATTTTTCAGATCGTTTTCATTTCAGATTTAAAAAAAAAAGAAATCTACTTCGTCTTTCTGATATTCCCAGACTATGGAGTCTTGTGTATAATGCACTATGATTAAGTGTCCTTATGGTCATACTATCGAGTGAAAACATTCACTCCTAAAGGAGTAAATACAAGATAAAATGAGTTAATTTAAAGTGAAATTGGAGTGAATTGGAACGAGTGAAAATGTTCATTTTCACTCGTTTGAGAGTGACCTCACGGATCCCTCCAAAATCTTCGAGTGATCCTTGAGGTCACTCCAAAATGATTGAAAAAGAACATTTTCACTCAAAATTCACTTCAATTTCACTTTTTCTTTTTTTGTATTCACTCCATTAAGAGTGAATATTTTCACTCGATTTTTTATTTTTTTATTCTTTTTTTTTTTAGAGAATAAGAGGTACATGAAATAATTGTGAGGGCGAGTCGGTACGCCCTACATATTCCTTCTCGAAAGGTGGGCTGTCTTGACACAAACCATGATAACCACGAGATTGTCACAACCAACCAGAACAGCTATGCATAATGATACCTGTTGATTGAGAGTCTCTCTTGTGATGGCTTATACACCAATATACGACCTGGATAAACATGGACCAACTGTTTTGACCAACAATACTGTGGATACAAAAAACCTCGGGGAAACAACCCCACATGTGTCTCCGGCATTTGCCGTGACCGGTTCCTTCACCATAGCACCGTAATTTATATCAATCTAGAAATTGATTCAACAACAACAACAATAACAAAAACAACAACAACAGCAACAAGAACAACCAAACAACCAAAACAGGAGGGTCCGGCATCAATATAGACAGTCACAAATATTAACAAGTACATAATAAATCATAATTATTTTTATATCATAGGTTAGAAGATGTTCTTTTTATTTTTACATTGCTGATGGCGGCAATTAAACATGCTTCTCCAGATGTGTTAGACTTTGATACATACCACTTTATGTATCACAACATGAATATCAGCATTTAGACTGGCATTAAAAACCTATTCGTTTTTCTAGAATGACATTAAATTGCATTATTCTATGTGCGGAGACATGCCTATTATACCCCATGTATATTACAATTGTGTGCGAGGTTATCAGTTCGCACTGATGATTGCGATGATTGCGTTGAATGTACATCTCTAGACCTTTCATCTTGCCCAAATCCACGACCCAGACAAAAAACCAAACCTCTCAACATTTTAGAAGTCAAATAGCCTGTATTATCCTTGTGATGTGAACTGCCCATTTCATTCAGCTCACATGCTGACGCGGGTTAGAGTGTCGTCATGTAGAGCAACGTAAATCTTGTTATTAACGGATCGCCAAGGCAGAGTGATCGAAAAGGGTCGTGGCCAAAATATGATCAACAGGGCTGCACAAACTAGTGAATGAAAGGGTCACAACTAAATCCATTGAAGGAACGCGGCAAAACGATTAAAAATGCTGCCCCAACTAGTGAATGAAAAGGACCATAACAAAGCCGAAGAAGGGTCGCTGTAAACAAAATGGATTGCACCAACTAGTGAATAAAAGGGCCACAACCAAAGCTACTGAAGGGCCGCGGCGAAACGATTAAAGGCCCGGTCCCACTGGCCGATGGACACAAAACGTATGCAGAAAGGACACAGCGGACGAGCAAAATTTCGGGGGGTGGCTCCATCCGCTTTCATCCGCTCCAGAAATTGGCGAAAATTTGCGAAAACAGAACGGAAAAGAACGGACGTGGGTAGTATGTAGCGGGGATGTTAAACGGATGTTCATCGGAAGACTAGCGGATAAAAGCAGATGGAAGTGGATGACAGGTCCGAAGGGGTTACAGGGGATAATTGCGAAGCGGATGCATAGCGGAAAGAGCCGATGCAGAGCGGATGAAGCGGAAGCATCACGTACGCGTAACGGAAACAAAACGCTTTGTCCGTTTTAAATACTTATGTACCAGATGCATACGCTTACATCCTTTCTATTTCCGTGCTACAAATGATGTACAGACGTTCCATGTACTTTATATTTCCCCCTTTTTCCGTTTTCAGCTGCAGCAGTTGTGAGTTGTGAGGATGCCCAAAGGATGCAAAGAGGATACAGCGGACGTTTAAGGGATGATAACGGACATACAACGTTTGTTGCTCGTATATATCGCAAATTTACATCGTACACGGCGGAAAGTTCATCCGTTCTAAAAGTTTTAAGCAGCTTAAAACTTTTCACGCGGATGAAATCACCATGGACGGATGCTCGGCAGATAGAGCGCATGAAACACGTACGTGATGAGTACACAGCGGATGCGTAGCGTTTTCCAACGGATGGCAAGATCTTTTTTTTTTTTTTTTTACGTTTTACATCCTCTTTGCATCCGTAAGTGCAGTGGGACCGGGCCTTAAAAAGGCTGCCCCAACTAGTGAATGAATGGACACAACCAACGCTGTGGCCAAAATATGATCAAAAGGGCTGCACAAACTAGGGAATGAAAGAGCCACGTCCAAAGCCACTGAAGGGCCGCGGCGAAACGATTAAAAGTGCTGCCCAACTACTGTATGAAAGGCCATAACCAAAGCCACCGAAGGGTTGCTGCCAAACAAAAAGGGCTGCATCAACTAGTGAATGAAAAGGCCCCAATCAAAGCCATGGAAGGGCCGCGGCCAAACAATTAAAAGGGTTGTGGCAACTACTATACTATAGTGATCGAAAGGGTTACAACCAAAGCCACCCGAAAGGCCGTGTATAGGGCTGTTATCGTCAGAATATGAAACGCAAAAAAAAAAATAGTTACCCCATAAAAGAGTACTAAAAGAAGGGAATATTATACCACATTATAATATGAAGAGTTTTTTTTGCAAAAACCGATAAGTCTATTTTTGAAGATTTTTAAGTACGGTCTCTGTCATAAAGTACAAAATAATACCTTTTAAATGATATATTGGTCACTACATATAAAGGCATATTTTTGAAGTTATGGTCAAAAGAAGCAACATTTTTCTTATTATTCTTTTTATTTTTCTTGGTCTTTAATCGCAAATATCTCCATTTGACAAATATGGACTTATCGGTTTTTGCAAACAAACTCTTCAAATATAACATCATTAAAAGAAGCAAACGCTAAATGTTTATCTCCTGCTGTATATTCGCCGTTTATAAGTTTCCCTTCTCATATCATACGTTTGTCTTGAGTTGTTTCTTGTTCTCATCTCTTCGTCGGCCTCATGCCAAAAGGGCCCTAACAGTGTACAAAGTCTATGGTGTTAAGGCCCTTCTGGCATGAGGCCGACGTCCGACTTCTCAGAGTATTTTGTATAGCTTTCTGAACAAAAGAAAAAATCTTGGAACATGTAAACTGGACATACAAGTGCGTTACCGCAACGACATTGTATGAAATACAAACAATGATAAACCATAATACAGAGTAAGGCAATCATTAAAGGCAATTTTTATGTCGGCGGTATTCAGCATTATCCTATGAGTATCTGAACATAAGAACGACCCAAGTCCATGGAAGACCATTTCGAGTAAACTAAAAAAAAAACGTCATATCTTTTTTGATTGTCCAATAATATTCTATTTAACTGTGATGGGAAGGCAACATTGTATATACAAATTAGAACATATATTATTATGACAATTAACATCAACATTAATTGTGGAGAGGCCATTTTGTGTGATGGACTTGGGTCGTTCTTTGATTCATATGGACTTGGTCGTTCTTTGATTCATATACATGATATTCTGCTATAGAGATGAGAGAAGGACGAGAGAGGGCGCTATAATATGGATGTAAGAATGACCCAAGTCCTTCATTCTTACATTCATATAAGATTTAACTCATTTATTTCAGGCACTTCCGGGGGTAATTAGGATTTATCATTTATACACAAGATGAGTCCATGCATAAGCTACAATTTCCCATGTCAAACTGAATTTGGCCAAAAACTGTACTTGGGTCGTTCTTATATTCATATACTCATATCTTTTCTTGGGGAGGGGGATAGAAGTTTAAATCAATGGGAGGATGGCCATTGCTTCAATGCGTCCGTAAAGGTGGTTTGTGTGTGTGCGTTTGTTTGCAAATTGTATCTCTGTTTGTTGCATTTCAAATGTGTGAAATGGTGATGTTTTCCAAGAAAATATGTTACAAATGAAATTTTGGTGAAACCAGTTAGGCATTCTGTCCCAATGCGTTGTCGTGACGATGGTTATAACTGAAGCAGCGATAGTAATGGTACATTGCATTTCTTTATATCCGTAGAGATCGGTCCTGTTTATTTGTTATAAGGGAATTTTACTAGTGGATAAACACCAGGATATAACAGTGATATTCATCATCAAATCCCAGCGCCAACAACTTCTTGTATTTTACAGACAATGCAAAGGCACAGTGTTGCAGTGTAGAATTAATAAATAGGGCCTAAAGTATATATGTGACTACTTTGATATCTAGATCTCTTACAGATGTATACACAAAGTCTACAACCAAAAAGTATAGAAAACAAACAAAAACAAAATGTGTAATTATGCATAAACTGATTTCAGAAACATTTCAAAAATTTCTTAGCAATATATCGTCAGAAAGCAGGATCTTATATAAACTGAATGTTTGCTTTGTGAATATTAATGAAAGTAAGCATTAATGAGAAGAAGAAAAAGAAGATGGAGACTTTTTTTTTTTCCTCTGGCAAATCGAAGGAATGATTTACAGAGTTTTTACATAGCTTGTCTTTCTTCGCTTTGGCGTGCAATTGAATGATTTGAAGACGGTCCAAACTGAACATGAGGTAGGTTTGCATTAATGTTCAATTGATGCTTGATCATGTCATCTTCTTGCACAATTAAATTATAATTTCTATTTCTGTGGCAGAATTACTCTTTTGTAAAGTACAGGGTATTCCGGTCCTTTTACTATTTATTAGTAAGGAAAGGGCCCGAAAGCAAAAGGATATAGAGATACACCTATGGCTAGAATGTTAGAAGTTGATTTAGATGTTTATGAGTTCGAAAATGTCAGAATTATAAATACACCTTAAGTGTCAATGCTGACATTACCTAGAGTATATTACTGTTCGAATTAAGTTTCTTACAATGCATAAACATCGGTGTTCCTGGTTCAAAGCGTGATTTAAGTCATGGATTATGTGTTTAAAAAGGGGCAAAAAGTCTGATAAAGTGTTATTGAGCAGACCTCATACTTCCCGTCAAGAAAAAACAACAACAAATCATCTCAAATTCGTAATGAAAGGAGCTGTACGCCAATTTCTAACAGAACAATCCTTTTATAATATTATGAAACACAATAAAAGCAAAACTCAAGGGTGCCAAAATAAAATCTAGTAGAATAACAAGAAACAAAAGACAAATGGAAAATTAACTGGAACATTTCATCTATGTCAGTATTCCTGACTCTTTTATATAGTCACCAATGTATACACTTCAAGGGTAAATATATAATTGCAGTTGTCAATTTTGCGTGTGCAAGCATTGTTGAAGTTATGACTACTCCCCCCCCCCCCTTCCTTGTCATCAATGCCCACGCTGAATTGCATGTACTTTACTTGTATAAGCTGTTATTTGTGCGAGGGTTTAATTTACGCGAATTTCGCGATTCTCACTTGGACCGCGAATTTAACAACACACGAAAATGTCACCATACGCTGAGGCAGTATAGTTAGTGCGCTTATGTAGGCCTCTGTCAATTCGCGAAAACAACATCTCGCGGACACATTTAATGTCCGTGACCTCATTCGCGACAATATCTGTGCGCGAAAATAACAGCGTATACAGAGTTATGTGTATAGGTACGTATGTATGACTGAAGTACGCCGTTACAGCGTCAAACCAACGATACAATTGGGGACGTGTTACCCTTGAGAACCTTCTTTCCTGTTCGCTTTTCAAAAGACGACCTTATAGCTTTCATTCTCTGCCACTGGTTTCTATTGTGTAACCCTTATTTGTATACATAATGATCATCAACGCCATGCGCCATACACAGCAGCTGTAACGGATTAATATACGGCTGTGTGAAAGTTAGCATCCACGCCCAGCCTTCTAAAATACCTTTTGTCTCGATACGGAGCAATGCCCTGATAACCCAAGCCTTTAAACAAGGCGACTCGCTCTGCGTGCCCCCGTATAGCGCGTTTACCCCACAAACCTGTTGGCCGGCGAGTGGAGCGAGCCGCCTTTATCCACTCGTTCAGGGATATGTACTTTTGTCGTTGTTGTTGCTTTATATTCTGGTGCCGTGCGTATTTTCTGCGTCAAATTTGTACGCAAATTTGTCAAAGAATATAAAGCAACAACAACGACAAAAGTACACATCCCTGAACGAGTGGATAAAGGCGGCTCGCTCCACTCGCCGGCCAACAGGTTTGTGGGGTAAACGCGCTATACGGGGGCACGCAGAGCGAGTCGCCTTGTTTAAAGGCTATGATAACCCCGGCGCGGGGCGCTGTAACATACATGTAGTAACAGCGCCCCGAAGCAACCCATGCGATTTCAGGAAACACTCAAGTGCACTGCGACACGTAAACAACCCACCGCTCAAAACGACACTTGGATTCGCCACAAAAAGCCACATGTTGTAATACCATATTGATGAATTTTAGAGGCGAATATGTATTTCACACCATTACCTCCGAAAACAAGATAAATAGTCATCTTTGAGACCGTCTGCGGGATCCCCACTCGTGATACTGACTAGTGTGATACTGTCCGTTCGCCATTTTAAACTATCACGTAAATAAACTGATCTGCGCATACGCAAATGAATATTCATATTTTACGTCATCTGCCATATATGTACAATGTTGCTCGTATTTGGTTCTCGGTCTCTTAAAGTACAACCTGTTCGTACCAATACCATAGCTATCATGGAGTTCGAAGATGCTCTAAGGGAAGTAGAGGAGGAGGAAAAAAGAATTAAGTTCAAAGTGGAGCAAATAGAAATTCTTGAGAACGCAGTGAGACAGAATGACACCTAATGTTGCCAACTGGGTTTGCAAGAGTGCTTGCTTTGGTTTCATCACCAAATCTTGGATAAAGCAGGGCTGCACACTAACCCATTTTTTTTTTTCTGCCGGTCCGACCTGTCTCTGTCGGACCAGTACTAAATATCCGGGTTTTTTTTTTTCATTTTTGTACTGGTCGGACCAGAAAATTTACTGGTCAACAACAACCTGAAAAAGCAACTTGAAAATGTGTTCTTTATTTTTCCCCGATAAAATCTTCGAATTTCGTAATTCATGCGTTCTTAAAAGATCATAACACGGCCGAATTCATGGTCCTTTTTGCGCCTATTTTTATCTCAATTCAATATCAGCGGGATTGTGACGAATTCATGAATTCCTACGGCTGTAATCTTTTACTTTGCACACACCAAAAGGGGTTGAAAATGTGTCCTTTTATACTCTTTCCAGATAATCTCTCCGCATTTCGTAAATATTCACGGCCGAATTCATGATTCTTTTTGCGCCTATATTGTCTCCTCAAACTTTAACGGCATCGCGGTGATTTTATGCATTATTTCGGCTCTAATATTTTGTGATGCACGCACCAGAAGGGTTGAAAATACGTTCTTTATTTTTCTCCCGAAAATCTCTTCGGAATTACTCATGCGTTTTTTTGAAAACTACACAGCATTCAGGGCCGAATGCGAGATCCTTCTTGTGCGTATCGTTTCCTCAAATTTCAACGGGATTGCGATGATTCGATATTCGGCTGTAATCTTTATGATGCACGCACAAGAAGGGGTTGAAAATTTGTCCTTTATTTCCCCCCCCCCCCCCCAATAATCTCTTCGCACTCTTCGAATATCATGATTTTTTTCGCCTATTTCTATACCTCAAATATCAGCAGGATTGCGATGATTTCGTGAATTATTTCAGCTGTAGGCTGTTGTGATGCAATCACAAGAAAGATTGAAAGTAGTTTTTTTTTTTTTTTTCCGATAATTTCTTCGCATTTGTGCATGTGTTTTTGATAACCAACATGCGGGACCGAATTCAAGATCCTTTTTGCGCCTATTGTTTCCTCAAATTTCAACGGGACGGCGATGATTTTATGAATTTTTTTTTTCTCGTCACATTTTGTGCATGCGTTCTTGAAAGGTACACAACAGGACCGATTTTGTTATCCTTTTTTTGTGCCTATCTTCATTATGAGACCATTCTGAAGGAATGAAATGAAAACAAACGCAATCAGATCTTATACTGCTGTATTTTTTAAATATTTTTTTCTAAAAAAAAATCTGCACAAGTAAACTAGTTCTAACGTGACATCTGCCACGCTGCTGCAAAGCCGGGATCGGATCATGTTTTAAAAAAGGCATGAGTGAAATGACCACAGAAATGCGTGCGCCTCTATGAATACATACTCCTTGTATGATTGCGTGACCGCCGATCGCAAGCAAACGAACGAACAAACGCGTTGGGGAATACCGGTATGCATTTCAGAAGTTACATTGTACATATACACGTATGTATAAGGCTAAAAAGGGTATTGATCAAGCAGGACAGCATCAAAAAAAAAATGCCATGGGGAGCAATGGAATACAATCCCAATGACCATATGGATGTATCTGAAAGGGTTGATTTCTTGTTTTTCATTAAACAATTCATTATGCCTTTAAGATGAAAGCCAATCTAAAATTTTATCAATTTCACGAGAATGATAAAAAAAAATCAAGCAGAACAGTGCAAGAATGATAAAATCGCATTAAAAATAAGGAAGTTATGACATTCTGAAATTTCAAAAATTCTCAGAAAACACTTCTTGTCCCATTGCTATGAAGGAATGGATGAATGAATGAATAAATGAAAATGAATGAATACACAGTCAATTTTATTGATCTGTATGTCACAGTACATAGAAATTTAGCTTCCAATTCTTCCAACTCGTAACTCACAATAATTATGAAACACACGCGCACGCGGACACACACACACACACATACACACAATCAAACAGAAAGTGACAAGCCTGAAAGAAAAAGAAAGACAGGAAGGATCTCCTCTCATACGACAGTAAGTCTTTGGAAAAAAAAGGAGGTCTCTTAATAAATAATCAAACAATTTTCAACGATTGGAAATAAACAAAACATGTATGTAACAGAAGTGTACTAAATTCAATTCAATTCAATTCATTTAAAACCAACCATAATCACAGTAGAAAATAAACATGAAGCAAAAATGAATATGAGTCCACAAGAAGCAGAGCTTGTGAGTTTGGCCCATTATGAATGTACAACATTAAAGCTGTAATGTGCAGTGTGACCTAATAGAAAGGAAACTTGATTTATAGATGAGACATCTCCATTGCCTCTCAAGACTGGAAAAAAAAAAACAAACATACCCTTTATCATGAAAATCACGAGTTATTTTACCATTCCATCACATCTTCAGATGTTTATTATGTGTGCACTTCCTTTTTTGAAAATAAATAATGAACCACACATTCGAAATGTGCTTTAGAAATAATCATCGCCCAGCATGCATTCTAATCCTTACGTCTCATGAATATTCATTTCAGTTCTCAGCGAGCCGTCCTGGGTTTCTTTCCACGCGCGTACATTCTATGTGCTACGTTTTATCCATACCCGATAATTAACTGCAAGGCTGTTGGCGCATGCGCTGTGTAAGTTGTACTACGATACGAAGGCCTGAAGGGCTCACACCCATAAATATTTCCCCATAGGGATGTGTGTTAAAAATCAAATTTCAAAAAATTCTGTAAAATAGCAGGGAGAAATGAGGTATTTCAGCCTCACTAACCTGGATAATTGAGATATACCCTTTCATCCATCAAATTTTCAGGGTGGATTCTTCAGTCCAATTTTTATCCAGGGGTCCGCAAAGCCAGACTACGAGTTCTTGTCACTCAAAAAATCACCTATTTTCCGTACACATACCCAATGAAATATAGTCCTCTCAAATCCCATCAGAAAAGCTTTCATCTCCCAACCGCAGTTTGTAGAGGAATTCCTACTCTATATCTACAGCTATTATTTTTTTTTTTTGCCAAACTACATCATTGATTTTTAATCAATTTTTTCCTTCATTTATTTTGGTATCTTTGGTACGAATTTGTGAAGGGGTCTGGGACATTCCATTGTATTTACGGGTGTGAGCCCTATAGTGGAGGTCATATTTCCCATTTAACTTTTTAACATCATAAATGTGTTTTTGATGATATTTGCCCCTACATCATATGGGAAATTACACATTCAAGGGTTATAAAGCTTCTCAAAAGGACACTTTTGAAAATCATGCCCTTTGAGGTTAAAAAAAGGAAATCTTGCAGTGTTGATCAGTTCTTCATAGGATGAATACATAGATGCAGGCAGTAATTCTTGATTATGGGGGTGTCATCATCACCTTATTGCCTACAAAGTACTTTAAAAGACTTTGTTTTGTCAAACAGACTATAACTTTATGAATTTTGACCTGTTTCAGTGGTAGCCAAAACAAAGAAATACATTAGAATAACACAGTCATTCAAAGTTGTGTGATACTGATGACTGCTATTATACAAAGATCTAGTACCACAACAACATAATAAGAAAACAAATTGTACCCAAGCAGAGTTGGGGGGGGGGTGGTGGGGGGGTAGGAAGGGGAAGGGGGGAGGGAGGAAGAGATCTGACACAATACATCAACATAAACCAGCAGAGCTTGTATGGGATGAATACTTTCCATAGCTAGTAACTGATCAGTGGGAATCAGTGGGAATGCTGGGGGATGATTGTTCAAATCCTTGTGGGATTCGTTTAAGAGAACATTATATCTGTTTTGTGAAAATTATTTGCTTCAGAATGGTCTCATATTCAAGTAACGTGCAGTTTGATATTTCCAGGTTAGCATGCCTGGACAGTAACGGGGCGATCGTTAACGGGTCGTTAACGATCGCCCCGTGTTCAACCAGAGCCCTTTCAAGACAGCCATTAAGCCATCAAACTGAACCTCCCTGCAGCAGACCCTCTGCCCCATGATGACCATGCAGCCATTTCACTACTTCCTTGCGGGAGATGATGCTCTTGCACTGAGGACTTGGCTGATGAAGCCTCTGTCATTTTGTGGCATGACTCGCCAGCAGCGAGTCTACAAGTATAGGCTTTCATAAACCAGACGGTTTGAAGAAAATGCGTTTGGGTCTACTAGTGCTGGCGAATTGTCTGCATTTTGATTACTAGAGGTATGTATAACGAGCAGGAGAATTTTTGTTCCTACCACACCTTTTGTTCTTCCTTTTCGGCATTTTACAGTTATCATGCCTACAGAAGAAAAATAGTTAAGTACAAGTCTCGAAGAGCACAGGTAAGTAGGCTATACATTCACCAGCAATTCAGAGTCCAATGGAATGAATGATATCAAGCAGTTTTCTAACATGGGTCAGGCATTTGAATGCCAAATAAGCACCTATAATAATAGGCTACGCAACTGTAAGCAACACTACGCAAAATGTATGCCAGGCCTACGCAAGTCTTGAAAAATGTACGCCAAGTCAACGCAAGTCTACGCAAATGTCTATGTAACAGTACGCAACACTACGCCATGTCATACGCGAGCACAAAAAGTGTCTGGTGTGAAAGGGGTTCGGTGACGTACTGTTGCGTATAGATGGCGCACAGTTGCGTAGTATAGCGTAGACTTGCGTAAAACCTGCGTATCAGAGCTCTACGCGAAAAAAATTAAACATGTTTAATTTTTTGCGTACATCTTGCGTACCTATTTTGCGTCCCTCGGCGTCCTCTTACGTAGAGTTGCGTTCTCACTGCGTATAGTGGCGTAGTGTTGCGTAGGCACTACGCAACACTACGTAACTCTACGTAACTCTACGTAAAGCTTGGTGTGAAACCCCCTTTAAGGGGGTTTCATGACGATTCTGCCGCATGGCTCTCCCGAAGATCTTGTGCGAAACTTAAATCTATATACTATACACAATACAAATTAACTTTGATATTCAATTTTTGGGCGATATACGTCAAGTGACTGATGGCGCTATTCAACTTCCCACAAGTGGCCGCTTGGATTCGATGCAGTTGCAAAGATAAATCGGGAATCGTTTCGCCCAGATTCTATTCTTGTTTCCAGTGATCGACAACGAAAATAATGTTAAGTAGCGACTTGAAGTAATATTGAGAAAAATTGAAGAGTTCGTGCGTGTGTCAGCGTGTGCAAGTAAGTCGATTAGACTGGATATGTAAATGAATATTTACCAATAGGTCTTTACATTGTTAAAAAAAAATGAAACATGGCCATGTGGTCTTTTAAGAGTCGTCTTCACTTTAACATTTGTAATTTCAAATCCAACTTGCCAGTCAAAGCAATTTGGTCTCAAACACAAAACAAAGGGATATTGTGTGTGTGTGTGTGCCTGTGTGTGTGCGCTTACATGAGAACGTGATTTCTACGTGGACGAAGGTGTAATACTCCATAGAAGAAAAAAGTAAAAGATATAAGTATTTTGTTTCGTAATCTTATTGGGTTCGAACCCGCACGTGTGCAACCTCACGTCTCTGGTGACGCCGCCTTTATCCTCTCGGCCATACGTCTTGACAAGAAAATATGAGGAACGTAAGCTTATATGTGAAAGATGATTCAGGAATCGTTTCGTCCACATTCCATTCTCGTTTTCAGTTTTAAGCTGCAAGATTATCAACCTGATGAGATTTGAAGAAATAAAATGCATGACTACTGCAGCTTATTTTCTCAGCTGCTACATACTTAAGTTTCAGAGAAAATGGAGCAAAATAAGCTGCGATAAAGGTGCTTAAACGTTGTCAAGTCAGTGCATGGTTTAAAAAATAAAATCACCTCCCATAGACACAACACGTAAACTTGTCTGATTTTGAGTCTTTATCTTTAACCCGTTGAGGACGGACTAATTTTGCTACAACACGCATTTCCCATAGACATTTGCCCGAGTATACTCGGGACTCGTCCTCAACTGGTTAATTACAATTTCCAGTGTGATGACGTCATCAAATTTCAAAACCATGACATGGACTTGAAAGGCAAATTTTCAAAGTACAACATAGCTGAATTTGGGATAATATTGAGCTTAAACAACAGAGATACAATCAAATGAATGCCAGAAACAGTACCTCACAAAAAATAATTCCGCTTTTTTTAATTCAGAGGATGATATGATGATGTCATAGAGCATTTATGGAAATTTTGAGACATGAAATGTTATTTACAATTCATATGCTTTTGTAAAATGCAATAAAAACATAGGGTCAAGGGTCAAGGGTCAAGTAAACAAAGACATGATTTTTCACTCTTTTTTTTTAAATAGGCGCACGCACGCATTTTTCACTTTGACGCCAGTGCATTCCTTTGTTATAGGTCAAAACCGATTGGAAATCAATGGATATTGTTATTTAATGTATGAGGAATCCAAATCAGTCGAAAAAAGTGCATTTTCATGTTGCTTACGCGCTGTGCGCGCGAAAATGGGCGGACGGACGCGTGCGTGCGAAATTGTTTGATACGCTTAGAATTGTCTGCAACTTCGAGATTTCCCATTGGGAAGTCATTTTGAGCGTTTTAAAATTTTGACGAGCGCGTAAGCTTGCATAATAATGACCTGGGTAATTAGCATCAAAAAGTAAGATCGAGCGTGACCTGAACTTTATATCCACCGAAAATGATACAGAAATGACATTTAGTTATGAGGTTATGATCGATCATGTAACATGGTCCGAAATCACAAAATGGCGCCTAGATGACGTCATAGATATGTTACTGTCATGAAAACCTTATTGTGGCTAGATATTGTCATGAGACATGTTCACTGAAAATGTCATGTCATTCCGTAATGTCATTGTTGAGATATTGACGACATAAAATGTGGCAGAAAGAAAGAAGAATAAAGAAAACGAAATTTTGACAATCGCAATAGGTGATACGCTGATAGCGTATCTATACAAATGATGCACAGGATAGAGTGCGTTAGTGTAGGCGTATAGTGCACTCGAGGGTATTTACAATAGTGAAACATGCACGAGGCGAAGCCGAGTGCATGTTGCACTACATTGTAAATACCCGAGAGTGAGCTACGCCTCCACTAACGCCACGAAATAATCCTGTGCATCATTTGTTTTATAAAATGGGTCGAAAATTCGAAAACTGACAGCATTTGTCAGCGTTTTTCACGTACCTTTGTGGGTCGAGACGTCCGAGGATGTTCGTCCCAAACATTTACGCACGTCGCACTCGGAAATCCCACACATGTAAGTACTGTACGTATAAGCGTATATGTACGCCACATGATTGTTGTGCACAAGAAAGGCCGGCTGGCAGCCCGAACGAGAAGTTGTTTACAGGATTGACAGCGCGTATGGTAGCACTTGACGCACTTGTAACAACTGATTAAGTGAGCACTGCTAGTGTAAACATTGTGACGTCAGTGACTTTACGCTTTTTTGCAAGGCCGTGCATGATAGTAAAAATTAATGCACGCACACGTGACTCATTTCAGCGCTTCCAATTGGCTACATTCTTGAACCCATTTTATAAACCTAAATAAAGGAAGATTTTAGCAAACACAATAGGTGATACGCTAATAGCGCATCACCTAATAAAAAAATGGGAGGGGGGGGGGGGGCAAATGTCGCGCCTGCCTTTGATTTTGTAAAGGCGCCCCCCCCCCCCCCTTTATGGAATTCCTGGATCCGCCCTTGTGACTCGTCATGACATTTGCACTAAATTTGGAAATTTTGACATTAGTCGTCGACATGTTATGACACTAGTGGTTAATCCGATTTTGACATTTGTCGTCGACGTCTTATGATATTACTGGTTGTTTTGACATTTGTCGTTGACGTGTTATGACATTAGTGGTTGTTATGACATTAGTTGTCGTCGACGTGTTATGACAGTAGTGGTTGTTTTGTCATTAGTGGGCGATTTTGACATTATTGGGCTCTACACGGTCTATTCAAAACATTCTCGCCCTTTACATTGCATCTGTGACGCTGTGTTACGCCGCGCCGTGATGAATAAACGACTTCAATAAAATTACAGTTATCGACTCTTGCGTCATTTGTATACAGTACATCCTCTGCTCGGTTTGTACTCGGCCAAGTGTGTGTGTGTGTGTGTGTTTGAACAATTTTATAATATAATCAGAATATCATTCATGACGGTAAAACCATTCAAACAACTAGAAGTAGATTGTTGTTATGATAACACACAGACACACAAACATTTACACGCATCACACGCAGGGGCTCGCAAAAGATTTGCTTTTGAATTTATTCAATTTGCAGATTTTTAGTAAACCCCAGCATTTGACGGCGGAAGAAGGCCAACATTTCATGTCAATGATGGCAAGCAGGTCGCCATGTCAAGGTGACTATCACAAAAAATACATAAGTGCGACATTATAGTAGTAGTATTCACGGAGTCGTATGTCACAAAACGTTTTCATTCGTGTACAAGTAAGGGCGGACTCACACTGTGCGATTTCTGGTGGTGCGACTTTGCAAAGGGTCTGTCGTTTAAAAAATCGCACAGTGTGAGTCCTCCCTTAAATGTAGGGGTGTGCACGCTACGGCCTGGCCGCTGCCGCACGATTTTCACTTTAGTGTAGTAACTTGCATGGCGATGCAAATGTGATCGCCAGAGGGTGCGGCTGGTCGCTCGTCACTGGTCAGTTTCCCGACCGTTGCGAAGGTCTGACTGTCGTGAAAATTGCACTCATGTTTACCAATATTCTGCTTGTTTATAGACATAAGATACGACCAATAATCACAAACTATACACCGATGGCAACTTTGATGTGTGTAGTTTCAAAAAAATACAATTCATTTTTAACGTAAGCATCGTATTGTTGGTGAAATTCTATGTTTAAAAATGCGTGTTAATTTTACTCTCTAAGCCCGAGTATACTCGGGACACATCCTAAACGGGTTCAGAGAAGAGGTTTGCTTCAGACTAGAATTGGGATGAAAATGATAATAATGATAGTAATAATGATAACGAAAATAATAATATTGATAATAATAATAACAATATGATAATAATTAATACAATAATATAAATAATAATAATAATAATAATAGTAATGATAATAATAATAATAATATAAATAAAATAATAATACGAATTATTGGTAGAGCACTGTTCGCGGATCACGGATCTTTCAATATAATTGAGCAAAATAAGAAAATACATGCATTTCAGGTTTTACATAACAATTCATTGTATATCAATAAAAATAAGGTGTCTTAAGGTATTTCTTTATAGTATCAGTGTTTGTAGTTTGTCTAATGGATAATGATAAGGTATTCCATGCTGATGACGCTGCGATTGTGAATAGTATATCAACAGAGACAAACTGGGATCTGTGAATTTCAAGTCTTAAAGTGTTTTGTGAAGAACGGAGCTTATGTGTGTGTTTTTGTTGGTTTTTTTATTTGTTTTTGTTTTTTTGGGGGGGATTGAGCTAAAGAAGGGAAAGCGGGGGTTGATGAGCAAGTGCTAATAAATTCTATAAATCGTTTTAAACCATGAGTGTATCTGCTCTCTGATTTGCAGAATCTACGATGGACATCCTTCGTGTTGGTGTTGAGAAAGATTCTCCGAATCTCCAGGCAGCACGTCTGCAGAAGCTCTCGCAAGACCATCTCACAGCTCTCTTCCTTCTCCTCCTGGTTTGTGGAGATGTGGAATCAAATCCAGGACCTGGCACCAACGTTAGTGCATTTGGGGGGTTAAACAATGACAATGACCCTGGAGAGTTCCAGTTTTGACCAAAAAACAAGTTACTTTTGATACAAAGAGAATGATTAGAAGAACAACAGTGATAACTTGATCCGAATCGGACAAAGATAAAGAAGTTATGGAAATGGGCAGTTTTAATACATTTCTCAAACTAGTTCTTGAACATTGACCTTGAATATGCAAGTGAGTGTGTTGATGACACGCGCCTTACAATTTCAGTAGGCATTGTACCCAAAGAAAATCACAAAATCCCTCATTTCTGCCATAAGAATGCATTCTATAACACCGCTCATACTGAATAAAAATTGGTGGTCAATCATATAAGGGGGGATTTACTTGAGTAAAGAAAAATCAATATTGATAACTTTTTCATATAAATTCAACGGAAAACTGTGAGGTGATGACATGTCAAACCACAAATTTGCATGTGCTATTGTCACCACTGTTAAAGAAAAATGTCATGAAAATTATATGTCTTTATTATTTGTCCGTTTTTATGTTTTCTTGTTTTAATTTTGTTATCTTGACGTTTACTCTTTGTTTAAAAAAGAAATATCTAAAAAGGCCTCGAACTTGTACTTAAGATGTGACCTCATGCACTCCCGAGCACACATTGTTCATAATACATTTTTTAAATCGGATCAGGCACTGTCGTGTTATAAGGTAATAAAATTACCGTGTTTTGCATGACTATATTGATTTATTAATCTGCAATTACTGTTGATGAACAATTATTATCGTAGCAATTTTCTGCATTCTATAACCGCTAACATGGATATTAAAATTGGTTCAAAGTAAAGGTACAGGGGACACATTTTCTTTATGTATTGAAAAAAAAAAAACTAAAAGAGCTTCAATTGCCATTTCAACGGCCACACCTTTATTAAATAAAAAAAAATAATATGACCTTCGCGTTAACGACCCCTGGAGGACATTAATCTAAATTACCACAAAAAAAGAATATTAATAAGACTAATTGTTTACATTTAAAATGGCCGCCGATTGGGACATTTAAAGTATAACTCACAAAATGTGCTGACATGCGTATTCAATGTTTTTTGTTTTTGTTTTTTTTTTCACCCGTTCGGGATCAGAGGGCACATTGGATTTGATTTCATCGATACTTATTCGAATAGCTTAACATGAATTATTTTCTGTGTTTCATCACAGAGAACGCTCTTTAAAAAGAAAACGATTTGAGGCTGTTTAGATTAGTCGTGAAGGCTATTACCTACCATCAGTAATGATGATCAAAAGCCCCGTATCACTATTGTGCACTGTATCAGAAATAATACGGCTGAAAAAGCCGTCTGTCAGGGTTTGTGTGTGTTATTGTGTTCTGCGAGTATGTATGCATATTTGCATAAGTGTGATTGGTGGTGTCTGAGCAATATGTGAGTGGGTGTGTGTTCTTAGTGCTTTTGAGATTGCTGATTGCTTGCGTACCTTTTCCACAGGGTCCTACAGATCACAAGCTCTAGCTTCAATGAGGGTCTCTGTATTCTGCCCTATTTTGGCAAAAGGAAGCAAGTGACATCGAGTACTTGTTTAATGTTACAAATGAAGAAAATATGTTTTTGGTTAGGCCCTTCAACATGGAAATTTGTGATGAGAAAACATGCCAGTATTTTTGCAAGTCATATGGTAATGCATATATGACAATTCGAAGAATTTTAATATTCCCATCTATAAGAACTTATCATTATGTAACTTGCTTCCTTTTGCGAAAGTATTATAGATTTGTAGCAAACATGAAAATCTGGAAAAAGGAAGCATGTGACAATCATATTATGAGTATATAATTTGCTTCATTTTCTCAAAGCATTATAGCCTTGTAGCAAACACAACAAAATGGCAAAAGGAAGCAAGTGACAATCATATCATAAGGATGTGCTTCCCATTGCAGATTTTTTATTTTTTTTTAGATTGTTTGCAAATATGAATAATTTGGCAAAAGGAAGCAACTGACAATCATATCATAAGGTTGTAACTTGCTTCCTTTGGCCAAAGTATTTCAGATTCTCAACAAACATAAAAAGTCTAACAAAAGAAACCAAGTGACAATCTCATAAGTATCATATACTTGCTTCCGTTTGCCAGAGTATTAGAGATTTGTAACAAACGTAAAAAAAAAAAATGGCAAAAGGAAGCAAGTAACAAACATATCAAACGGCTATTACTTGCTCCATTTTGCTAAATTATATTAGATTGTGTGTAAATGTAAATGATTTGGTAAAGGGAAGCAATTGACAACCAGATCATGAACATTGCTTCCTTTTGCTAATTTTTTCATGCAATTTTGTGCACTAGCTTCTTTTTGCCACCCGAATATCTCAGAAATGGGCTAAACATCTTAAATTTTGGATTTTTCAGTTTATACATCGTTTTGTGTTAGATTCTTATAACAATTTACTTTCTATAATTAATGAATTATTACCGAACGCAAAGAGAAAAAAACTGACCAGAATGAATATTATCTATTATTGGAAAAAATTGAGCATGGAAGTCCCGTGGGATCCCATTTTCTTTGCTTATTTTTTTTTCCACAAATAAATGATATTCATTCTGGTCCCTTTTTTATGCCTCCGCCACGAAGCGGTGTCGGAGGCATGATGTTTTCGGGTTGACCATCCGTCCGTCCGTCCGTCCTTCCGTCCGTCCGTCCTTCCGTCCGCCCGTCCTTCAGTCCGTCCGTCCGTCCTTCAGTCCATCCGTACGTCCTTCCGTCCGTCCTTCCGTCGGTCCGTAATGAATTTTGTGGACAGCGTAACTAAAAACCTTTATAGGTATCCTAATGAAACTTGACATGTATGTGTATTAGGGGGTGAAACTGTGCCTATCAATTTTTTGTTGCATATGCGTAAGGTCAAAGGTCAAAATGTCATGGTCAAATACATACAATTTCACTATTATCACCATATCTATGCAATACCTGAAGATATTTTCTTGAAACTTAGTGTATACATGTATTACTCAATCAAGATTCTCTGGTAAAAGTTTGGGGTCATGAAATTAAAGGTCAAAGGTCAAAAGGTCAAGTGAGATATTAAAACTTCACTTTTTTCTCCTGTAACTTGGAAATTGTTCAAGGAATCTTCATGGAACAATATATATATATATATATATATATATATATATATATATATATATATACATGTACTGACTGGCAGTGATTATCTAGACAATTAAGGGTTCATGGGGTCAAAAGTCAGGGGTCAAAGGTCAAGGGCAACACTTCAAAATTTTACTATTTCCCTCATTTATGGAATGCCAGCAGGCCAGATGAAAATGGTAACAATGTACTTTTCAATACAGAAATTGCACTTTTTCTCCATACCTTGAAAATTACTCAATGCATAAACTTATGATTGGGTCAAAGTCAAGTTAAATTCCTTAAATCCGCAAATACATGCTCTCCTATTCATCCAATTGAACCTAGTTCAAGGAAGGTGAAAATTCAATACATTTGTGACAAACTTGTCATTTTAATATTTTGTCAATTTTGTGAAAATTTAATCACACTAGCCATCCCCTTTAAACTCGTAATGATTTGTTATTGTGTTTATACTTGTCAATGTATTGTTATGTCCTATATGTTCTGATTGGAAATGAAAAAAAAAAGGGTAAGTGAAATGAAACTTAAATGTAGCGCATAACACATAGGCATATTGCATGTCGCTCTGCGCTCGAATAATCACAATCCTGGCTTTAGCTCCTGCAGCCACTTAACTAACGCTGGAACATTTTGAGCAGAAATCCTACCAGCTATCCTTTTACTAAACTTGGGTCGAGAGAAACAATTGTTGATAAAATACATTGTCAAGGGGTGACGCATTGGGCCGGGAACCCAGTGATTATGAGGGCGAGAACACAATTATGCCACAGCACTCTCACAATTTAACAACACGGCCAACCGATTTAAAAGATTCTCAGATTGAGCTACATGACCTGTACAATTACGATTACATGAATGAAAATACAACAACAAAAAAAGAAAAAAAAAAGTAAAAATAATAAAGATCATGCAATAATTAAGATACAATTGTATGTAAAAATTTATTCAACTGATTGTATACCACCAGTTAAGCTAACACAGTAGTCTATGGAGGTGTTGTTTTACGTTTTCACTTTTTGAAGCACTGTGATAACCATGAGTCATACTTTTTCAAATGTTCACTTTTACACCCCATCGCATATTCTGATGGCATGGAGGGCCATGAAGTTCAGTTTTTCTAAAATCAGAAGAAAAAAAATGTTAACCCGTTCCTTTTGCCCGTTGACAAAGAGGCAGACAGGTTGGTAATCCACCTGTGTGAAGGCAGTCAAGCGGTACATGCATATCCCTTTCCATGGTCAACAACATGACATTGTGTCAGTGAACAATGGAAATATCGATCGGGTGCGAGATATGAATACAGCGTGCGCTGATGAGCCCACAGACAGTTTTTGTTCCGCACAAAGCCAGGCACCTGAATGGGGTGACTGGGGACAGCGAACACAGAAATCTAACTGATCTCAGCCTTGATCGCTATTTACATGTTCGTAGAAGTTTACAGCAGAACACGCAAAATTATATCAGAAAGAAACGTAAATAATTCTGTGAAATAAACATTTTTCAAACAGAAGGAGAAAAAAATGCTGACAGAATAAGCTCCAATCTTATTTATCAAACCCACTCTTCTGGCCGTTTTAACACAACAAACATGAATTTAGGCAACGAAAGCAGGCACTCTTGTCTTCACCTTAGGACCCTGGTATACCTGGTCCAGGTTCCCGTATGAACGGGTTGACTTATATCTTTAACTAAAAACAAGCAGTGAAGTAAAGTTGAATTTGGACCATGACCGTAAATTACATGGCCCGAATCTCTGTTTGATTTCTATGGCCTTAAAGATGGCCCTTCCCTTTTGCATTCCTTCCCGAATAGCACAGAACATGATATATTCCACCAGAATGACAAGACTATTGTAAATCTATAGCATTTCTGTGATATTTGAAGGTTTTTAGCCGTTAAAATTCAAATAATGCACCAAACGCCTACCATAACGTATTCTGTGTACTAGGCACAGCTGCATACATTAATCCTCCTGTGGTTGTAATATGATACTTATACTTCGAGCAACAGGTATGCATATTAAAGCTGTAAGAAAAGAAGAATTCACTAGTTTTTCTTACTTTGTTATCAATGGCAAATAACAACACACCACGCACTTACATGATCTACATGTACCTCCAAGTGCATCACACAGGTCTGTAAAACTAGTCTAGTATTTAGATTTGTAATTTTTGCGGTGTCCGCAAAAATTATTCAAATCTCAACGGTCACTTTAACTAAACAAATAAAGACCCTTTTGAGTTCAAAATTTACAGGAGGTTTCCAAATAGTGTTTTCTTCAATACCTATGTGTTCCCACCAATTTTTCAAAAAGTTGCATGCAAAAGGGATAGGTTGTCTTTAACTTGTTAGTAGTATCCTAGTTTGTGGCAATTTGATTTTCTAAATTACATGCCTTTTTTACTTTTGTTATTACACCCCGATTTTTTTTTCTTTCCGTTTCTAAGATATTAACATTACTGGTCAACAACGAGAACTCTAAGCTCCTTTAGGGCCAAATTTTGCAATAATATAGTAAAAAATACACACTTGTGCCTAATAGTAGCACGTACTTGTCTTCCCTTATGAAAAATACCGCTCTTTACTAAATCACAAACGCGTAATACAATTATTTTTTACCTGATTTCAAACCTGATTTCAATACATAACATGATTTAACATAAATGTAATAGGACAAATCAATTTATTCGTATCTGCCAGTCTTCAGTGCCATACCTCAATAACTTGAGTAAAAATTATGCATTTTTTTTAAGTTTTGTTCATATTCATGTAAGACGAAAATAAGGACAAACAAAAAGATACAAACCTTCATGAAATGATTTGTTTGCCAAATTTTTAAAAGTGTAATCTCTTCCTCTATTAAGGGACAAACTGGTGAAGAAAAGACGTTGAAGGTGCCCGCTCTCGGTAGACCGATGCAGCTTGGAATGCTCTACGACTGTCGTGATGATAGGGTTATTCCTGGCTTCACGCTGTGGGACCCGGAAGTATTGAAAAACGACCGCGACGTCCGTAGCCAACAAGGGACCTACTTCAACGTCATTACGTCAGACAGCATCAATAGCAAGTCGTCGGCCTTGAACATTGAGGCTTCTCTGAAAGCGAGCTTCATGAGCGGCCTTGTTGAGGTGAGTGGTTCTGCCGAATACATCAACAACAACAAGACGACTAGTCGACAGTCCCGCCTTACACTTCAATACAAGACCACGACTAGGTTTGAACAGCTGACAATGAAATACCTAGGAAGACACAATGTGCAACATCCGTATGTTTTTGATCAAGGTATAGGTACGCATGTTGTAACAGGCATTTTGTACGGGGCACAAGCTTTCTTTGTATTGGACAGGTATCTGAAGAATGACGAGAGCGACCAGCATGTGTACCGGCACATAAATGCCATCATCAAGAAAATTCTGAGATTCAGCGTGAAAGGCGAAGGTAACCTCAAACTTACAGAAAGCGAAAAAGAAGAAGCTGACAAGCTCCAGTGCAAGTTCTATGCCGATTTTTCGCTTAAGAGGAATCCTGCAAGCTACGAGGAGGCTGTGAGGATATATACCCAGCTGCCACAAATGTTGAGGGATAACGGTGAGTTTGCTGTTCCTCTAGCAGTATGGCTCTATCCGTTGTCGAAGTTGGACAGCAAGGCAGCAAAACTGTTCAGAGAAATCCGTGTGAACATTGTTGAACAAGTAAAGAATATTCTAGAGGGTTTCGATCAGTGGAAAATGAGATGTGACGACTTGGTCAACAACAACGTCTGCGCGGACTTTCCAGAATTCGCCCAGAAGATTGACTTCTTCAGAAAGTTGCTCCTCAAATTCAAGCAGGAATTCCAGCAAAAGATTGCTCGAGCACTACCAAAAGTGCGTGGCGATGGAGCAGTAGAACAAGAACTGGTACGCATCATTTCTGATTGTGAGAAATCCCCTTTTCGTTCGCGACTGGTAGAACAATGGCTGAAACGCAGAGAAAAGGAAATGAACATTGTGGAAGTTTTGGACTCCTTCAGAATCATTCGCTCTCGAGAAGACCTGCATGAACTGGCTATCTCAATCAAGCACGTAGTGGCTTTTTCTTTCTCCTCATTGGGGCTTGAAGATGATTACCTCAAGGTCCTTTCACGTTTCATCACTACACAGACAGAAGAGTCTTATACACCGCAGAAAGAATGGTTTGACTCTGCGGTAATGTCGAAGAAAATGAGAAAGAATGCCAAACAGTTCAAGGACTTTGCAAGTGTGAACAGCACCTCAGAGGAGACCACATTTGTCATAATCGGATTTGATGTTGGCGAAGATCCGACTGCTCAGGATGGCTCACTCTTTCACTACAAGCATGGCGTCCTCACCACAAAAGACTTTGAACCTCCTGGTGTACCTGGAAAACCAAAGATTTTCGACACATATCATGATTCTGCGATACTCAAATGGACCGCGCCACAGACTGGGCTTGCATTCATCAAATATTACATTGTAAAGTACAGGAAGACGTCACCAACATACGATCCTGAATGGCGTGAATTCAGGACAGATAGTACAGCTACTCTTGCAACCGTACCGGAATTAAGGCCGAACAATACATACGAATTCTCTGTGGCAGCGGTTTGTGAGATGGGGCATTCCCAGGGTGGAGCAGTGAGTAAAGTTGTCACAACTCTACCTTCGAGCCCTCCACATAATGTGCGAAAGAACCAAGTTTCTAAGGAGAGCATCTCGGTGGTGTGGGAAAAGCCTGATGTGCTTGGGGAAGGCGTTAGAGTGATGAGATACAGAGTGAGTTACGTCCCGACAGTTGGCACAGATCTAGATCACGTATTGCTGACCGAAACCGAAGGAGATGTTTGTTTGTGCACAATAAAAGACCTTGACCCAGGAAGTACCTACAAAATTTCAGTTTCTGCTTTGTGCGGAACAGCAAAGGACAGCGCTTTTTCCAAACCCATAGATATAACTACAGTTTCTGCAGTAAACGAACACATGGACAACTTCACAGAGCTGATAGCACAGTGCGATACCCTGAAGAAAGGAGATCGTTCAAAAGGGGAACCATCTTTGTACAAGCTTCGCCTTACTAAAGGACATGGTGCACGCAGTAAATACCAGACCTACTACTTTGGTCGAATGAATGAAGCAAAACGTCATTTGGTTGTAATGGTCGTCGGAGCGACAGGTGCAGAAAAGAACACTCTGATCAACGGCATGGTCAACTACATCTTTAACGTTGACTGGAATGACAACTTTCGTTTCGAGATCATTGCTGAGGAGGGAGAGAATAAGGCTGGCGGCAAGGCACAGAGCCAGACTCAGATTATCACCTCGTACACCATTAATCCAACAAAGTGGTCACATCTCGATTTCACACTGACGATAATTGACACACCAGGATTCGGTGACACGAAGGGTATCGCACGAGACAAAGGCCAGATTCGTGACTTCTTCGCAGATTCAACTGTACATCACGTGGACCACATAGATGTCATTGGCTTTGTCACTCAAGCATCCCAAGCAAGGTCAACCCACACTCATATATATGTGTTTGACTCCGTCTTGGCAATCTTCGGCAAGGACATCGAAAAAAACATTATGATGCTCTTGACATTTGCCGATGGACAGAAACCTCCCGTCATAGACGTAATCAAAGCAGCGAACATTCCATACTCGAACAACATGTTCAAATTCAACAGTTCTGCTTGTTTTGCTAATAAAACTGACGTTGATCAACCTTCAGGTGGAAAGAGTAGAAACGATGTCGTTGGAAGAAACGTCAACGACGTGGAAGCAGGATACGCATATTACTTTGACAAAATGTTCTCAAAGACGGGGGTCCAGAGCTTGCAGCATTTCTTCTTTGCTTTGAGTCAGAATGAGCCAAAAAGTCTTTCGCTTACACAAGAAGTCCTGAAGAAACGTCAGCGCTTGGAAGCAGCAGTGGAAGGTCTTCAGCCACAGATCCAGATGGGATGTGGTAAGTTGATGAATTACAAGATTAGCAGAGTATCCTGGATGCTCCAGGGTCCTCGCTAAAAATCAAATAAATGAATAAATTACGCGTGGTGAAAAAGTGCCGTCAGGTGTCTTGAAATATTTACGCATGGCGGCTCAAAGTGAACGCGTGGTCGGGTAGTCGGGGAAAGAAAAGGCGCTCACACACCGACATGCCCGTGAGCGAGAAGCATGCAAAAAAGAGTACATGGACGAAATTGATGCAACATCGCGCTGTCGACGCTCCGTTATAGCGTTACAACTTGACAACTAAAAATGAAAAAAAGGTTACTAAAAGTGTCCAGAATCATCACTTCGTTTGTGAAAGAGGATATGCATTGTTGATACGTATCACGTAGCTTAAGTGTGTGGTTGCCTCGCATTTTATCGTTTCGTTTTTAATTTCAAGAATCTCGCAATGAAGAGAAAACATCAAGAAAAAGGTTGAAAATACCGATGGAAGTAGTGAGGAAGACATCACACTATCAACGCTGCGCCGTTGAAAGTCGGACTTGAAGTCTCCAAAATTATATTTTCCTTTATTACAATATAGTGAATACTTTTTTAGAAATATCGGTCTGAATTGCTTTTATGCTTCCTTTTGCGTTTCCTTTTTATTTTAAGAATCACATTATTTTGAAAAAAAATCAAGCAATGAAAATTTTAAGGAAATATTGGTAGAACTAACAGACCAGTATTGCACAACAACGATGCATTTAGCTAAGCTCTGCTTCACTGAATATGTAAGTTATAGTCTGCGAAATCGTCTTTACTGTATGACAATAATTGTGGATACCTATCACTTAATACAGTGTGGATTTGCACCAATTTCTACACTTTCTTTTGCGTTTCTTTTTATTTCAAGGATTGAACTGATTTGAAGAATGAGAGAAAAAGGAAGAATATATTGAGGCAATTATAACGAAGCGTCAATCAGATATCAAAGCTGCGTTTACGTTAACTTTGCGGCGCTGAAAATGTGACTGAAGTATTCGTAATTATGTTTTCTTAATTACAATATTAGTGATGCTTGTCACGTAAGGGGAAAAGAAACTGGAAAACTTATAAAAAATGTTTGAAATCCAATAAAAGAAAGTTTGCACCGCTTTTCATTAAAAAAAAAAAAACAATTCAAAAAGTTTTGAAAAAAGAAAAGAAAAGGAAGAAAATATAACCGAACGGCATCGCGCTGTCAAAGCTCCGTTTGTAACTTCATTTTACGGCACTGAAAATGTGACTTCAGTATCCGAGATTGTGTTTTCTTTTATCATACAATGAAATAATTGCTGTAATTCATCATGAAAATAAAGTGATGGTTTGCGTCGCACATTTTCTTCTTTTTTCAATTCTTCGAAAATCATGCCATTAAGAAGAATGTGGAACGGAAACAAAGAAGAAGTAGAAAAAAAAATAGTACAACAATAGTAATGAAGCGGCATCCATGCTCTATCAACGCTGCATTTAATTTAATTTAACATCTCTTTGAAGTGACTTTAGGTGTCCAAATTATCTTTTCTTTCATTATGATATAATTGTTGATATTTATTTATTTCTTTTATTCATTTTCCATATTCCACATTTCATACATGCTTTATATTCCATTTGATTTTGAAAAAGAAATGTTTTTAACACACTGGTAAGTTTGCACCAAAATTGCACAAAAGAATAAGGACTCATAATGACGTGTAATATGAGAAACCCATTAAGAAGCAAAGCTTATAGGATGTGGGTTCCAAAAATATGACATAGGCTAATAGTACAGTATATCAATGTCAAAAGTGGCGTAACATGAAAAACTACAAGATATCGAGAATATTATAAAGTTTACGGAATGTACAATGTATAGTATGATATTTTTGATTAAACCTATGGTATAAATGCTAAGAAAAGTAGCAAGTTGATCAAACTACTGAAGTCATCCGAGCGAGGCATCGTTTGAGTACGCAGAAACTTTCAAATGATTACGGCAAAATAATTAAACTTAGGATTTTAGAAAATTGGCTTTGAGATTTTGCTTAAAGGAACATAAAGAACTTGATCGCAACCGAACCGAATCGAACTCATTCCAGAAAGAAGGGCCGGTCGATGAAATTGTCTTGAGGGCTAAAACTGTGTGAACAGGGGAAAAATGTTAGGATTCACTATGTCTTGTAGGAAAAGTATGAATATCACTGTTTTAAACAAAATTGAGGAAAATATACTAGGAAGATCACCAGTATTCAACTTATACATAAAAATTCCGACATGATACAAATACATGTCAGAAATTTTCAACAGTTGAATTGAAACAAACAATTGATCAGTATGATCAAAAAATTGTGCACGATTTATAATCCGCAAGGCCTTTTTCTGAATCAAAAATAACGATTCAATTTTAGTCTTAGAGCAATTCCCCCCAGGCTGATATTCCGTTATTAAAGTAAGGTAATAATAAAGTTGTATAAAGAGAATGCAATATTGGCTTTGGGAAGAGATACTTCAGTTTGTGAACAACTCAAACATTCTTGCAAAACAATTTGCATAAATAATCAACATGTGCCTTCCATGAAAGGTTACTGTCAATAATTATAAATACATTAAAAATGTGATCAATCTTTTTGGTTTAACTGTAAACCCGTTCACTAAAACTAAACCTGGAAGAGATTTTATTGTGTCACTGAAAACAATATAATTGGTCTTTTTTACGTTAAGCGACAATTTATTTGCCTGAATCCACTCAAATATCAGCTTAAGTTAATTATTCAAAGAATCGAGCAAAACATAAGGATCTGAGTGAGAATAAAAGAGACTTGTATCATCTGCGAACAGAAGAAAAGACAGCAGAGACGATGAGTTCCGGAAATCACTGATATATAAAATGAATAAAAGAGGACCTAAGAGGGAGCCCTGTGCAACTCCACAACAAATCGAGTTTATTTCAGTGTCATGACTATTTATGAAAAAAAAAATGAGTTCGACCGGTAAGCTCTGAACCACTCGAAAGCCTTTCCACGAATACCGTCATGATTTAGTTTATGCAAAAGAATTTCTTGATCTATTGTGTCAAAGGCCTTGGAGTAGTCCAGAAAGAGACCGACTGTATGCGACTTTGTATCTATAGCTCTTACAACTTTCTCAACTATAGTAGTAATATAGCATTGATGGTTGCATGTTTGTTTGTTTGTTTGTTTGTTTGTTTTTTCCGGAATGCGAATTGATTATCAACTAAAATATCACATTCGTTTACAAATTTGATTAAACGATTATAAACCACCTTCTCAAGTCATTTAGAAAAGGAGGAGAGAAGCGATAGTGGTCGATAATTTCCTAACTCATCCTCTAGTCTGTCTTTCTTATAAATTGGGATAACTTTAGCAATTTTCATTTTAGTGGGCACAATTTAATACCTGTTAATAGAGATATATTCAAAATGTGAACTAATGGTGATAGTATTTCATTTGCAATACATTTCATAAGGTGATTAGAAATCCCATTATGACCTGTACTCTTCTTGAGGCTAAAAGAATTGACAATATCTAAGACCTAAATGTCAAGTACTGGGAGAAAAAAATAAAGACTGTGGATTGGAATTAAGTAGATAAGCATGAAAGGGTCTGTGTAGAGATGAAATATTGCGGGCCAGATTCGGACCAATATTAACAAAAAAGAGTTAAATGCTTCCGCAATTTCCACATCATCTGTTAAATTTTCCCTTCGCAGAGGATACTATCAATAATACCCTTATTAACACGTTTATGAATAACACTATTTGTGACCCTGCACCTCAAAACAAACACAAAGTCGCAAGACATGAATTTTCAGTTAAGACCATGTTCTGAAAGAGGAGACTTTAAGCTTTAAAATGATGTATAACTGAAATCAAATGGACTCTCCTAACCTATCTTATTATTGGAAAGAAAGCACAAACTCAGGAAAAGTGTGAACTGAGAAAAGAGGCTCTGAAGTACAGTGTCTATTCAAGCGCTTAATCTTTACCAAACCGTGCTGGCTGTCCGATGAATGGGACAAAAAACAGGAAGTAAACCACCATAGTAACAACAATGAAGGGATTATCAAATTAAACTGAAATTAGGCATGCCTCATTAACACATTCTGTCCATAATTGATACCAAGTTTCAAAGCAGTAGCACTATTCTTTCAAAAGTTATTAGAGTTGAAAGTGAAGAGTGTGGACAAGGTTTTTCAGAAATGAAAAAGGGATTCCAACGACTCACCTAATCACACTATTCTACCAAAAATGTTCGAGATAAACTGCTAAAAAAACACACTTTCCTACCGGTTTTATGATACCAAATTTTAGCATAATGTAAAAGAAGACCCGCTCTTTCAGAAAATATGAAAAAGTCAAGTTCGGCTAGGTTGACCCATTTCACTTATTTGCAGTCCTCACGCAAAATCAGTGTGTGCGACTTTATGTTCGTTTTGAGGTGCACGGTCACATTTATTACATGCCAAGTAGATTTTGAATCTGACTTGTGCTGTTCAAACAAAGAACAAAAATAATCTCTGTATTTGCTTTACGCAATAGATACGTAAAAGTATTCCGATATTTAATGTTCGTTGATTTATTCAAAGCTGTATTACGTGATTTGTGTATGTAAAACAAAGAATTTTTCCTATGTATACGGATCTGAGTAAAGCTTTTGTTATCCAAGGTGAGCGCAGAACTGTTTTGTAATTTCCTCTTTGATTTCTCAGAGGGAAATGCGAGTGATATATGGGTACCAAAATATTCATAAATCTGTCATACGCATCATTCGGATCAGTAGAGTCAAAAACCTCATTCCAATCAATTTCGGATAAATTTTGTTTGAACAGCTGGACATTATGATCGTAGAACATTCGTGATTGAGATAAATTTTTACACACCTTTTGTTTATTCGATTCAGGTATAGTAGAAATGGAAGAAACTATAACGGGAAAATGATCTGATATGTCCGTAAAACGGTACATTGATTAACATAACCATGGCTGTTTGCAAATATGCTATCGATAAGTGTTGCGGAGGCTCCAAATAATCTTGTGGGCTTGGTAATGCAAGGAGTGAAAGAGGAAGATACCATAAAAAAATGGCTTACCATAATCAAGTAAGTCTAAATTAAAATCTCCATTATATACACGTGTTTGTTGCGCAAATAGGGCTAATCTAGATTAATTTCTAAAGTTGGGATGAAGTCAGAATGTTTACAGTTTGGGGGCTTATAAATTTCTACTATTAATACGTTTTTACCACCTGGCATACTTATACCAATAAAAATACATTCAATTGAATCAGACATATGTCCAGCTGGGTTATCGTTTCAAATTTCTAATTATTCTTCACATAAAATGCCACACCTCCACCTCGTTCACAAACTCTGCTATTTGTTACCCGTGTGTAACCATCTACTTGTACAAGGGAAGTGAAATTTTCAGCCATCCAAGTTTCACATAATCCCCAAACTGAATTTTTTACATTCAAAGTGTCAAGAAATAATTGTAATTGGTCATTTTTTTATTTTTGAAAATAAATGAATTGAATTGAAAAATTGAAAATTGAAATCAAACTCCTTATATTATAATGCAAGACTGAGAAAGTATATTCCGCTCTGAGAGACTTAAGCTGTGCTACATGTTGCGAAAAAATATAACTAGATGTTGTTAGTTTCGGATGGAATGATGGACGTACAACTTTCAATGTAGTGAATTCTCGGTTTACACAATAAGAGACTCGGTGTTGTGTATACACTGACTAACGCTATAAATAAATGGAACAGTATGTTGAAAGCAAAAACTACGGAATAATGGAACGGTAAACGCACATCTGGTGTGCCTGATATAACGACGTAAACAGAACTACAGGGCTAGAGTTGGGCTGGAATGAAATCCCCCCTCCACCAGAATCGTGTCACTAGCAGCATTAGACCCACAGATAATCGCAAATGTAGTTTTCAAATGGCAGCCATTTTGAAATCCAACATGGCGGACATAAAGAGACAATTCCAAGTGGCCCAATATCTAAAAATGTTAGCAATATGGTAATGTACATTTTGTCAAATTTGATGCTTCTGTCACAAAATGCCAAAATAGGTTTGCTATGGTGCCCCACTATATAATTCAATCCCATTTGTATGATTTATTATATATATATATATATGTATATGTATATGTATATATATATATATATATCAAGAGTCTCACAATTCCGAAGAAAAAAAAATAACAGCATGAAAAAGATCAAAAGAAGTAAGTATTTATGGAACGAACTGAGCCGAGAGTCAGCGGTATCGCAATGTCAAAGTTTTGTGTTGCTAAAAATGTGATTTGAATAAAAAAAAAATCTCCGAAATTATCGATTATTGTGTGGCAACATTGTGGATACTTATTAGTTATTAAGGTGGAAATTTGCCTCGATTTAATACGTTCTTTTGCGTTTGTTTGTTTCTTTAAGGAGTATACTGAATTGAAGAAAAAGGAAAAAGAAGAAAATATTGGCGTAACTACAACGAAGCGGTTTTCCGTTTTATGAAAGCTGCATTTATCTAAATTTTCGTCGCTGCAATGTTACTCAGAGTCTTTGCATTCTTTTCTGTGATTCAAGAATCGCGAATTTTAAAGAAAATAAAAAGCAAGAAAGTAATCGAAAAAGAAGGAAGTATGAGTTGAACGAGCTGATCGCAGAGTCAGTGACATTGCACTATCAAAGCTTTGTGCCACTGAAAAATGTGACATATATTATTTTCAAAAATTATCATTTCGTTTATAATTGTTGATTCTTATCACGTACAAATGTGTTGCATAACATTCTTTTCATCTTTTCATCTATTTTTTCATTGTTATAGTATGCTTCAAAGATCACGCAATTCAGGAGAACATAAAAAGAAAAGGAAGAAGAGGTAGGCCCACATGTTAAAAAAATAATGCAACTTTAATGAAGCGATATCTGCAAGTACCAACGCTGCATAATTATTATGCATTGCTGTGAGGGAGGTAGATATTAATCAACGATCTGGTGCATAATTTGGGTGAAACGTTCGAAAAATGTTCAATCAATTTATGTAAGAATTTACGTCGTTGCAAAAATAAAGGAAGTCTTCATTATTGTTGTGTGATTTATGTTCACGTGTCGATGTGCCCTGCAGGGGAACAGCTTTTGAACACTGTTTCTCATGTATCGTAGAAACTCAGTATAGATGGTCTAGATCTAGGCCTATTCTATGAGATGTTACATAACAAAATACTTGATATGACAAATTATTTTCTCAGGTCCCAATGACTTACTTCCTTTATTTTGTATTGTTTATTGACTACTGATAAACAGAATAAATTGTCTTCGTCACAAGGATCTTATTATCACGATATTCATTTTCGCGTGGCGTTCGGTGCTGCGAATTTACGCTTACTGCTTTCTTTTCGTTGTTTCTCATACCTCTCATTTTGTTAGAATTTTGATTAATATCACTCTATTCCTTCCTTTATATTTCGTAAGTATCTTAAAATAATTCGCACTGTACACCCCACTGTTCGTAACGGTGATATTACCACTTTGCTGCAGTATTCTCGAAGGAAGTTTGATCCCAACCACTTCGATAATATCGGCCGTCACATGGAAAATTGTGACTTTTTGTGAAAACTTCAGAATCTACTTCATTCTAGGTGCTCTTTCCATTGGTGTAATCGGCTTCTCTCAAAAAACGATTCGTTTTTTGTTTTTTTTTTTATAATTTCTTGCCCTTTTTCGAAGTTGAGATAGAGAAAAATGATCGGTAAAATCGGTAATGTGTTACACGGCAAAATGGGCTATCTTCGAGTTAGACCGTTTTACCGTAAAATATCAGTGACCGTACCGTCTAACTTGTAGTAAGCCGATTTCAACACGCTTTTAACAACGTGACCTACCACGGTCGCCGCTTGTCTTCGATTAGATTACTTCGAGTTTAATTCCAGTCTATCGATGGCTGAACAAGGCAGCGTACTTATAAGCCTAGCACACAGAGCGTGCTGGATACAGCTAGCCGACCACACGCGTGTATAGATTGTTAGTCTAGTACGCAAATAGTTGTAGATGATCTATAGGGAAACTTGGGGAAAGTTGAACACTTAATCCTTTGTTCGTAAATCAAAAAATAAAAAATAAAACGCGCCAAGAAATTTTCAAGCATCACAGTTCGACCATTAACACAATACAAATATGGGATATTGCTATAGGTAAATATTATTCATGATTAAGTTCAAGTAGGCCTAAGTCATGACTAATCCATTGTCCTACTTACCACGACGTACTGGGGTTATGGAACAGCATTGTACGCATATAGGGTTGTCCACACAAAATGAGAAAGGTGAAAGTACGCAGAACTGACAAAGTCACCAAGTCATCTATTCATTAAAACATGCGCTCATCTTACCCCAACCCCATGGGGTTAGTGTCACAGGAAATGCTTTATTGCTGCAATTGATGGAACGTAACACCCTACTCCCTTAATTTTGATAGTTATTTGAATAAATAGTTCTCTGCAAGAAGCTTTGGTGAAAAAGGTAGCACCATTAACACGATAAGTAATTTTAAAACCAATTTTCAGTAGCGTGTGTATCATTTCGATTTTAAAATTTAACGCCCTGACGTCATCCCTAAAAAAAAAATCCGTCTTCAAGTCGGACATTGCCGTTTTGTATCCCCTTTTAAAGCAAACTTGGTTTATGTTTTAAGTGTACGGCACCGAACGCGCATATTGCTAAAAAAAAACAACAACAACAACAACAACAAACAAACGATATCAAAATATGAGAAGTCGGAAATGGGATATCTAATTTTGTGTGATCCGATGTTGAAAGCGTGTAGGACATTATATAGGGGAAGCCGGGGCAAAGAGGAACACAGAGCAAAGTGAAACACCCGATTAATCCTATGTATATTTAGTCATCTAAATCCAAAGCTAGTGCACCAAGAACCATCCAGGGAGGCTACATCTTTTGATATTAGAGCTGTACAACACGTCATTGTTTGTTTTTTTTTTTTTGGCGGAAATGTCTGCTTTGTCACACCTCAAAACCAATAACAGATAATATGCCAAATTATCATGCTTATCTGAAATATCTTGAAAACCGTGGTAAGAATGCACGGGTCTAAGCTTACATAATTGTGGTATCAGTGCTAGCAAATATTGGCCAACATCAAAGTGATGCATGTCGGGAAAAAAAATACATGGTTTGGGCAAAGTGGACGGGGCAAGGTGGAACATGGTAACTAATGGGCTCGTGCCTGTTGTGGGTAAAATGAAGTTTGGCACGTTTTCATGCTCGAGGCCGCGCAGCAGGGCCGCACGCCGCATTCCTTGCTGCAGCTACGCTCTTCTATAGTTGCTAGAATGAATCGCTACCAGAATGTCATCTCGACTCCGTGTTTACACGTCATCAGTCACTATTCTGAGGTTGGTCATACAATTCCTAAAATTATTGCAAACAAATTATGCTTTTTAAGTACAGGTTCAGAAAACGTTCAAACTTCTCTAGAAAAGAAAAGTCATTTAAAGGGCCTATATGTACTCTTATATTCTACAACTGTAGGTAGGTCTTACATAGAAAATAACCTCCAGGAGAATTGCTTCACTTAGCCCCATTTGGTATTCCACTTTGATCTAATGACTTGGGTCAAATTGGGTCGAATTTTCATACCTTTTCAAAGGTCACAGTGATTGAAAAAAACTGATACTTCGAAAACAAATTTTACAGCTATTTGTTAGCGGTAGTTCTAAAGGTAAAATTATAAAGCAAAAATCTTGCTCTTCTCTGCTTTGGATTTCCGTTTTGGCTGGACAAACAAATTTTTGGTCTACTTTGTCCCGGGTTTCCCAATATATATTGCAATAAAAGTGCAAATATCAATAATTTTGAAATCTACATTATTGCATACTCATTAAGGCTGTGCTTACGATTGTCATCACGTTATTACTTCTGACATTTTTACCATTGACGTTATTATCTCTGACACTGCTACATAAGAAAAATATATCTCTGACATGATTAAGTGCTGACATTACACACTATCACTTCTGTCATTATCTTATACATTAACCCCTGTTATTATTAACTCCTATTATTATCGACAGTTCTATTCCTGTCACTTTTACTCAGACATTTTGTCCGACAAACTGTTAAAAGCTACTGATATCCTTCGTCTGGTGGCTGAGAACAAATTTGTCAGAAAAAGTTGACGGACAAAATGCTTCATGAAATCCCCCCCCCCATCCACTGTGCATAGTTGCCAATAAGATAAACCATCATATGTGACATTTTAATAGTCTTTGTTTCTATATAAAGAGGGAATTGTATTTCGATTTACTGACACAGAGTTTGTTGAGTCATCTGCGTCTGTCTATCATGAGTACGCTGATCTAACCCTGCAAGGTCTGAAGCAGTTTGGCATAAAAATTTCAGTGGAGACGGATTTCAGCCAACGATTTACTGTCACACCGCTCCTAAAACTTCCAGATGACTTCGTTCTAGGGAATGGCGAAGTGGTGATATCTGCTGGTCTGAAGTTTTCTTCTTCTGACGGACAACCTAAGAAACCAGTGAAAATCACCGTTCCACATTGTGGCTGTTTCACTGACCCTAGAAGCGTGTCGACAGTGCTTTATCATCGCAATGACGGTATGTAAAAAAATAAAATGCTTTCTGTCATGTTGTGTGTCAGGTCATGATTTCCCGATTACGTTATCAATGCTAAAATGTCCCTAAAGATCGTCATACCCTTTCCGTGTACTTATGGCAATGGTTCACAAGACACACACACACACACACACACACACACACACACACACAAAAATCACTCTCGACACGAAGAGAGCGGATAATTCATTATTGTGACTGAAAATATTACTGCTAAATCGATGAAAGTCATCTCTACCATAATGGGATTTAAAGGAAAAGTCCACCGTCGTAGACATGTGGATTGAGTGAATGCAACAATATTAATAGAACGCATTAGTGAACGTTTGAGGATAATTGGACAATCCGTTCAAAAATTATGAGTCTGAAGTTTCTGCTCAGTCACTGCTGGATCAAAAGACTATTACAGCTCGTGATGTAACATGTGTAGAAAAAAAAATAAAGAAATTCTAAAGAAATTTAACATATTTTCAATTTTTCTCGCATAATAATTTAACTCTTGACTTGCCTCTTTGAGGAGGAAGGGGGAATGATATTACCCTTAATGGGTGTGTACAGTTCTGGTTTAGGTGATGATTTAGCTTTTAACGTTTTGCGAGATATTCAGAAACCACTCTATGAGATGTCAAAGAGCATGCAATTCTAAGGGGTATCAAAAGTTTATTTGATGAAAATCAGTTTTGAAATGGCTGAGATATCCAAAAACAAGGTGAAACAAAGAGATCATAATAAAAGGCGTGGCCTGTCGTCTTTTATTATTATCACTTTTTTGGATATCTCAGCTATTGGAAACCCAATTTTCATCAAATAAACGTTGAATCCTTTTTAAAATTACATGCTCTTTCATATGTCATAAGAGGTTTCTCATTATCTCACTTAGGAATGTTCAAAACATGAATCTCCATCTCAACCAGTACTATACAGTCCCTTTAACATAATTCAGTGCCAAGTCAAGAAAATGTGAACTTTCTTTTAAAAATAAGATTGTGTGAAAGCCTCTTTATATTTCTCATATAATTCTACGCATGTGACATACACTCTGTAAGTCTTCTCATCCTGCAGAGACTGCGCACTGGTTGCAACATTTTGCCAATGTTGCAACCAGTTTGATTTCTAAATCAGCTGATACTGTAGTAGAACCTATAGACAGAATATGTACAGATGCTGCCACATGCGAACCACATGTGTAATATCCATTAACGTTTTCTTCTGTAAGTGAAAGTGAAGTTTTAAAGGAATACAGCGATTAGAAAATAAGAAGTCAGTCGGATTAGACGGAATATCAGTAAAGATCATGAAAATGTCAAAGGATGCAGTTGTTCGACCAATAACTTTTTTTTTATCAATAAATCTCTAACCCAAGGAAAAGTTCCAACTAAATGGAAGGTAGCAAAAATCATTCCACCTCATAAAAAGGGTGCTAGATTTATTTCAGATAATTACAGACCAATTTCTATTTTATCGTGTTTATCAACGGAAAGAATATTACAAAACAATTACTTCAACATTCAAGTAGAAATGAAATGGAACAATCTGGATTTCGGCCGAAACCTTCAACCTCCACGACACTGATTAAAATCACAGATGAATGGTTGAAGTCCATGGATAACGGATTATACACTGGTGCAGTCGTTATAGATTTTGAAAAAAACATTTTGATATGATCAACCCTTAATGTCTACTGCATAAACTTTTAACAATAGGTACTAACGGTCTTACCCTTACATGATTTGAAAATTATTTATCTGACAGAAAAATAGTAACGAGTATAGGTAATTGTCCCTACGAAGAACCGGATAGTAATCTCGGTGTGCCACAGGGATCGATATAGGGTCCAGTGTTGTTTATTATATTATCAACGATTTACGATCCATATCTAATTCATGTAATGTACATTCATATGCGGATGACATCGTTAAAGGACTCACAAAAAGTACAAAGAATTTTGAAATAGGAATTATCAGTTTTAGATAATTGAATGTGTAAGAACAAATTGAAAATAAATTATGATAAAACTGTGAGTATGCTAATTGGTAATAAATATATTTTGAAAAGATATAACAGTTTGGATTTGAGCATATCAGGATATGAAATTAATCAGGCTAAAAGTTTGAAATACCCAGGATTGTACAACGATGATGAACTCAGATGGGACGTTTATGTAAATTATCTGTGTGAAAAAGTAGGCCGCATGGTTTCTTTCCTTCGTCATTTTATATATTTCATGAACAGAAATTCTTTGAAATTGATACATCGTAATGTAATTCTTCCTCATTTAGATTATGCACATGTTATTTGGGAGTTCTCTTGCGAAAAACATATTAATCACCTTCGGAAACTGCAAAATAGAGCAGGATGAATTATTCTGAAGAATAATCCTAAGTCACATTTTTCTGTTAGGTCAATGCATGATAATTATATTACAGTGGGAAACGTTAAGATCCCGTCAAAAAATTCACATCGGAGTAATGATTTTCAAGATTCTAAATAATTCAACACCTACATATTTACCCGCAAGTATATTCTATTTCCCTAAACCCTATAAATTTCGGCACAGTAGCCTCAGCCTTCCAAAACCTTGGACAAACTTTTGCAAACGTGCATTTTTCTACAGGGGAGCCAAACTATATAAGAGCCTTCCTCTTGCTGTCCGTGACTGCAAGTCACTAAAGGATTTTAAACTGTCCCTTTCTGAATTGGTTTAATCTCATCTGTGTAAACTTATCTAGATATATATATTTTTTTCTGATACGCAAGAAATGTATGTACACTTTTCAAGAATAGCGTATTTTGCCTTGAGATTTTGTATAGTATTGCATTATAAATGTATATTTCTTCAGGTATTATGCAAGATGCACAATTCTAACTTACTCATGCAAAGGCTTATAAGACATTTGGTATATGCTCTTCTGTAGAAGGGGTCGGTGAGACACATTACACCAATAAGTCAAGGCGAAGAGAAGGTTTTGGTCGCTAAATTTTTGAACACGAAGGTGATCCCTGTGATAACCTTGGTGAAGTTGGAGATGGAGCTAGAGAAAAATCATCCGTTTCAGATACGGGGAAAACGCAAAAAAAAAAAAATAAGTCAAAAGATAACTCTAAAGCTTTAGTGATTGACTTATTGCAAGTGTGGAAATCAACTTATGTTTTTCATGGTCTGCACTACGTAACTGTTTACATCGCAAAAATGGGCTGCGATTATTGTAGACGATCGAACATCAGATACTATTACGTGAATATCAGTCATATCGTCAAACAATTGTTTGGCTTGCGGGGTCTTTTTTATTAGTGTTAAAATTTCACTTTTTTAAAGATTGTTAGGCAATTTTCAACCTAACTCCACGAAGTTAGAAAATAAATGAAGTTACACCGCCGATTTACAACGACCACACGAATGCATGCAGAGTGTCATCAGTAACGATTGTATGCACGCTAGAGTAAATGCTTATCTTCCATTGTGAAAAGGTCCAAAAAATAAAACCAAATTAATCGCGACCCCCCCCCCCCCTTTCCCGGAAAAAAAAAAAAAATCCTAGATACACCCACGCACATCACAGCGTGACGCAGGTCATGAATTTATTGCAATTTTGTGCTCAAATGTGTATTTTTCAAATTCAAAGAATGTTGTGACTAGGCCCTACACTTTAATAGTTCACTGCTCAAAATCCTTTAAATCGAGACTATACACGGTTGCAACGTCTGAAAGCCCTAGCTTCAGGTCCTAGGGGTTCCGGCAGTTTTTGTTTTTATTTTTCACCCAAACACCATATTTGGTACCCCAACACCGAAACCCTGAACATAAACCGTCGAAGCTCTTGCTTCGCCAAATTAAGACCCCCCCTTTTTTTTTTTGCATTCTATTCAAGGCCGAGACCTTGGCCTGTCCAGGTGGTACCGTGACATAGGTCACATATTTGGTGCTAGTTTTGTCCGTATTTGGCTCAGGCTTTTGCCCCGTTTTTTCTTCATTGACTTGATGATCGATTGATTGAGAGTAAAACCAAGCCTCGTCCTGGTTCAGTCCTGTATTCATCAAGGGCTTGACTCACTTGCCAAAGTTATTTCAAGACTTATGATATATTCGTATGTACATGTATGTTTGGTTCTTTTTTTTTCGCCAAAACCGATGTCTATTTCTTCCCGGAAATCAATCGATATATAAACTGTGATTCCTATTGACCGATTCGGGTTCGTTGAGGGCAGCAGACATTTTACGGCACAGGGCGCAGCCATGGTGTGTATCAGCCGACCCCCCCCCCCCCCTGCTCTCCCCCCACCCCGGGGCAACATGTTTATCACGCACTTGTAACAAAGGTTCGCGCACTAAGCAAGCATTCGCGCACTCAGTACGAGACGCCCATTGGCTAAAGCAGTTTTTCATTCTGCGCGCGTGCTAATGTAGGGAGAGGGGTGGGGGAGTGTGGAGGGGGGGGGGGTCGGAGGTTACACCCAGTATGGCTGCGCGCATGCCAAAAATACACATAGCGCGTCACAGAATCGGTCAATACAGTAACTGTGGAACCAATCTGAAGTTTAAATCAGTTTGTAGCAAAACACAATATATCTTTAATAATCTCTGTGTAAAATCAGTGTTTGAATGCAAAAGCCGATTAACGCAATCCTTGTTTGGTTACAATAGCCGATAAGTCCAATCAAAACGTCGTGTGATTCAAGCTGTCTGCCTTCATGTAACGCTGTATTATGTATGCTAACACATAGGTATGCGCATACATGCACAATACGGGCTTCAAGATAGCATGCAGACGTCGCACTCCATGCTGATCTAAATACTGAGTATGGAGGCATATGGCTGAAGAGACCGTCCAAGTTATGGGCGACGCGGGACAGAAACGGGAGCGCAAGAAAAAACAAACAAACATGCCGTTACTATTGCAACGTAGTATCAAATACATTTGATAAATATGTCTTGCTCCTCGTAAGTCTTGACCCAAAGAACCGTATGTGTGGGGAATTCCATGAGCATTGCTTACAAAAATAAGAAACTAGTTGGAACCGATATATCTTGTCCTGATTTATTGCAAATCCATTTACCATGGGAACGTGGTTTCCAACATATTCGAAAAATGTCTTTCAACGACATTTTCATTCAACCCCAAAAAAAAGCAATTTTCGATCCCTAAAATTTTGCAGATCTATCGCCGTGATATGATGTTACCATTGCATTAAGAAGTGTGATTTGCACAACCTTACCAAAGGCCAATGGACGTTCTAGATTTTCTGATTTTTATGCACAGATGTATTGCCAGAATATTCCGTTACCGTGGCTACGTAGTTTCTGATATATTAAAAAAAAAATGGTCCTGCACATTTCCACCCTTTATTCTGTGCTAAATTTCATGAACATCGCTCAAAAACTGAGGAAGTTATTTGGTTCGCAAGTTTGCAAGGCACCGTTTCTACACCGCGCCGCGGACTTATCGGTTTTGTTGAAAAACACATTGAGAAGTACGAAATTATCCCATTTCCTTCTTGAGCAGATTTCTAAAAGTTAAACATTTTACTACGTAAGTAACCATCAGCCATATTTGATCTTTACACCATTCGAGTGTTACGCCAACATTATGTTAACAACAAATTCTTGCTTTACGAGAATTGAAAGAAAATAAACTTTTTTTTGGGGGGAGGGGGGTTGCCAACAAAGTCGTCATGTATATATGAAGAGTTTGTTCTCAAAAACCGATAAGTCCATATTTGCCAAATGGAGATATTTGTGATTGAAGGTCAAGAAAAATAAAGAAAATAATAAGAATTTTTTTGCTCCTTTTGACCATAACTTGAAAAATGTACCTTTATAATATTATGTAGTGACCAATATATCATTTAAAAGGTATTATATTGTACTTTATAACAGAGACCGTACATCAAAATCTTCAAAAATGGACTTATCGGCTTTTGCGAACACACTCATATAGATATATATATATATATATATATATATGGCTCCAGCAAAATGAGAAATTAAAAATGTTTCATGTGGTGTCTTGGAATAACCTAAAAAATCGTCAATGTAATACATATTCAACGAAGATCAGATTACGGTATATAGACAATGACTGTATGCTTTGTGCCGCTAAAGGTGTCATAATGCGGTGGTAAGTAAACATGACATGCTAATGTATTTTATGTTAGTAGCGCTCAAAACTGTAAATTTTCTTCCTGGATAAGGTATAAGGTTTGTCGCATCGAAGACCAGAAATTAATCTAGTATAAGGATTAAACATTGGATTCCTAAATGTTGTCATATTTTGGCTGTTAAATATTGGTTGAGCGAAGGCAACATTTATTTTAGTCTCATCATTTAGCCTCATTCTGTCGTGACGTAGGTAAAACATTCTCACTAGACAATTTTGTCCCTCCCTCCCCTTAGCTAACAGTCAACCCTTCTCCGTTAAACGTCCCGTCCAATCATCAAACAATACGTTATGAGTTTATAGATTATATTCATATTCTTAAGGATTGACAGAATGCAGCAATACTAGTAGAACACATCAGTGAAAGTTTGAGGAAAATTGGACAATCTTTTCAAAAGTTACAAATATTTTAAGTGTCTACGTAGTCACTGCTGGAAGAGAAGACTATTATAGTGATGTCACATGCATACAACTAAATAAGGAAAATAAAAAGAGAATTTCACGAAACTTTACTTCATGAATAAAGTGCACATTAGGTCGACTTGCTAGTGATGTATAATAAGGGTAATATTATTCCCCCTGCCTTCAGAAAGAGAGAAGTCGAGTGTTCTTTTGTTATGCGAGAAAAATGGAAATATGTTGAATTTGCTTTATTATTTCTTTATATCGTTGTACTCATGTGACATCACAATCTACAGTTGTCTTTTCATCCAGCCGTGACTTAGCAGACACTTCAAAAATTCATAACTTTTGAACGGATTGTCCGATTTCGCCCTAACTCTCACTCATGTGTTGTACTGATATTGCTGCGTTCACTCAACCCACATGTCTATGAAGGTCAACTCGTTCTTTAATTAACCTACAGGGCACGCCACAGTGTACAAATACATGCATCTCTTATAGCAACACAAGAACTTATCAGTTGTTGTTGTTGTTTTTTTTTTTCTACAAAACAGTTCTTCCGTTAGAATGGCATTGCAGAAAGGCTACCAGTAGCTAATGCGAAGTATTTCGTGAAAAAAAAATCAAGTAAGTACATCTTGAGCAAGTATCATACAATATGTAAAATTATGACTTGATTTTTCTCTGTGTGTCCTATTTCAGAATCGGAGCAATTTTCTCGGGCGCCCTCAACCTTTGGCTCTGTAAGCTTGAATGAAGCAAGCGTAGAATGGACTGTTAACCATTTTTCTGAAGCTCTTTTTACTGTAAAAGATTGTCAATTCAAACGCATCATTTGCACACCTTACAAACCAAAGCATGTAAGAGCACATCAGAAGCAAGGAATACCATTGTTGGTCCATGATGACATCAAAGGTTGGGATAAGGTATGTACTGTCATAAAGAAAACAACAAACATACAAACTTTCCTCTTAAAATGACAATCATTGATTTATCAATACTGATTCTTTCCAATAGGGAAAAGTCACTTTTTAAACAGAATAAATTAAAGTGAAACAGTTTTTGCCCAATATACAGCAGTCATACAGTCTTACCCTGTGCAAATGTCACATATGTTTGATTCATGTTTTGTTGATATAGGTCCTAATTTAGCATTGTAAACAAATTAATGCGTCTAGAAGAGATTTTAAGGCGGACGATCGTCATCCCTAATGGTACGTAAACTCCCGAACGACCGAAGTTTGTGCATGCAATTGCGCAATTCCAGACTCGGTGCTGTATCCATAAAACGTGTGGGACAATGCTGCCACTAAGACACGTGTGTGTGTGTGTGTGTGTGTGTGTGTGCGCGTATGTGTATATGCTGCATACACAAACATTGTGACCGCAAGCTGCGGTGATTGGAGGAGAGAGGTTAGAAGACGCGTGGCTCTTTTAGCCACTCTTCATGCGCATGCGCACTGATAGTGTGCGTCCATGCGGAAGATCTCGTGGCTCGCTCGGACCGCCATTTTGGGTCATGGTATTTGTAGCCCAGAACTCTTGTAGTCTAGAGTGTTGTTTGCTGACCCATTGAGCCAGCGCTATTCTCATTCGGTGTCACTACATTTGATACAGAATGGGGGAGGCAGCGTGTTGCGTTCGTCTCCGTGCCGCACAAACCACTCGCCACAATTGTATGCCTTTAAAAATCTTCTAGATAAAAACTTCTTCAGCAAAACATTATTTCTACCACCGACCAATCATCAATAAATTTTGAATAAAACTGATTACATGTGTAGGATATGACGTAAAAAGTATCATTTCTTTAATGTACATCAACTAATTTTTCCTCATTTTAATATATATTTCATTTACCTATTATGACCAGTGTTTGCACAGATAGTTTAAAAGTTGCCAGACTTATAGTAATATCTAAAAAAAAAAAAAAATAAATAACCTTCGTTAGCATTTAGTTATCGCCCAATATCAATTTTGCCTGCTATATATTTTTGGATAATATTTTAAGTAAGACTTTATCATTCTGTTTAACAATACAAAATACTAAATCCAAATCGATATGGGTTCCGAAAGTTTCATTCAACATTTTGATATCAAACAACTACACGACAAAGTCAGTGCTGGAGGATTCATTTTTCCAAGATCTAAAGGCATTCGATACGATAGACCACCCCATTTTACTTCATAAACTTGAAAATTATGAAGTGCGTGGCTCATCTTTGGGATGGTTCTAAGATTATCTAACAAATAGAAATAATTTTTCTTTTCAATGTAAAAATTCACAAAAACTGAATATAACATTGAGAGTTAGGCAGGTTCAATATTGGGCCCTCTTTGTTTGTTTTCTACATCAACGACATTGTACATTCTTCTCCGAATTGACTTTCATTCTCTTCGACATAACTCAAACCAATTATATTTATTTTCAAAATTGTTATACTCCACTTTTAAATTACAATAATTATTATGATAAATGGTATATCTGTCATTAATAATCAATATGACTTTGCATAATCATGTTAATAATGCATCAAGTCTAATATCTACAAATGAAGAGTTTGTTCGCAAAATCCGATAAGTCCAAATTTGCCAAATGGAGATATTTGTGATTAAATGTCAAAAAAGTAAAGAGAATAATAAGAGAATGTTTGCTTCTTTTGACCATAACTTCAAAAATATAGCTTTAAATGCAGTGACCAATATATAATTTAAAAAGTATTATTTGGTACTTTATGACAGAGACCGTACTTCAAAATCTTCAAAAATGGACTTATCGGTTTTCTTGCAAACAAACTCTTCAAATATGGATATATTACACAAATTGAAAGATCTGATATCTGGAAAGTCTCTTTTTGTTAAATACAATGTGTTTATTCGTCCACATTTGAACTATTGCACCACTGTTTGGGAATCTGATGCAAATCGATAATATGAATGAACTTAGAATTTCACTTTCAATATTTCATTTGCATTATGGTTTTAAGGCAATTAATTCTAATTTCATTTTAATTATTATGAGGTATGCTGACTTTTCGTTAAATCAGATTTGGCATCTTTTTTTTTAATTACATAATTATCATTGTGAGGTCCATCAGCTTCTGCACACAACACTATGCTCCTTGTTAATACTAGGCACAATATTTCCACTCCTTTTTGCGTTTCCATTTTGCCACTACCATTTTTTCAGGTCACTATCATTTCAAGCATGCGCTTACGATATGTAGTCTGATGCATTTTTGCTCATAAATACCACTTAATTTAAGGTCGAAAATAATCGTTCATAATTTATTTGCAAGTTATGTTATACTGTATATCCAGTTGTCTGTAACGTTGGAGAAAATATTGTTAATGATTTGGTTATGCAATGAAGTGAAGTATAAAAGCAAAGATAACACCAAACAAAACAAAGCATACCAAAATAGTTCAAATGTTTCCCTACTTTTACTTTAATTATATACTTGAAATATATGTAGCAATTGAATGGGATTTAAGTACTTAAATAATCGTTTGGGGTTTTTTTTGTGCAGAAAATTGAAAGGGATATGGCGACATATGGCAAAATTGCTGGGCGGCGTGGTGAGCAGTTTCTTGTAAAATTGCATGACGGCGCACTCACGGTTACCCAGTCGACACATAAGGAGAAGATCACGAAAGTGAGTATTCCATGGGTTACAGCTTTTTTTTTCTTTTTGCACATGGATTAATGAATAATGCGTAAAATTATTAGAATACTTTGCCGAATAAAATGTCTAACGGAGAGCAAAATCTTGAATTCATCTCTATACTTTGCGTTATCCGTTTGTCCCACAGCAATTAAGCAAATATGTTCCTTACCAGAGTTTTCATTAGATGGAGGTTTTGTGCATAGATGAAAGCTAGAAGGGACTCATCCGGCTGTCCGGGTAAAGACGCAGGTAGATTTGAAAACGTCTTGCACTAGGCATACGATTCGGTTTCAATTTGACTTTGTGAATCCTCCATAACAGACATGTCAATTCTCATCCTTCGATGTCTGCTGGACCTTGCACATGGTCTTTCAAAAAAAAAAATCTTTTAACATAATAGATGGTAAAGGGGTATCACTAATGGAGAACCACATAATTGTTGGTGTTGTTTCGACTATCACAAAACCCTTATCAAACGTCACATTTTAAATAACATACCATCCATTTTGCATGCAAAATTTCAGAAAATTTGGTGAGAACATTTAGGTATAGAAGAAAACCCTTTTTTTTGGAAACCTACTGTTATTTTTTTTTTTACTCAAGAGGATCTTTATTTGTTAAGTTAGATTGACCGTTAAGATTCGAATAATTTTTTTCGTACTAAGAAAAATTACAAATCTAAACTACTAGGCTAGTTTTACAGACCTGTGTGATGCACTTATGATGTTCATGTATAAAGTGGTGTGTTATTATTTGCCATAGATAACAAAGTAAAAGAAGCTAGTGAATTCCTCCTTTCTGACAGTTTTAACATGCATATCTTTTGTTCGAAGTGTAAGTATCATATTACAACCATAAAGGGATTAGTATATACAGCTGTGCTTCGTACGCAGAATACGTTACGGTGAGCATTCGGTGCAATATTTGGATTTTAACCGCTAACAACCTTCAAATACCTTAGAAGCGTTATACATTTACAATAGTCTTGTCATTCTGATTGAATATATCATATTCTGTGCTATTTGGGAAGGAATGAAAAAGGGATGGCCAATCTTTGATAGTGTCACATGTGACCCGATGGTTCGTTCATATACACGCTATTATTTATTCATAATTATGTAGTATTTCATTGAATGTTTTTATCAATCTAATTTAGAAAGAAAACAGTTTTTAAAATGTTAGATTATGCACACAAGGTGAAATAAGCCAGGAGGGTCACATTTATGCAGAGATAATTGGAAGTACCTTTCAGTGGGTTCCTAATTTGTCATAAGGTATGCAGAAGTGGCGGCAATCGTTTCTCTGCTGTTATGTATCTAATCATCACACACAGACCATCGACGTTGAGTCTTTGGCCCGTCTGGACCAACACCAATTAGACTTCTACATTGAAGGTCATGAAGCGTCTGGCAACGGAATACATATTGATTTTGAAGTGGCGCAAAGCAACACAAAAAACATCGGCTTCTTAATGGATTTCATGGGTAAGTACCTACACATTTCCTAATGTACATGCGAAAATCAATGTTTCGCAGCAATTGCACATAAATTCCTTTTCTTTAAAGACACAAATTGCCTCTCATTTCCTTAACGAACAGCCTTAAACCTAATTCTCTCTTTGCAACCGTAACTGGTACGGTAAAAAGAAAATCGAAACATTTAGCGGCAGTTTTCAGTAAACGTTGGGAACCAGACTTTCTTAACGGAATTTCAAAATGCTCAATCGGAAAATTTGGTTCTCTACGGGGAATCATTCTTGACCGTCCAATTTCCATCTAAAAATTAGGTCTAGGTAAATTAACCCCTGGACAATTACCCAACGAACTTCCCCTGACCATATCCCTGAACCCTAATCCTAAATCCTGATCCTAATTTCAACCATTAACAAAACACTCACCCTAACCCTAACCCTAACCGTTCCTCTTAATTAAGCAGTAACCAGTATTTAGCCGGGGAGGGTCGGGGGGGGGGGGTAATTGTCCTGATACGACCAACAACAACAAAAATGCTGACGAATGATCATAGCCTGCTGTCTCAAAGACACATTTTATATAGTAAATCGTCAAAATATATTATGAAAGAATTACCTGAAAGATGTTGGATATGAACGTTTGATGTATACGGGAACCTACGTTTGTTTGTTTTTTTTTTGTTTTTTTTTTGTTTTTTTTTTTCTTTTAGAAGGCCAAGACATCTATCACATGCAATTTTGGACTCAAAATTAAAATTAATATTGACATACTGAGTTTTTGCACTCTTAGTGTAATATCAAGCAAAATTATTTTGTAAATGTATCTCAGTTCAAGATATTCGTTATCGTTATTTGAAATTGAGAAAAATCATATATTTTCTAATAGAAAAACACTAAATATGTGGTGCTGGCAGAATCAGAAACAATATCTGCATACGAAAACGATTACATACCCATCACATAAATCTATCACATTGATATAAACATTTTCCTCTCAGAAATAGAAAAGTACGTTGCAAAGAGACACGTTAAAAAATATCGCTTTTGCGCAGAAAATGAGGGAAAGAGATACAACGATAAAACGCTCTGAATTATGACTCGTTGTGATAGGAAATTGGAAAAACAAACACGTACTTAATCTCATAATAGGGGGGGCATACATCTGTATGTGCTTAAAAATATATTTTTGTAATAATCGACATTTTAATGCAATGTTGGAATCCTTAGATGCATTATATCAAAGGAAAATGTAGACGCTACAATCTATAACTTGATAGTTATAGATCATAAGGTTCAAGGACTGAAAATGACTCGCGTTTTATTATTCACTCCGTAAATAAAAAAAACAAAACAAGGCTAAGAAGTTTGGCCAGATTTCTAATCAGTGATTCATCTCAATCTCAGCCAGTGGCGTAATTACAGGGGGGAATGGGTGCACGTGCCCCCCCCCCCCATCCGCTGATTAAAAAAACAACAACAATATGGTAATTTAAAGATGAGTAAACTGCTATTGAAATCGGCGTGTGATCAAGAAATAAGACATTTTATTAAAGATTTCTTTTAACCATAATTAAAGAGGTATATAGTTTTAAACATTGTTCAAGAAGCCCAGAGGCGACAAAAGATTGTGATTCAGCGTGATTCCTGGTTGTCATTCTGAAAATAAGCAGGATTTAAACAGTGTATTCAGAACATCCGAACGGCAAAAAGAGTCGCTGCAATGTTGGGCAATGTGATGTAGAATGTCCGGTGTTGCTTTCAATACTAGTCTATATCAAAATGCCTTGCATTGCGAATAATATTTAAGACATGATCTGGGCTATTTCCTAACTCTTCCATGTATATAAAACACACAGACACACAAACACAAACAATGTACGGGATGCTCTGAGTGCAGATTTTGGACATCCTTCCCCCGCTTGATCATTTTGACGCCCCCTCGCTGGTCATACCTCCCCCAATCATGAACATACCTCCCCCAATCATGAACATAAACCGACACCCTTGACTACCAGTGGCGGATCCGGGGGCGCAACGGGCGCCCCCCTCCCCCTTAATTTCCAAAGCGAAAAAATATAGCTACAAAAGTTTTTAGACCGTAAAATGTCCAAATTTTCAAGCTCACTCGCTCCGCTCGGTCGCATTAAATCGCTTTGCCATTCCCATGATGTTGCTGCCAGCAATTGCCAGCAGTTGAGCCCAGTCCGCCCCCCCCCCCAAAAAAAAAAATCCAAGGCGAAAAAATATAGCTTCAAACGTCAGTTTTTGGACTTTAAAATGTCAAAATTTTCAAGCTCGCTCGCTCCGCTCGCTCGCAATAAATCGTTATGCCATTTTCCTGATGTTGCTGCCAGTAATTGCCAACAGTTGCGCCCGGTGGCCCCCCCCCCCCCTTAATTTCCAAAGCGAAAAAAAAAATATAGCTACGAACAACAGTTTTTGGACTGTAAAATTCCGACAGTTTCAAGGTCGCTCTCTTCGCTCGGTCGCATTTAATCGTTATGCCATTCTCCTAATGTTGCTGCTCGTAACTGACAGCAGTTGTGCCTGGTGCGTCCCCCCATCCCCTTTAATTTCCAAAGCGAATGAATATAGCTACAAACGGCAGTCTTTGAACTGTAAAATGTCAAAATTTTCAAATATGCAATTCTTCTGATGTTGCTGCTAGTATTATGTCGTTACAGACCCTCTTTTCATAATCCATGTAAGGAAAACTTACAATATTGCACAATGACTGCTCTGTGGAATGTATCACATTCCGCTATGTAATGTTGTCCTCATTAAGTTTGCAGACTGACAGCGCGCGCACACACACACATACACACGCAAGCAGGCAAAAGCATACACACCCTCAACATTACTTTTCCACGAGGTGCCCCCCCCCCCCCCAATGTCTTTGCCCACGGTACGCCACTGATCTCAGCGTTAGAGAAAATGTTTCTGTTGCAGATGTTATCGAGACAGAAAATACTGTATAGATGATTGAAGTAACCTGTCTATACCAGACACTGGAAAGCATTAGCAAAGACTCTATAGTGCATACATCTAGTAAATACACTTACGACTGTAATGCAACTTTGCTATAGTGCTAACGATCTCGACTTCATTTTCATTTTTTCGTAAACATTTAGGAATGTATTTACAGGAGAATTAGATGAGAGACAAAAAAAGTAGTTTGAAAGAAAAAAGTTGCGGTATCTGCTGAAAAGGGTGCATTTACGAAGTACTGATTCACAACTTGTTTCCCTTTTTCGAAGTGAGAAAAACGAGTAGAAATCTGCACACTCACAGATTTTGAAGGCCCTATCAATTTCTTGTGGTCCCGAGCCACCGAGCCACCGGTAATGTATATACATAATTATATACATTTATATCAGGCAGGTGTAAGAAAAGGAGAGACAACTCGTTCGTAATCTATGCAAACACATATTTGGTTTTAAAGCGTTACTGGGATGTCTATCATTCCTCTATGAGCTTTGAAGTCATGCTCCGCACCGCTCTAATTGTAAGGCGAAGTTTGGAGACGAAAAACGCATTTCACCTTTCGTTGAATTACAAGCTTCATTCCCCCGTAAAATTTTAAATGAAATACTCAAATTGATTAAGAGTAGTTTAAGAAAGAATTCGATATTATAAACACGTATTTCTAGTTTCTTCGTAATGCGCAAATCGAAATGAAATGAAAATAAGACCCTCTTGAAAACCTAATATTTTGCTATAATGTGCACATTTCCGCATGGTTGTTTTCTATCCTTTAATCTGGGATATTTTGATCTTTCAAATAAAGTACTCCGGTAAAGCGTGCACCGGCGTGCTTTTAAACTATTTGCTGTCAAAATTGTCAGTTTAACACTGCCTTTTGATTCGCTGCTCCTATTCAAGGTACACAAATTCATTATTGCGATCACATTTAAAGAGATAGAGCGAAATGCAGTAGGGGAAAGTATTTCTAGATGTGAGAGCGATAGTCCCGATTATTGATGCTCTCTTTTGTCAAAGCACCTGATTTCCACTTGTAGTTAAGCGCATAATTTTTCGGTGGTATAGCGCATCCTTCAAAGGAGAGCAGGAGTTGTCTCTCCTTTTCTTACACCTCCCTGTATATATGTATATAAATAGATATACTAGATGTTTCAAAAAGCATTAATTTTCCCACTTTCGATTCTTAATAACTGAATACCTGAATATAAAAACGACCCAAGGCCATTATAGAAAATTTGGGAAAAATACAAATGAATAAATAACTTCCAACTACTTTTAGTGCTTTCAGTCATTGGATGTTATTCATACAAATTTGAATGCAAAACAGGCAATTGGATGATTATCTGTATTTGCCTTACTTTGTAAATGGTTTCCAAAGACGATTGCCAAATTTGGACTTGGGTCGTTCTTATATTCAGGTATTCAATTCAAAACCTATATATCAGTCCACACTATCATTGATATGAGTGATAGCTGAATAGTGTACAATTTTGTTGGAGGTGGTTTAAATATGAAAGCATAGATCAGTTTCATTAAATTCACGATTAATTTCACAGTTAAGTTCTAGATTTTGCACTATTTTCAACCCTTTGTACAAAACTTTCGCCGTTGTCTAGTCACACGCCCAGAATAAGAAAGGAGGAGGGTTGAGCGTTTGGCTAGCAACCCAGCCTCGTAAAAAAAAAAACCAACAACAACAAACAAAAAAAACAAACAAAAAAAAAACCCAGCACGCTACAGAAACGGTAACAGCGAAAGGAACTTCATTGAAAGCCCGGCGAAGAGATGGCAACTCACTCTAAGGATTTTCAATTACGGAAGCTGACCAAAGCCAAAAGGAATTCAACTCCTCGAGAAGTTTAATTCTCTCTGCCAAAACACCTACTAACATTGGCACAAGGAACGTAAGAACGCTTTTCCAATGTGGCAAACTAGACCAGGTTTTAAACGAAATGGATAATTATGGACTTGAAATACTAGGCATTAGTGAAATGAGATGGACAGGAAAGGAAAAGATTACTAAATTAAATAAAATACTCCCCTATTCTGGGCAAGAGAATATCCATACGCATGGAGTAGGCATTATAATTAGGAAAAGAAATAAGTACAGCCCTAATAGGATGGACTCCAGTAGACCATAGAATTGAAGGGGTCGATGCAATATAGTGCTAACCCACACTTCTGTCAAAATTGAGTATATGAATTTAAGAACGACCCAAGTCCATGGAAGACCATTTCGAGTAAACTAAAAAAACTTCATATGTTTTTTGTTTGTCCAATAATATTCTATTTAACTGTGATGGGAAGGCAACATTGTATATACAAATTAGAACATATATTATTATGACAATTAACATTAACAATAATTGTGGAGAGGCCATTTTGTGTGATGGACTTGGGTCGTTCTTTGATTCATATGCACTTGGGTCGTTCTTTGATTCATATACATGATATTCTGCTATAGAGATGAGAGAAGGACGAGAGAGGGCCCTATAATATGAATGTAAGAATGACCCAAGTCCTTCATTCTTACATTCATATAAGATTTAACTCATTTATTTCAGGCACTTCCGGGGGTAATTAGGATTTATCATTTATACACAAGATGAGTCCATGCATAAGCTACAATTTCCCATGTCAAACTGAATTTGGCCAAAAATTGGACTTGGGTCGTTCTTATATTCATATACTCAATTGAGTTACATGCATTTTCATAATCCTTATCCTTCACTCTAACCTCCGTGAAAATATCATATTTGAATTCAACCAATAAGATGGTGAAAATGCATGCATTCATGTTTTATTAATGTACAATGTATGGATTTCCAAACATTCAACAGCGATTATCTCAAAATGACTATTGCGTGGGCTAGCACTATATTGTACCGACCCCTTCAATTATTACTGCAAGGTTATGTAGTAGACATGGGAAAACTACCGTCATACAAGCATAATATGCACCAACAGAGAATTCTGAGGAAGATGAAAAAGGCGAATTCTAAGGAAAACTGCAAGATATTATAGACCACACTCCCAGCTACGATGTAAAACTCCTTATTGGAGACGTTCAACGGCGTAGCCAGGATTTCATCTTGGGGGGGGGGGGGCGGTTAGTCTGGGAGGGAGCGAAGCGACCGAGCCCGAGCGAGCGGAGCGAGCGAGGGGGGAGGGCGTGGGAGGGGGGTGTCCCCCTCCCACGGTGAGAACTTTTTGCATTTTGATGTTGTAAATGGTGCAATTTGATGCATGCTTTTGCGCGTTTTATCGACGTGAAACAGTCCCACTTGTTTAAGGTAGCAGTTTATTTTGATGTAGATTATTATTGAACAATTTGCCTATAAAATGGTATAATTCCAATACACTTCTTGTATTAATTCTTTTCACTGAATATCATGAACGCGACTGAACCCGAGCAAGCGGAGCGAGCGAGGGGGGAGGGGAGGGTGTGGGAGGGGGTGTCCCCCTCCCACGTGAGAACTTTTTGCATTTTGATGTTGCAAATGATGCAGTTTGATGCATGTTTTTGCGCGTTTTATCGACGTGAAACAGTAACATTAGTGTAAGGTAGCAGTTTGTTTTGATGTAGATTATTATTGAACAATTTGCCTATACAATGGTATCATTAAAATAATCTTCTTGTATTAATTCTTTTCACTGAATATCATGAACGCGACTGAACCCGAGCGAGCGGAGCGAGCGAAGGAGGAGGGGGAGGGGGTGGGAGGGGGTGGGAGGGGGTGTACCCCCTCCCACGGTGAGAACTTTTTGCATTTTGATGTTGCAAATGGTGCAACTTGATGCATGTTTTTGCGTGTTTTAACGAGTTGAAACAGTCCCACTTGTTTAAGGTTGCAGTATATTTTGATGTAGATTATCATTGAACAATTTGCCTATAATATGGTATGATTTAAATACACTTCTTGTATTAATTCTTTTCACTGAATATCATGAATGCGACTGAACCCGAGCAAGCGGAGCGAGCGAAGGGAGAGGGGAGGGTGTGGGAGGGGGTGTCGCCCCTCCCACGGTGAGAACTTTTTGCATTTTGATGTTGCAAATGATGCAGTTTGATGCATGTTTTTGCGCGTTTTATCGACGTGAAACAGTAACATTAGTGTAAGGCAGCAGTATATTTTGATGTAGATTATCATCGAACAATATATTTGCCTATAATATGGTATGATTTAACTACACTTCTTGTATTAATTCTTTTCACTGAATATCATGAATGCGACTGAACCCGAGCAAGCGGAGCGAGCGAAGGGAGAGGGGAGGGTGTGGGAGGGGGTGTCCCCCCTCCCACGGTGAGAACTTTTTGCATTTTGATGTTGCAAATGATGCAGTTTGATGCATGTTTTTGCGCGTTTTATCGACGTGAAACAGTAACCTTAGTGTAAGGTAGCAGTATATTTTGATGTAGATTATTATTGAACAATTTGCATATAAAGTGGTATCAATTTGAATAATCTTCTTGTATTAATTCTTTTCACTGAATATCATGAACGCGACTGAACCCGAGCGAGCGGAGCGAGCGAGGGAGGAGGGGGAGGGTGTGGGAGGGGGTGTACCCCCTCCCACGGTGAGAACTTTTTGCATTTTGATGTTGCAAATGGTGCAACTTGATGCATGTTTTTGCGTGTTTTAACGAGTTGAAACAGTCCCACTTGTTTAAGGTTGCAGTATATTTTGATGTAGATTATCATTGAACAATTTGCCTATATTTAAATACACTTCTTGTATTAATTCTTACACTGAATATCATGAACGCTGTCTGTTCAGCAATCAAACAGAAAAAGCATGCACACGAGGTTGTAGATAGGGGCATATCCCCTCCCAAACGAAGGGGATTTTGCGTTTTCAGACCTGAAATTCAGCGATCTGGTGCAAATTTTTGGTGCAATACTTTTTCATCGAAGTGTTAAAATCACGGAATTTAGCTCTTATTCCGAATGTGCACCATCTATGTGTCAGTGTATATAGTCTAGTAAGGTAGAGCTTAGGGGAAGGGGAATTCCGCCTCCCGCTCGCGGAGCTTTTGCGTTTTTAGAATTGAAATAAAGCGATCTCGGTATAGCCACAGTCTACTTCTATGCATGGCGGAAGGGGGGGGGGAGAGGGGCGGGTGAGCAGGGAGAAGGCGTGGACGAGTGTTATCTCCACCTTTCCCTTCCGATGGAGCTTTTGCCTTTTTAAGGTTGAAATTGAGATATCTCGTATACGCATATTTGATGGAATCAACATTTGGGAAATCAAAAAAAAAAAAAAAAAAAACTGATGGGGAGGGGACTGAGGGAGGAAAGGGTCGATTAAAAGGGGAAATTCCCCTTATACATGAGGGAACCTTGAGTTTTTGGAAGGTATGTGATAAGTCTTGTGCACTCAGAATTATTCATAATTTTTTTGTAAATCTGAAAAATGTACTAAGCTAGGGAAAGAGGCACAGAGGGGGAGGGTTTGGGAGGGGGATACCCCCTCCCAAGCACGAGAGATTTTGCATATTTTGAATTGAAAATCAACGATCTGGTGCACACTTTGAGTGAAATATTCAAAAAAAAATATCTTATTTGATGAAAGGTTGCAATGGAAACCCGCTTCATGTGCATGCATACAGTATACACGCATTTTTTTTTTTCGCCTCCCAAATCCCCGGTCCAAATCTTAGGGGGGGGGGGGCGATCGCCCCAATCGCCCCCCCCCCCCCCCCCCCCCCCGGCTGCGCCAGTGGAGACGTTAGTGCTCAAATCAGCAAGGAGAGGAAGGGCTTAAATAGCAAACCATTGGTCCACATGGAACAGCATCTACCCACAGTGACAATGATGTACGCTTCATATCATTCTGCACTACAAATGGTCTCAGCATTGCAAGCACATACTTCCAGCACAAACTCATCCACAAGAAGCCTTGACGGGCAATCTGGAGGAAAACCCATCAATGAAATTGATTAAAGAAGCATCAACACTAGATAAATTTCATATTCAGATCCTTGAAGAAGTTCATCTGATTGGGTAATTCTCTAGTTAAGGCGACATTTGTTTTGCACACAACCAAAGAAAACAACTATTTACTTTGCGTGAGCTTTCGCCTACTGCAAGCTTCATCAGACTGACGTTGACTCGCCGTAGATGGGGTGCAGGCAGTCTTACAGTCCGAGAGACCCAAGAAAGCCTCCTTCGTAATAATGTGGTTGGGATCCTCAAAAAAGCCAACCCTCCAGAGTCCAACATCACCAATCAAGAAAGACAAACTTTGAAGGACTTGTCTAGCAACAAAGATATTGTTATCTTGCCGGCGGACAAGGGGAAGGCAACGGTCGCACTGAACGTAGTGGATTTCATGGAAAAGGTCAGTCATATGTTAGAAGATCAGAAAACATACGAGAAACTTCCGTCAGACCCAACACCAAAGCGCAAAAGGAAACTTTTCTCTATCCTGAGATCATTAAAGGAAGAAGAGAAGATCTCGCCAAGACAGTATGAATATCTGTACCCCACAGAAGAAAACATCCCAAGTCTATATTGCACATCCGAGACACACAAGGAAGGCTACCCTCTCCGTCCTATTGTTGACTACATAGGTTCAATTTCTTACAACATATGAAGGTCGCTGGCCGACATTTTGGCTCCTTTGGTGGGAAAGACAGACCATCATGTCCAGAATTCCACAGAATTCGCTGAGGAAATCAGTGAGTTGACCTTTGAACAAGGAGAGTCACTGGTGTCTTTTGATGTGGTCAGCCTTTTCACCAATACTCCCATCGACCAATCCTTTGACATTGTCAAAGATCGTCTTCATAAGGATACTAGTCTGAAGGAAACAACCAACCTGACTCCAGACAACATCATCGAGCTGTTGAGTTTCAACCTTAGTAACACCTATTTCCTATTCAACGGCCAGGTCTACCGCCAGAAGTTTGGAGCAGCGAGGGGCCGGTCAGCCCTGTCTCCCCTATTGTGGCGAACCTGTTAATGGAAGATCTAGAACCGACAGTCCTTTCCACAGCACCCACTGCTATCAAACCCAGACTCTGGAAACGATATGTCGATGACCAACTCAAGGACCATCTTAACAAAACAGATGTTACAGGGAGTTTCAAGTTTACACATTTTAAATGTATTTTTTTTTATTCAAATTTAAATCAAATTTATTTATTTACCACATGTGGGATGGATAGTAGTCCAGGCTAGGCTCCATAGAAAGTGCACCTAACCTTGTTTTTTGATTATATACAATGTTATTTGATAATTTCTAGTCAATTCGAGGGTGCTGATTCCAAATTTATTTGATGCCACTCGCGTAACCTTGAGCATTTTTGGCAAAATGCAGTAATATTGAGTAATATTTGCACATGTAAGAAAATTTTCATTTCAATTAGGTATATTTAGTGTTATAAGCTTATTTTCAATTCAAGATGGCCGCCACTTCTATACTCATGTACTATAAAATGAATGGCAAAAATATGCATGAAATAGAAGACGAATTTTGCTGTATTTCCACTCACATACCTACGCTATTATTGAGTTCTGTATGTGCAATGCAAACTTGATGAGTGTCACTAGCAAAGCAAGCAAGCAAGCAAACAAACAAACAGAAAATATATTGTTTGTAGGATTATTGTGCTCTTATTAATACAAAACTTTCAAATGGATGCAACCATATACTCCTGTACAATATATGAACCGCAAAATGTACATGGAAATTAATAAATTTTTTTTTTTTTCTGTCATGCAGCTACTAACACTGTTTATTTATTTTGGAGCTGATTGTAAATCAGAAGGTTGTTACTTGCAAAGAGCTGTCTGAATAACATCCACATTTGCAATCTCAATCTGGATTTTTCCCAAAGAATTGAAAAAAAAAACCCACTAAAACTTGAATTAAAGCCAACATGAAGATCCTTTATCAGGAATTATTATATACGAATAGTTCAACATATTTATTTGCGTTGAGATGTTCAACAACATAATATTCACTCTCATTTACTGAATTAAAAGCTGAACCTTAGATGATGACACAAATTACATTTTCAAATAACTGTCCCGTTCTCCATTAGGATTATAAAAGCGATATTATACAAACTTTTGAATCCCCTCATCTGAGAAAGAACATGAGGCAGGGGATAGTGGAAAACAGGGATCACTTAACTTCCTCTCGTCAAATCTCTGATATTAAAAAAAAAAAAAATGCCCAAAAGTTGTCATGTTATTCCAGAATATGATTTGCTTGAAAATACAAATGACAAATGACCTTCTGACCTATTATATCGGAGCCCGCGGTTCCGTGACCCCTGCAATCTTGTCACTGGGTGATCTTGCCATAGAGACGGGGTGAAGACAAGGGAACTTGCTTGAGCATTCCTTTGCAGAAGATCCAAAGTCCAACCTTACCAGCAACCATCCACAGAGCTATCTTACAATATGCATGCTGACATTGTTGGAACCAGATCAGCTGCGTTAGGACTCTGAATGATAGCCTCCCCGAGGGTGGCTGTCAATAACTTGTAACCCCACTCCTTCTTAACATACACATGGAGACAGTACAGTAACTTCATGTATAATATAGGAAGTTTGCTCGTGCAGATAATCTTGCCCTTACGTCTCATAAAAGGTCCTTTGATGATATCAGCCAAGTCCTGATTCATCCCAAGACATTAGAAGAGTAAATTCCAGCGCATATTTACTTTTTGAGAGAGAGAAAAAAAAAACCTATCCACAAACGTTCGCAAGCCAACCCTTTGTTATGGTCACCCCCCCCCCCCCCCACACACACACACAAAACAACAACAAATGAGCCTGTTCGGAGGACGGTGGCGAGTTTCTGTTCAATCCCCCCCCCCCTCCCCCCGCGCTTTCGCTGACTCTTTGTTCTTGGCTCGGTCAGATTTGAATTTTTCAGCGAAGTTAAAATTTCAGCGGCGTATGCCCACTTTTCAATTACGTAAGTCATTAGTTGTGCAGCCGTCGAGCGATTTGAGTGATAAATGGTGCCTGACTTGTGGCCGCTGTGAGACCGTTTGCTCACTTGTTGCCGAGTATAATACAGACCGGCATCTGCCAGGCCACACTTATGATATGTTCACAACTCAGAGGAGCGACCTGTCGATTTACAGCCTGTCCGAGCGCCGCTAGAATTTAGGATTCGCTTTACAATTTGAGAAGTCGAGTGGGTTGTGAAGTCCCAGCAAAGCCCGAGCATGTGGACAACTGAACAACTCTCAATCTATCTCTATTTAAAATCAACAGAGAAAGATCCCTTAAGACTTAGGCGCCTTGGCAGATTACAAGCTCCAGGAAAACAGCGGCGCTCCCGCTCAGCGGTCTTCTATTGTTTCGCCGCGTTCTTTTAAATCCTCCCATTCAAAAGCCCGCTGCGCGGCGCTTTTAGCATTTGGCCCGAGCGGCGCTTTTTTCAAAGAGCCGACCATTCACAAAATCTGGGCGTCAGAGTGCGTACGTTTCCTTTTAGCAATATAGCGCCCTCTCCGTTTGAATATGAACAACACCTCGGAACAGAAAACCTGTTTAATCTCATGGTGTCCACCTATTCTACGACTTCAGTCGACTCTGACAACCGGGAAACTCAACAACTTTATAAGAGCAAAATATACACAAAACATACGCATTCTATCCAACATTTTCGTGACTTTTAGTTACTGTGTTGTGTCATACACAGGTTTGTACATTCTTCCCCATCATCTTGATCTATGGAGTTGCAAGTTTGTGTGTGTGTGTCTTTTATGTGTGTGTGTGTGAGTGTGTGTGTGTGTGCCTTTTTCTCTCCTTTTCTCTTACATTATTGGAGTGAGTCATTCCAAAAACAAAAATTTCTCCTCTTCTCCTCCAGCCTTGCAGTGAATCTATGTAGACTATGAATAGTGAAATGTCGTCTTGATCCACATCGTATTTTTTCCCACCGTCATGCTTCTACATCAATAATTCTCAAGACTCCAAGCTACAGTGTCATGACGCTGAAATTATTTCAATCAGTATTTCCTTTGAACAACACCAAAGTCAATCCTACGCGTTTTAAGACACCCAATGTCAAAAAGCAATTTCAAGTCCATACCAGCTGTCGAACTATCATTCGACTTTGAATATCAACACGGTAGTTTAAACATCCACAGCCACATCACGCACGCATGTATTGATACACACCATAGAACGCGGTTATCTGTCGTTTTCTTTTTATCGCTCTTTTACTGTTATATGGCAAAGCGGCTGTACTTTGTGTAAAATTATGTACGAAATCATTACAAAAGTATAAAGATATAATACTGGTGTAGAAAATGAACAACAACATACATGCATGGGACGTGATGGATGAAGGCACTAATTTCACCTTGTAAACATTTACACATGGAAACCAGGTTATACTACCGGTATATAGTATATATATATATATATTGTTTTGTTTGTTTGTTTGTTTGTTTTTGCTGCTGCTGCATGCATGGTATCTCCTAAAATTTGAATCCGACTCTTTCGGTCAGCTAGCGAACTGATGTATATTGTGTGACTATTAAAGACTGTTAAATTGGACATGTCAAGTATTGAATAATTTATTAATCTCTTTATTTATTCATTCACTTATTCAATGTACTTATATATTTATTAATTTATTCATTCATTTATCTATTTGTTTATCAAATTATTCATTAATATATTCATTTAGTTAGTTAGTCATTCAAACGTTTATCTAGGAAGAAAGAATATATTAGCAGCTGTTTTCATCGAAGTCCTATATAAACATATTTTGGGCAGTCAGAGACTACAGCCAAAAGATAGTGATAGAGAAGTCTGCCGCCAAACGATTGGGAAAGCTAGATCCAAGAGTGGAAAGGGCTGCTGCAAATTGATCAAAAGGGCTGCGAGATTATGACTGAAAAGGCCGCAGCCAAACCCACCAAAGGGCCGCGGGAAGAGCGCCAAGGGGAATAGAATGTAATGCCAACCAAACGCCTATAGAATTCGGCGTATACAAAGTTGGTGGTACAGGGAATAGATTTCAGACACCCCGACCTGTCCATAGTGAGATCTCCGATCCCATTGTTTATGTCCGGAGAAGATGGACACTTCCGCGATGGGCACCGTGAATCGATCATCACCCATTGTCTTTCCCGAAACAAACCTTTGTTGCGATAGCAACGGAGGCTAAAACTGCGTGATTGGTCAGCTCCGTGGTGCATTTCCAGCAACATGCATATTAGTTCCCAACCTCTATTTATAATAGAAGTAAGCTCAATAAATACCCGAAAAAAAAAGTTTCTTCTCCTCGGAATGACGAATGACAGGTGTAAACTCTAGATAGTCCCGAAGATCGAATTCGTTGCAGGTATATTTGATAATCACAGACCTGCGAAAGGCCGGAATATATTACGTCGCTGATGTATTAAAATGTAAAAAAACAAAACAAAAACAAACAAACAAACAAACAAACAAACAAACAAACAAACAAACAAACACGCATGCATTGCATGTGAAGAACACATACACCAAAATGGTCGCGGATAGAATGATGGGAATAGAATACAAACTTTCCAAAACATCTTTCTTCTTGAGGGACAGGTCTGTGGATATGTTGCGTGTGTGTGTTTGTGTGTGTTCGTTTGTGTAAGAGCTGACTTGTTTGTCATTTATACTATTAAAAAGTAATTAGATGAACGTCCATATGTATTGATATTGATATGCATACTGCAATCTCAATGAAATCAAGCTGTTTTTGTTAAATATTATATATATTATATATATATATATATATGTACCATGTGTGTGTGTGCGTGTGTGTGTGTGTGTGTGTGTGTGTGTGTGTGTGTATTTACTGGCGGTTTGCCTCTCATTAGGTATGCATTGTAGCCCTGTGTATAGTTTTGTATGATCTAAGATTCCATGATTATTTTTTCTCCTCCATGATCGCTCTATGGCTTTTTAAAATACATGTAACTATATTATAAAGTATCTCTCGAAATCTTTCCCACTGTCTAACTTTTTTATTCCCCGTCATGCTTTGATGTGATAAACTCCCAAGTTTGCAAACGACAGGTGTAATGTCGTGGAAATGATTTCAATCAATGTTTTCTTTATATCCAGGAAGAAAGAATATTAGCAGCTGTTTTCATTGAAGTCCTGTATGAAGTTTGGGCAGTCAGAGACTGCAGCCAATAGATAGTGATCGAGAAGGCTAGAGCCAAACGATTGGGAAAGCTCGATCCAAGAGTGGAAAGGAATGCTGCAAAATAATCAAAAGGGCTGCGAGATTATGACTGAAAAGGCCGCAGCCAAACCCACCAAAGGGCCGCGGGAAGAGCGCCAAGGGGAATAGAATGTAATGCCAACCAAACGCCTATAGAATTCGGCGTATACAAAGTTGGTGGTACAGGGAATAGATTTCAGACACCCCGACCTGTCCATAGTGAGATCTCCGATCCCATTGTTTATGTCCGGAGAAGATGGACACTTCCGCGATGGGCACCGTGAATCGATCATCACCCATTGTCTTTCCCGAAACAAACCTTTGATGCGATAGCAACGGAGGCTAAAACTGCGTGATTGGTCAGCCCCGTGGTGCATTTCCAGCAACATGCATATTAGTTCCCAACCTCTATTTATAATAGAAGTAAGCTCAATAAATACCCGAAAAAAAAAGTTTCTTCTCCTCGGAATGACGAATGACAGGTGTAAACTCTAGATAGTCCCGAAGATCGAATTCGTTGCAGGTATATTTGATAATCACAGGCCTGCGAAAGGCCGGAATATATACGTCGCTGATGTATTAAAATGTAAAAAAACAAACAAACAAACAAACAAACAAACAAAAAAACAAACAAACAAACAAACAAACACGCATGCATTGCATGTGAAGAACACATACACCAAAATGGTCGAGGATAGAATGATGGGAATAGAATACAAACTTTCCAAAACATCTTTCTTCTTGAGGGACAGGTCTGTGGATATGTTGCGTGTGTGTGTTTGTGTGTGTTTGTTTGTGTAAGAGCTGACTTGTTTGTCATTTATACTATTAAAAAGTAATTAGATGAACGTCCATATGTATTGATATTGAGATGCATACTGCAATCTCAATGAGATCAAGCTGTTTTTGTTAAATATTTTATATATATATATATATATATATATATATATATATGTATCATGTGTGTGTGTGTGTGTGTGTGTATTTACTGGCGGTTTGCCTCTCATTAGGTATGCATTGTAGCCCTGTGTATAGTTTTGTATGATCTAAGATTCCATGATTATTTTTTCTCCTCCATGATCGCTCTATGGCTTTTTAAAATACATGTAACTATATTATAAAGTATCTCTCGAAATCTTTCCCACTGTCTAACTTTTTTATTCCCCGTCATGCTTCGATGTGATAAACTCCCAAGTTTGCAAACGACAGTTGTAATGTCGTGGAAATGATTTCAATCAGTGTTTTCTTTATATCCAGGAAGAAAGAATATTAGCAGCTGTTTTCATTGAAGTCCTGTATGAAGTTTGGACAGTCAGAGACTGCAGCCAATAGATAGTGATCGAGAAGGCTAGAGCCAAACGATTGGGAAAGCTCGATCCAAGAGTGGAAAGGAATGCTGCAAAATAATCAAAAGGGCTGCGAGATTATGACTGAAAAGGCCGCAGCAAAACCCACCAAAGGGCCGCGGGAAGAGCGCCAAGGGGAATAGAATGTAATGCCAACCAAACGCCTAAAGAATTCGGCGTATACAAGTATCTCTCGAAATCTTTCCCACTGTCTAACTTTTTTATTCCCCGTCATGCTTCGATGTGATAAACTCCCAAGTTTGGAAACGACAGGTGTAATGTCGTGGAAATTATTTCAATCAGTGTTTTCTGTATATCCAGGAAGAAAGAATATTAGCAGCTGTATAGAATGTAATGCCAACCAAACGCCTATAGAATTCGGCATATTTAAATACAAAGTGGGTGGTAAAGGTAGAATAGATTTCAAACACCTCGACCTGTCCATAGTGAGATCTCCGATCCCATTGTTATGTCCGGAGAAGATGGCAGATCTTGGAATTATGAACACAGTCATTGCATACAACTTGGAAGGAAGGTATTCCTGACATGCTCTCATACAAAGATCCCCTTTCTCTTCATTACCACAAAGTCAAATTGGATTATATTTCCTGTATCGTGTATAAAGATGGGGGTAATAGTTATAGTTTTGTTCCTTAAAATTGATTTTGGATTGATTCACTACTTTTACACAATTATTGCGAAAGGTCCGATTATATTTCTTTTTCTGGGGGGAGACATACGGTCGAACTTTGTTTACCTCAGGTAAAATGATATTTTAATGGCTATTCTCGGGGGTAACTGACCATCGTCTGACAGTACCATAACAGTTCAGGGAAAAACCACCCTTATCATACCATGAAGACTTCCTAGACTCTGACAGCAGAGCGCCGAAGGTTGCTCTATTTTGTTTATTTTCTTTCCCCGCATGATTCAACGTATTCAATACCACTTCCATATCGAGCTACAGCTTTGTCCATTTATAAGCAAATGCCGAATTGCTCTCTATCAATTGATAGGTTTCATCGGCAGACAACATGGGTGGGGGGGGGGGGGGAGAACAACAGTTGAGAAGTGCTCATGGTAGATTTTATATTGGCTATAATCAATAATCAATGTACATGCATGAGTCTCATTGGTCCAGTTTTGTCTGTTTTGCTGTAATAAGCGAAAATGCAAGTGTTGCACAATGTGCGTATTCGCTGAATTTACTTGGAATAAGTTCGTCTTCATGTGATTGCGAGCATTTCTCCGCTTCGATTTATTTCTCATGATTATGTGTTTTGTATTGTACGGGGATCGTAACAAAAAAAGAACTGTACGCATCCATATCTCCCTATGAGTGAATGAGTGGTGCAGTGCCGACGAGGGTCCTACGCACGCTTTTGGAAATAATAAGAAGCAAATCGTCCAGTCTCGTGAGATTTTAGCTTTGTATCTAACAACGGCATGGATTTGAAAGTCCACGAAAAAGATAGGCTGTGCCAAGTGGTCGCTGAGCAGCCTGTAACCCTAATATTGGCGATGACATGGCGTGATGAGACTTGCATACACCATGCCATACAAGAAGCTGCTCCAGTGGAATGCAAAAAAAAAAAAACAAACAAACAAACAAACAAACTACACATTGCACAGACATTGCAGAGAACTCGCACAAATCAGGGAGGGGCCACCTCTCTGCACCGATGCATAAAAGTAGATCATTCACATGCACACATATTCAAGCATAAATTTATATGCGATAACCAGGTGCATGTGCTATATTAGAATATCTTACCCTATTTTACTCTTTCTATTACTTTTTCTGTGCTCATTCAGGCTTAATGCAAGAATTAAACGTTTAAAAGGAATGACACCTTAATTCATGTTTCCCATTGATAATCGCATTATCAGTACAAGCCACATGTAATCCACGGACTGATTGTCAGACGATTGAAAGTGCAAGTTTCAATTTGTCTTACAAATGTGAATATCAATAATATTTACATTCTAAAGACATTAAGAACCGTTTGTCACTGTCCATCACTTCCTTCGCACTTCACAGTGAGACATATAAATTTAAGTACTTAATTTTTTTTCGGGTCATTGTTCGTACTTGCCTGTATGTATTGAGAGAGCATGTTTTTGCAAACGACTGAAAGAATTAACGCTTGATGAGGTAATGCATTACCTGTAATAATACAGTGAAGTCAATGAATGACGCAATGAATGGTTGTGATCTCTCAATGAATACAGTAATTAAGACCACTGGTTCGTTCCCAATTGAGTATGCTAAAAGTTATCTTTGTCACATGTGTATATAATATATACACGTGGTGATTCTATCCTTCTATGAAGAGTGCTCGATATCCTCAAAGGAAGAGCTATAGACATACTTATATGGATATACCTGCTGTCAACCGAGCGAACTTGTTCCAATACTTATATATATATATATATATATATATATATATATGTGTGTGTGTGTGTGTGTGTGTGTGTGTAGGTGTAGGTGTAAATGACACAGAGAAAGGTGAATTGCAGCTATGAGGAATATCTTTTACGCGGTTACTTTCCAATTCTTTGAAAGTAAGAACATACAATTATACAAGTAATAATACATGAATTTTAATTGAGAAAGAAAAGCTAACTATAGTTATGCGAGATTCAACAGGGGTCGAATAAGCTAATGATATCCACTTTAACCTCGTCCAAACAAACAAACAAACAGCCATATACACTGACGAGAACACACACACAGACAAAATCCTGCCTGTAATTGAAAAAAAAAAATCTGCCTTGTTCTGTACATTGAAAGACGAACGATAATAAAACATGCATGTAGAGTTAGCACTTGTAAATCATGGTACAAATTGAAGTAGGCCTTCGAGTGGTACATCTGTACTGTATTATGTATTGCATGTAAAAGTATAACAATCTTTCAGCTTAATTGTTATTTCTCCTGAAGTGCTGAAGCGCCGTATGATTACATACCGTCTTCATTTGTAATAGCCCTAATTCATTTTCACGAAGTCATGATTTGCATAATGTAGCTACAGTAGGAAAAGATTGTATGTGTTTAAAGTCGACGTGCGGTGTGACATGCTGTATAATCAAGACCACTGGTTGGTTTCCAATCGAGTATGCTAAAAGTTATCTATGTCACATATGTATGTGTGTGTGTGTGTGTGTGTGTGTGCATGCGGTTTGCTTCCTTGTTTTATATTTTATGATGCGACATGCAACTGAGAAAAAACACGCACATATTACAAGGTAGTCGTGTAGAAGGGATGAGAACATGGTTTGAAATTTGTAAGCGCAGATGACACAGAAAAAGGTGAATCACAGCTATGAGGTATATCTTTCACGCTGTTCCTTTCCATTTCTTTGAAAGAACATGCATACAATTATAGTTCCAACCAATGCGTATGAATTTTATTTGAGAAAGAATAGCTAGCTATAGTTTTTTTAATATGCAAGACTCAACAGGGGTAGAATAAGCTAATGCTATCCACTCTAACCTCGTCCAAACAACGAACAAACAAACATCTACACTGACGAGAACACACAGAGCGATAAAATTCTGCCCTTAATCAATGAAAAAAGGAGAAAATGTGCCTTGTTCTGTACATTGAAAGACGAAAAATGCTAAAACATGCATGTACAGGTAGCACTTGTAAATCATGGTACAAATTGCAGAAGGCCTTCGAGTGAGTGGTACTGCATCATGTATTGCATGTAGAGAGATTACAATCTTTCAGCATAGTTATTTCTCCTGAATTGTCTCCTGATAATGTACACTGTTTTCATTTGTAATAGCCCTAATCTATTTTCACGAAGTCATGATTTGCACAATGTAGCTACAGCAGGAAAAGATTGTATGTGTAATAGGTCGTGCGGTGTGATATGCTGTATTAAGGTTGTTTTATTAAAGTACTTGTTTACACCATAACGCGTGTACACCTTCTCTTCTGTTTCTATTGAAAACAGATTGAAAGTAGCATTTTATCAACTTGTTTGATACGCTGTCCACCACTTTGGATCTAAAATGACAACATGTAATATATTCAGTTCCACCAAAATTTGAACTCTCTCTCTCTCTCTCTCTTTCTCTCTCTCTCAAGTCATTGTAATGATGTAATGACGAGTTCAACCAAAAGATGCGTGAGTGGTATTAAATCTTGGTGCTTTCAAGACATCGACACGCTTGCCATCCCGTATTGTTCCGTATCGAGACAAAAGGAAGTGATGAATGATCAGGTACGCGTCACGCGTCTTTGCAAAGTTTAATAGCATCGTTAGAAATCAGTAGCAGATTACTGTGGCTACGCCTTTTGCAAAGATAGGAGTAAAGGCTTCAAGGAAAACAAAAAGTGCCTGTATAGGGGACTGTTTCTCTGAGATCATTGACGTGCCCGTATTTGAACTACATAACTTCGCCAAACAAAAAAAATTACAAAAGCTGGGTGTCAATATACTGTGCTTGGTTTTCAGTTCAGTTCAAAACAAATGAAAGATAATATGGATAACATGGACAGTATCTTCTTATGTGTGAAATATGCCTGATGATTGCGCCTCATGGAGGTTGCATGAAACTCAGAGTAGCAATAAACACGGATGAACCTGCAGTCAACCAAGTGAATTTCTTCCAATACTTCTGTCTATAAAGCTCTTTCTTTGAGGATATCGAGCACTCTTCATAGAAGGACAGAACCACCCAGTGTGTATATATATATATATATATAAAACTCTCACCTCCCTGATACAATATATGTCTGTGTATGTGTATTTTACTGGCGGTTTGTCTTTCATTAGGTATGCACTGTAGCCCTGTGTATAGTTTTGTATGATCTAAGATTCCACGATTATACTGCCCCTCCATGATCGTGCTATGACTTTTTATAATCGGTATCTCTCAAAAATCTTCCCAACTGACTAACTTTTTATTCACCGTCATGCTTCGATGTGATAAACTCACAAGTTTCCAAACTACAATTGTATTGTCGCGGAAATGATTTCAATCACTATTTTCTTTATATCCAGGAAGAAAGAATATTAGCAGCTGTTTTCATCGAATTCATGTATGAAGTTTGGGCAGTCAGAGACTGCAGCCAAAAGATAGTAAATTGAGAAGGCTAGAGCCAAACGATTGGGAAAGCTCGATCCAAGAGTGCAAAGGGCTGCTGCAAAATTATCAAAATGGCTGCGGGATTATGACTGAAAAGGCCGCAACCAAACCCACCAAAGGGCCGCGGGAAGAGCGCCATGGGGTATAGAATGTAATACCAACCAAACCCCTATAGAATTCGGCATATACAAAGTAGGTGGTACAGGTACAATAGATTTCAGACACTACGACCTGTCCATAGTGAGATCTCCGATCCGTTTGTTATGTCCGGAGAAGATGGACACTTCCGCGATGGGCACCGTGAATCGATCATTATCCATTGTCTTTCCCAAAACAAACCCTTGTTGTGATAGCAACGGAGGCTCAAACTGCGTGATTGGCCAACTCCGTGTTGCATTTCCAGCAACATGCAAATTAGTTCACAACCTCTATATAGAATAAGCTCAAAAACCACCCGAAAAAGCTCCTTCTCCTCTGTAGTTTGACATATCATCATGGATAACAACACTTCAAGCGACAGCGATAGTTTTCATCTGCATCTCAGCGATTCTGAAGCATCTTCGGATGACGAGCAGGCGGGACTATTTGAAGGTCGAGAACGGCATGACTCTGGATTCTGTCCAGAAGAAGACCTTTCAAGTGAGGCTGGGAGTTTTTCAGAAGATCGAAGCGGAGGTCAAAGTCAAGATGAAGAAGATGGTCATCGAGTGACGGTGTCTTTCCTGGCTGCTGAAATCAAAGCACTCCGTCAACAAGTGGACTCACAGCAACGACTTCTCAAAGAACTCCACGCTGTAGTCATAGCAAAGTCCCGAACGATGCAGAGAAACGTCGTAGAAGAATTGCAGGGCAGCAACAAGAGCGTGAGGATCGGCGACTATGAGCACGGCATTGTCGTCAACAGAAAGAGATTCCTGCATGTGCTTGCGAGAGCAAAGTGCGGTCAATCTCTTCTGTTGAAGACGATGAGCTTGGTCTACGAAGGCGAGGAGTTGGCCGGCTTCAGTTTCAACGGTGATCGCACTGTTGACCCACCGCTTTCAGCCCTCATCGATGACCAGCGTTTCAAGGCCATCAGCAGCCAAGTGGCAAAGTCATATCCCAGATATGACAGTCCTCGCAAAATCCGCATTTTGCGAGACGCGGTGAACGGCAAATGTTGTAAAATCCGTCGAAAGAGGAGGATTTCCACAGCGTGAATTCGCCCTTCTCTATCGAACCCAAACGGCTCTTTTCAGAGCCACCATATGATCAAGAAAGAATAATAGTCCTATATGTCACAGGTGCAAATAGAATGCACATAGAACGCTCTTAGACATATTATATAACACGCACCCCGCCACAAATATAATTGATTCCATATATAATGCATGTGTATACACAAATAATAGAACTATATAATATAATAGTATATATATATAATGAAGAGTTTGTTTGCAAAAACCGATAAGTCCATTTTTGAAGATTTTGAAGTACAGTCTCTGTCATAAAGTATATAATAATACCTTTTTAATGATATACTGGTCACTACATATAAAGGTACGTTTTTGAAGTTATGGTCAAAAGAAGCAGCATTTTTCGTATTATTCTCTTTATTTTTCTTGACCTTTAATCGCAAATATTTCCATTTGGCAAATATGGACTTGTCGGTTTTTGCAAACAAACTCTTCATATATATATATATATGTGTATATTTTGTATATATATATATATTTATATATCATGCAACACGCAACTAGAAAACAGCATTTATTAAAACAAACAGCACACCACGTATAAAAAAAAATCACACATCTTTAATAGTGACATAGAGTGAGAAATGGTATATAAGGGTGCACTGTATGTATTCTGCATCTGAGTTCAATGTATTTATTAAATTCTGATTACGAATACTCATATTTATCACTTTGTTGGTATCAAAGGCTCTTGATATCCACTTCGATGATCAACATTAATCCCTTTCATTGATCTCATCTCTGCTGTGCTTATCATCTTTTCAGAGCCACCATATGATCAATAAAGAATACTATACCTATAATTATGTCACAAGCGCAAATAGAATGCATTATAGAACACTCTCACACTTATTATACACATAGACTCACCCAAGTGGCGGATCCAGAGGGGGGGGGGCGGAACCGGCGCACGCCCCCCTTTATTTTTCGTAAAAAACAAAAGAAATAAAAAGAAAAACAATGACATGAAAACCGGAAGTGGCACCAGAAATATCAGTCACGCCCCCTTTACAGAATTCCTGGATCCGCCCCTGCACCCCCCCCCCAACAAAGAAATATACGTCCTTAAAAATGCTATCTTTCTGTACCTTTCACCCTACCTTCTGCATTTCTGTGGTCATGTGACATTCCTCTTTACCTGAATACACGCAAATTGAATTTCTAGGTTTCGAAATACCACTTTCTCATTTTCATAGCTATTATAGTACACTTATAAGCCATAATATACAATAAACATTATTGATTGGCTGGCGTGAGACGATTGCAAGGACATGATAATATAATTGCCACTCAGAGGGTTATCACACGCACACACGTTACTGAAAAAATAAATGATACGGTAGTCACATTTTAGGAAGACTGTATTACTATATTTTTTCTGCTTTAAATATTCAAGTTCTATGAAACGATCCGTGCAGGGCAGTTGATTTCGTTCTATATTAAGAAACGGCCATTCGTCGACGACATGAGTGATTTTGTATTGCTAAACGACACCGAGTCCTCCACCTATACAGTATATCTAAAAAGATATAATCGATTTTACCGTTTAACACCCGTTCCTTACGGGAACCTGGTTTACCAGGTTCCCGCGGGAGCAACAAGTGATATACGGGAACCTGGTTTACCAGGTTCCCAAAATGAAGACAAGGGTGCCTATTTCAGTGGCCTAAATTCATGTTTCTTTCTGTTAAAATGCTCAGAATAGTGGGTTTGATAAAAAGGTCAGAGGTTACTCTATCAGGATTTGCTCTCCTTCTGTTTGCAAAATGCGTGTTTTACAGTATTATGTACCTTTTCCTGATTTAGTTTTTTGCTTGTTCTGCTGTGAACTCGTACGAACATGTACATAGCGATCAAGGCTGAGATCAGTTAGAAATGCGGGTTCGCTGACCCCAGTCACCTCATTCAGGTACCTGATTTTGTGTAGAACAAAAGATTCTGAGAGCTCATCAGCGCACGCTCTATTCATACCTCGCACCCGATCGATATTTCCATTGTTCACTGGCACATGTAGTTGACCGTGGAAAGGGGGAAACAAAGAACCGCTTGACTGCTTTCACACAGCTGGATTAATACCAACCTGTGTGCCTCTCTGTCGACGGGCGAAAAGAATCTCGTTTGGGGGCATTAAAGGCACTCAGAGAATTGCGGAAGGAACGGGTTTATAAGATAATATGAGTGAACAATTTAAATGTTATTTCAAGAATTGAATCTTTTTCCCGCAATAGCTACATTTTTTAGAGAAAACTCCTTCCATTGTTTTTGTTATTTACCGGTCAGAGAGAAATGTTGACTCCTGTCATACCTGTGTTATGTAGTGGGTCCATTCCTTCCAATTCAGCACTTTGGATGATCTTGGAATTATAAACACAATGCAACTTGGAAGGAAGGTATTCCTCAAGTTTGACATCCATGTATTTCTTGCAGTAACGTGTTACTGTGGGTTTCATGTGAAGATTAACTTTGCATTCATTTAATAACTTTTGTGAACGATTTGAACTTGAGAAGGCAGTTCAGTACTTCAAGAATCAAACTAATTTTCATGATTACTTTTCATCACAACTTCTTCTTGCATACGTTTAATGATTACGCATACCTGATCGTGCTACCTGCTGCAGCAACATTTTTGGTAATAAAGAATTCGTGGAGGAAATCGCAAATGTTAACATGTAGAGATTTTGATCATATTGCGGATTGAAAAACAACAATTTTGAAAATATGATTTTGCACTACCTCTTCAGTGCAGTTGAAATTTTTGCATTCTCGGTATAGCCAATCTGCACGCGCTGAAGAGCCCTGTCCAAGAAGCACTGTGTGATTTATCGTAGACATCGTCGCTTCCGGGTGTCACGCATGCGTCCAGTTCCTATACCATTTATTTGTTTTCTTTGTCTTATTTTCCGTTGTTACTCCTTTTTTTTTCTTTTTTTGTGGCTATAATTCAGGTTTGAAGGAGTTGAAAGTTTCTGAATTTTACTGATTTGCGGTCTCTAGAGTCATGGTTACAGGTACAAGGCTTCAATGTGCCGATCAAATGATGGAAAGCGAAGAAATCTTCAACAAAAAATACCCCTCGATAAAGGTAGGACGTGACCTGAGTGCACATGCAGCCAAAAACGGGGGCACGTTTGTCCCCTCAGCTATCCCATTATAAAGAAAACCACTGCTCTCTGCACGGCAAGTAGGTATTGGTGATACCGATAAATTTCCGCTTTGTTGTATTGCAATTAATAACGTATTTTGATATTACGAGCTACAAAGTTATCTGTATTGGAAATATTGTAAACTATGAATATTTCATGATGAAAACGCTTTGAGTATCTTATAATTTCACTTTTCACTGAGAAAAATGTCTCTGTAGGCCTTTATTGCTATCAGCGTGATACGATCATTTGGCAAATAAAACAGAATGAGAAAACAGTGAGTTCTTTTCTTTTCATGGTACAGGTATATATTGCTACTTCATATCAAAATACAGTTATTGGTTACAGTTATGAAAGTTGTCTCTCTTGCATTTCTTCTTTTGAATCTGTTTTGTTTTGTTTGTTTTTTGTTTGTTTGTTTGTTTATTTGTTTGTTTATAACGGCAGCCCGTGTGTTGAAGAGCTATACATAATCGTTGCTGTTTGGGCAAAACTTCAGTTTCTGTGTGACAACCTTTTTACGGGTATAATATATATTTCACAGATAGGGTATGGATTTTATTTATGTGGATTGTTTAGATGTGTGTGTGTGTGTTTGTGTGTGTGTGTGTGTGCGCGCGCGCGCTTTGGTAACTGCAAATTGATAGATCTTTTTTGTTTCATTATTTTGTGTGAGGTTTTCAGGGATATTTCCCCATGTGCCCCAAACACACACACACACACACACACACACACACACACACACACATACACATGTATTGTAACAAGGGATAATGAAAAATGTGTTATGCTATGTTATGTTATGTTAATATATAAACACATAACTACAGTATGATACTATTTAAAGGCAATCCAGCGTTAATTCTTTCAGCCGTTTGGATGGCGGCAGTACCAAAAACAGATTACAAAACGTAGGCCCCCGCTTCCTCCCCCCCCCCCCCAGAAAAAAAAAATACAACGGCACCTTCCGCAACGATAAAAGACAGGGAATCAATAAAAATGCAATTTCAGGGTATGAAACTTTAACTCATTTATTGAACTTACATCTCTATAGAGGTTGTGAACTAATTTTCATGTTGCTGGAAATGCAACACGGAGCTGACCAATCACACAGTTTCAGCCTCCGTTGCTATCACAACAAAGGTTTGTTTTGGGAAAGGCAATGGATAATGATCGATTCACGGTGCCCATCGCGGAAGTGTCCATCTTCTCCGGACATAAACAATGGGATCGGAGATCTCACTATGGACAGGTCGGGGTGTCTGAAATCTATTGTACCTGTACCACCTACTTTCTATATGCCAAATTCTTAAGGGGTTTGGTTGGTATTACATTCTATACCCCATGGCGCTCTTCCCGCGGCCCTTTGGTGGGTTTGGCTGCGGCCTTTTCAGTCATAATCCCGCAGCCCTTTTGATCATTTTGCAGCAGCCCTTTGCACTCTTGACATCACGCTTTCCTAGAATCGTTTGGTAGCGGCCTTCTCGATCACCATCTTTCGGCTGCAGCCTCTGACTGCCCGACATATTATGTTCACATAGGACTTCGATGAAAACAACTGATAATATTTCCTTTCTTCCTGGATTATATATAACTAGATGAATAGATATATAAATAAATAGATAAACACATAAATAAATAAGTAAGTAAATAGAAAATAATAAATACATAACTACTAAATAGCACATAGATTCATAAATTTATAAATACTTGACTAGTACATTTCAACATTCTATAATAGTCACGCAATAAACATCTGTTCGTCAGCTGACCGAGAGAGTCGGATTCAAATCTCAGAAGATGCTAAGCATGCAGCATAAAATATACAGACTACATACCGGTATTATGACCTCGCTGAGACATGCTGATTTCCATGTGTAAATGTTTGCAAGGCGAAATCTAAATAGTGCCTGCATCCGTCACGTCCAATGCAGGTATGTTTGCTGTTGTTGTTCATTTTCTACATCCGCAGTATATTTTTAGCCTCTTGTAATGAGTTCGTACATACATGTACTTGCAAGTATGTACGAAGTCATTATAAGATTAATTTTGTGTGCATGTACACAAAATATAGCCGCTTTGCCATAAAAACGATTAAAAAAAAACGACTGGTAACGCCATTCTATAGTGTGTATCCATACACGCGTGCGTGACGAGGATCTATGGATGTTTGATAATAAACTGCCGTGTTGATATCCAAAGTCGAATGATAGCTTGACAGTTGGTATGGACTTGAAATTATCTTCTGACATTCGGTGTCTTGAGAGCGCATGATTGACGTTTTAACTGTTCAAAAGAAATATTGATCAGTTGATTGAAATCATTTCCGTGCAGGCCCAAACTCCCCGAATTCTATGCGTCATTACTGTCACCCCTGGTTGCATGTGCTTGTAATACATAAATCACTGATAACAGCAAAAGGAATAAAAAATAAGAATGAAGTAACAAACAAACACACAAACACACACACACACACATAGACACATGTTACGACAAATAGATTAAAATGCCTAATGTCAAACAATTATTAAAAACCCTGCTTGAAATATACTCCATGTTTGTGGCAATAAAGATCGAAAATATACCTCATTGTTATTTAGAAGATAAGATACACTGTACAAACATTTAAAGCATATTGATAAATCACATGCTTTATTAAGTTTCATCTTCCTGATATGGGCCATTTGAACCTGCATTCAGTATGCAAATTGTAGAGGTGAGACGAACCTATGAGATGACAGCAATATCATTTTATGTTTTGTACTCCCTTCACGGTTCACAACTCTACACTACACTACTATCTGTGTGTAGAGTTCTATTAGACGCTGCCACGAGAGGGCGTTGTTCTAAACAAGTTGTTCGTCACAACAAGGAGTTTGTTATTCATAAAAGGGATTGCAGAACCCGAGCGGCGTTTTGAACGGAAAAGCCGTAGAGCGGGCCACTGCGGGAATACGCTTGAGTACCCCGGCGCATTAACGGGCTTTTCAAAGCGCCGCTCAAAGGACCGCTGAACGGCGGCGCCGCTGTTTTCCTGCACAATGTAATCTGCCAAGGCGCCTTAATTAGAAGAAAAAAAAAATACATGATCTGAAATAGTAAGCACACACTCACAAATATACACTTATATGTTACCACAATGTGTCTGTGTGTATGAAAAAGAAAAAAAATGTAAATGTGTTTATTTTTCCTCCTTTTTTATTTCCACAGGAAAACGTGGTCGTACCGCAAAATCTCCAGCTGGTGATATCCCAACAAACAGTAAGTATTTATTTGGATTTATGCAAACTTCGGGGTGATGTAAAATCTACATGTTTAAAGTAACTAAAGGGAAACAAGAGAGAGTGTGGAATTGGGAATAGACCCGGAGGAGGTTACTGCATTTACAGACCTGAAAATTAGAGATCTGGCACTCTCCCCCGCACACTTCCCTTATTATGTATACTCTATACTTTCTTTATTAATTCAAAAAAAAAATAAATCGAATATGCCACTAAGTGGGTGTACAAGATGTCTTAAAAATGCCCGAAAATTCAAAAAAAGTAAACGTCCTATCCCATACCCTCCCCCGCACATCTTCATTAATATCTACAGAAATTTTCTTGCTTTTGGATAGAAAAGAAAATCAAGTATTTGACCAAAAATGCGCAGCAGATCTCTGAATTTCATTTGTTTAAAAATGCAATATCTCCCTCATGTGGAAGGGGGTTATTCCCCTGCAAGATCCTCCCAACATTTTTCTGCATCCTGAATACTAGGATATTTTTTATATACTATGATAACACAAAAATGAAATATCTCACCAAAGGTGAGCACCATATGTCTGAATTTTAGATCTGATTATACAGAATCTTTATATGTGTGAGAGGGAGTGTTAATATTAACACACACACAGCAAGAAATGAGCCTGTTCGGCGAACGGTAGCGAATTTCTGGTCAATCCAGAAACTCCTCGAGAAGTTTAATTCTCTCTGCCAAAACACCTACTAACATTGGCACATGGAACGTAAGAACGCTTTTCCAATGTGGCAAACTAGACCAGGTTTTAAATGAAATGGATAATTATGGACTTGAAATACTAGGCATTAGTGAAATGAGATGGACAGGAAAGGAAAAGATTACTAAATTAAATAAAACACTCCCCTATTCTGGGCAAGAGAATATCCATACGCATGGAGTAGGCATTACAATTAGGAAAAGAAATAAATACAGCCCTAATAGGATGGACCCCAGTAGACCATAGAATTGAAGGGGTCGGTGCAATATAGCGCTAACTCACACTTCTGTCAAAATTGAGTTACATGCATTTTCATAATTCTTATCCTACACTCTAACCTCCGTGAAAATATCATATTTGAATTCAGCCAATAAGATGGTGAAAAATGCATGCATTCTTGTTTTATTAATGTACAATATATGGACTTTCCAAACATTCAACAGCGATTATCTCAAAATGACTATTGCGTGGGTTAGCACTATATTGCACCGACCCCTTCAATTATTACTGCAAGGTTATGTAGTAGACATGGGAAAACTACCGTCATACAATAATAAAATAAAAATAATAATAGTGGCCTCTTATAAAGCGCTGAAAGTCCATCAATGATGATGCTCATGGCGCTCTTACATATGAAATAGCGAATGAAAAACAAACAAAAACAAGATGCTTACTATACATAACGAAATCAATCTCAGAACGTAAGAAAAACCCTTCATGTACAAATTATACAGTAACTTATACAGTGTACAAAACGACTCAATTACAAGCATAATATGCACCAACAGAGAATTCTGAGGAAGATGAAAAAGTCGAATTCTAAGGAAAACTGCAAGATATTATAGACCACACTCCCAGCTACGATGTAAAACTCCTTATTGGAGACGGTAGTGCTCAAATCAGCAAGGAGAGGAAGGGCTTATAGCAAACCATTGGTCCACATGGAACAGCATCTACCAACAGTGACAATGATGTACGCTTCATATCATTCTGCACTACAAATGGCCTCAGCATTGCAAGCACATACTTCCAGCACAAACTCATCCACAAGAAGCCTTGACGGGCAATCTGGAGGAAAACCCATCAATGAAATTGATTAAATAAGCATCAACACTAGATAAATTTTTATATTCAGATCCTTGAAGAAGTTCATCTGATTGGTAATTTTCTAGATAAGGCGACATTTGTTTTGCACACAACCAAAGAAAACAACTATTTACCTTGCGTGAGCTTTCGCCTACTGTCTGCAAGCTTCATCAGACTGACGTTGACTCGCCGTAGATGGGGTGCAGGCAGTCTTACAGTCCGAGAGACCCAAGCCAGCCTCCTTCGTAATAATGTGGTTGGGATCCTCAAAAAAGCCAACCCTCCAGAGTCCAACATCACCAATCAAGAAAGACAAACTTTGAAGGACTTGTCTAGCAACAAAGATATTGTTATCTTGCCGGCGGACAAGGGGAAGGCAACGGTCGTACTGAACGTAGAGGATTACATGGAAAAGGTCAGCCATATGTTAGAAGATCAGAAAACATACGAGAAACTTCCGTCAGACCCAACACCAAAGTACAAAAGGAAACTTTTCTCTATCCTGAGATCATTAAAGGAAGAAGAGAAGATCTCGCCAAGACAGTATGAATATCTGTACCCCACAGAAGAAAACATCCCACGTCTTTATTGCACATCCGAGACCCACATGGAAGGCTACCCTCTACGTCCTATTGTTGACTACATAGGTTCAATTTCTTACAACACATGAAGGTCGCTGGCCGACATTTTGGCTCCTTTGGTGGGAAAGACAGACCATCATGTCCAGAATTCCAAAGAATTCGCTGAGGAAATCAGTGAGTTGACCTTTGAACAAGGAGAGTCACTGGTGTCTTTTGATGTGGTCAGCCTTTTCACCAATACTCCCATTGACCAATCCTTGGACATTGTCAAAGATCGTCTTCATAAGGATACTAGTCTGAAGGAAACAACCAACCTGACTCCAGACAACATCATCGAGCTGTTGAGTTTCAACCTTACTAACACCTATTTCCTATTCAACGGCCAGGTCTACCGCCAGAAGTTTGGAGCAGCGAGGGGCCGGTCAGCCCTGTCTCCCCTATTGTGGCGAACCTGTTAATGGAAGATCTAGAACCGACAGTCCTTTCCACAGCACCCACTGCTATCAAACCCAGACTCTGGAAACGATATGTCGATGACCAACTCAAGGACCATCTTAACAAAACAGATGTTACAGGGAGTTTCAAGTTTACACATTTTAAATGTATTTTTTTTTTATTCAAATTTAAATCACATTTATTTATTTACCACATGTGGGATGGATAGTAGTCCAGGCTAGGCTCCATAGAAAGTGCACCTAACCTTGTTTTTTGATTATATACAATGTTATTTGATAGTTTCTAGTCAATTCGAGGGTGCTGATTCCAAATTTATTTGATGCCACTCGCGTAACCTTGAGCATTTTTGGCAAAATGCAGTAATATTGAGTAATATTTGCACATGTAAGAAAATTTTCATTTCAATTAGGTATATTTAGTGTTATAAGCTTATTTTCAATTCAAGATGGCCGCCACTTCTATACTCATGTACTATAAAATGAATGGCAAAAATATGCATGAAATAGAAGACGAATTTTGCTGTATTTCCACTCACATACCTACGCTATTATTGAGTTCTGTATGTGCAATGCAAACTTGATGAGTGTCACTAGCAAAACAAGCAAGCAAGCAAACAAACAAACAGAAAATATATTGTTTTTTAGGCTTATTGTGCTCTTATTAATACAAAACTTTCAAATGGATGCAACCATATACTCCTGTACAATATATGAACCGCAAAATGTACATGGAAATTAAGAAAAAAAAAATTTTTTTTTTTTCTGTCATGCAGCTACTAACACTGTTTATTTATTTTGGTGCTGATTGTAAATCAGAAGGTTGTTACTTGCAAAGAGCTGTTTGAATAACATCCACATTTGCCATCTCAATCTGGATTTTTCCCAAAGAATTGAAAAAAAAAACCCACTAAAACTTGAATTAAAGCCAACATGAAGATCCTTTATCAGGAATTATTATATATGAATAGTTCAACATATTTATTTGCGTTGAGATGTTCAACAACATAATATTCACTCTCATTTACTGAATTAAAAGCTGAACCTTAGATGATGACACAAATTACATTTTCAAATAACTGTCCCGTTCTCCATTAGGATTATAAAAGCGATATTATACAAACTTTTGAATCCCCTCATCTGAGAAAGAACATGAGGCAGGGGATAGTGGAAAACAGGGATCACTTAACTTCCTCTCGTCAAATCTCTGATATAAAAAAAAAGAATGCCCAAAAGTTGCCATGTTATTCCAGAATATGATTTGCTTGAAAATACAAATGACAAATGACCTTCTGACTTATTATATCGGAGCCCGCGGTTCCGTGACCCCTGCAATCTTGTCACTGGGTGATCTTGCCATAGAGACGGGGTGAAGACAAGGGAACTTGCTTGAGCATTCCTTTACAGAAGATCCAAAGTCCAATCTTACCAGCAACCATCCACAGAGCTATCTGACAATTATGCATGCTGACATTGTTGGAACCAGATCAGCTGCGTTAGGACTCTGAATGATAGCCTCCCCGAGGGTGGCTGTCAATAACTTGTAACCCCACTCCTTCTTAATATACACATGGAGACAGTACAGTGACTTCATATATAATATAGGAAGTTTGCTCGTGCAGATAATCTTGCCCTTACGTCTCATAGAAGGTCCTTGGATGATATCAGCCAAGTCCTGATTCATCCCAAGACATTAGAAGAGTAAATTCCAGCGCATATTTACTTTTTTTGAGAGAGAAAAAAAAAATCCTATCCACAAACGTTCGCAATCCAACCCTTTGTTATGGTCACCCCCCCCCCACACACACACACACAAAAATGAGCCTGTTCGGCGGACGGTGGCGAGTTTCTGTTCAATCCCCCCCCCCTCCCCCCGCGCTTTCGCGGACTCTTTGTTCTTGGCTCGGTCAGATTTGAATTTTTCAGCGAAGTTAAAATTTCAGCGGCGTATGCCCACTTTTCAATTACGTAAGTCATTAGTTGTGCAGCCGTTGAGCGATTTGAGTGATAAATGGTGCCTGACTTGTGGCCGCTGTGAGACCGTTTGCTCACTTGTTGCCGAGGATAATACAGACCAGCATCTGCCAGGCCACACTTATGACATGTTCACAACTCAGAGGAGCGACCTGTCGATTTACAGCCTGTCCGAGCGCCGCTAGAATTTAGGATACGCTTTACAATTTGAGAAGTCGAGTGGGTTGTGAAGTCCCAGCAAAGCCCGAGCATGTGGACAACTGAACAACTCTCAATCTATCTCTATTTAAAATCAACAGAGAAAGATCCCTCAAGACTTAATTAGAAGAAGAAAAAATACATGATCTGAACTAGTAAGCACACACTCACAAATATACACTTATATGTTACCACAATGTGTCTGTGTGTATGAAAAGGAAAAAATTGTAAATGCGTTTATTTTTCCTCCTTTTTTATTTCCACAGGAAAATGTGGTCGTACCGCAAAATCTCCAGCTGGTGATATCCCAACAAACAGTATGTATTTATTTGGATTTATGCAAACTTCGGGGTGATGTAAAATCTACATGTTTAAAGTAACTAAAGGGAAACAAGAGAGAGTGTGGAATTGGGAATTGACCCGGAGGAGATTACTGCATTCACAGACCTGAAAATTAGAGATCTGGCACTCTCCCCCGCACACTTCCCTTATTATGTATACTATTTACTTTCTTTATCAATTCAAAAAAAAATCGAATATGGCACTAAGTAGGTGTACAAGATGTCTTAAAAATGCCCGAAAATTCAAAATCGTCCTCGTGTGTCAAGGGGGTATGGCTATCCCATACCCTCCCCCGCACATCTTCATTAATATCTACAGAAATTTTCTTGCTTTTGGATAGAAAAGAAAATCAAGTATTTGACCAAAAATGCGCAGTGCTCAGATCTCTGAATTTCATTTGTTTAAAAATGCAAAATCTCCCTCATGTGGAAGGGGGTTATTCCCCTGCAAGATCCTCCCAACATTTTTCTGCATCCTGAATACTAGGATATTTTTTTATATACTATGATAACACAAAAATGAAATATCTCACCAAAGGTGTGCACCATATGTCTGAATTTTAGATCTGATTATACAGAATCTTTATATGTGTGAGAGGGAGTGTTAATATTAACACACACACAACAAGAAATGAGCCTGTTCGGCGGAGGGTAGCGAATTTCTGGTCAATCCAGAAACTCCTCGAGAAGTTTAATTCTCTCTGCCAAAACACCTACTAACATTGGCACATGGAACGTAAGAACGCTTTTCCAATGTGGCAAACTAGACCAGGGTTTAAATGAAATGGATAATTATGGACTTGAAATACTAGGCATTAGTGAAATGAGATGGACAGGAAAGGAAAAGATTACTAAATTAAATAAAACACTCCCCTATTCTGGGCAAGAGAATATCCATACGCATGGAGTAGGCATTATAATTAGGAAAAGAAATAAGTACAGCCCTAATAGGATGGACCCCAGTAGACCATAGAATTGAAGGGGTCGGTGCAATATAGCGCTAACTCACACTTCTGTCAAAATTGAGTTACATGCATTTTCATAATTCTTATCCTACACTCTAACCTCCGTGAAAATATCATATTTCAATTCAGCCAATAAGATGGTGAAAAATGCATGCATTCTTGTTTTATCAATGTACAATGTATGGACTTTCCAAACATTCAACAGCGATTATCTCAAAATGACTATTGAGTGGGTTAGCACTATATTGCACCGACCCCTTCAATTATTACTGCAAGGTTATGTAGTAGACATGGGAAAACTACCGTCATACAAGCATAATATGCACCAACAGAGAATTCTGAGGAAGATGAAAAAGTCGAATTCTAAGGAAAACTGCAAGATATTATAGACCACACTCCCAGCTACGATGTAAAACTCCTTATTGGAGACGGTAGTGCTCAAATCAGCAAGGAGAGGAAGGGCTTATAGCAAACCATTGGTCCACATGGAACAGCATCTTCCCACAGTGACAATGATGTACGCTTCATATCATTCTGCACTACAAATGGCCTCAGCATTGCGAGCACATACTTCCAGCACAAACTCATCCACAAGAAGCCTTGACGGGCAATCTGGAGGAAAACCCATCAATGAAATTGATTAAATAAGCATCAACACTAGATAAATTTTTATATTCAGATCCTTGAAGAAGTTCATCTGATTGGTAATTCTCCAGTTAAGGCGACATTTGTTTTGCACACAACCAAAGAAAACAACTATTTACCTTGCGTGAGCTTTCGCCTACTGTCTGCAAGCTTCATCAGACTGACGTTGACTCGCCGTAGATGGGGTGCAGGCAGTCTTACAGTCCGAGAGACCCAAGCCAGCCTCCTTCGTAATAATGTGGTTGGGATCCTCAAAAAAGCCAATCCTCCACCTCCAGAGTCCAACATCACCAATCAAGAAAGACAAACTTTGAAGGACTTGTCTAGCAACAAAGATATTGTTATCTTGCCGGCGGACAAGGGGAAGGCAACAGTCGTAGTGAACGTAGAGGATTACATGGAAAAGGTCAGTCATATGTTAGAAGATCAGAAAACATACGAGAAACTTCCGTCAGACCCAACACCAAAGTACAAAAGGAAACTTTTCTCTATCCTGAGATCATTAAAGGAAGAAGAGAAGATCTCGCCAAGACAGTATGAATATCTGTACCCCACAGAAGAAAACATCCCACGTCTTTATTGCACATCCGAGACCCACAAGGAAGGCTACCCTCTACGTCCTATTGTTGACTACATAGGTTCAATTTTTTACAACACATGAAGGTCGCTGGCCGACATTTTGGCTCCTACCTTTGGTGGGAAAGACAGACCATCATGTCCAGAATTCCAAAGAATTCGCTGAGGAAATCAGTGAGTTGACCTTTGAACAAGGAGAGTCACTGGTGTCTTTTGATGTGGTCAGCCTTTTCACCAATACTCCCATTGACCAATCCTTGGACATTGTCAAAGATTGTCTTCATAAGGATACTAGTCTGAAGGAAACAACCAACCTGACTCCAGACAACATCATCGAGCTGTTGAGTTTCAACCTTACTAACACCTATTTCCTATTCAACGGCCAGGTCTACCGCCAGAAGTTTGGAGCAGCGAGGGGCCGGTCAGCCCTGTCTCCCCTATTGTGGCGAACCTGTTAATGGAAGATCTAGAACCGACAGTCCTTTCCACAGCACCCACTGCTATCAAACCCAGACTCTGGAAACGATATGTCGATGACCAACTCAAGGACCATCTTAACAAAACAGATGTTACAGGGAGTTTCAAGTTTACACATTTTAAATGTATTTTTTTTTAATTCAAATTTAAATCACATTTATTTATTTACCACATGTGGGATGGATAGTAGTCCAGGCTAGGCTCCATAGAAAGTGCACCTAACCTTGTTTTTTGATTATATACAATGTTATTTGATAGTTTCTAGTCAATTCGAGGGTGCTGATTCCAAATTTATTTGATGCCACTCGCGTAACCTTGAGCATTTTTGGCAAAATGCAGTAATATTGAGTAATATTTGCACATGTAAGAAAATTTTCATTTCAATTAGGTATATTTAGTGTTATAAGCTTATTTTCAATTCAAGATGGCCGCCACTTCTATACTCATGTACTATAAAATGAATGGCAAAAATATGCATGAAATAGAAGACGAATTTTGCTGTATTTCCACTCACATACCTACGCTATTATTGAGTTCTGTATGTGCAATGCAAACTTGATGAGTGTCACTAGCAAAACAAGCAAGCAAGCAAACAAACAAACAGAAAATATATTGTTTGTAGGCTTATTGTGCTCTTATTAATACAAAACTTTCAAATGGATGCAACCATATACTCCTGTACAATATATGAACCGCAAAATGTACATGGAAATTAAGAAAAAAAAAATCTTTTTTTTTTCTGTCATGCAGCTACTAACACTGTTTATTTATTTTGGTGCTGATTGTAAATCAGAAGGTTGTTACTTGCAAAGAGCTGTTTGAATAACATCCACATTTGCCATCTCAATCTGGATTTTTCCCAAAGAATTGAAAAAAAAAACCCACTAAAACTTGAATTAAAGCCAACATGAAGATCCTTTATCAGGAATTATTATATATGAATAGTTCAACATATTTATTTGCGTTGAGATGTTCAACAACATAATATTCACTCTCATTTACTGAATTAAAAGCTGAACCTTAGATGATGACACAAATTACATTTTCAAATAACTGTCCCGTTCTCCATTAGGATTATAAAAGCGATATTATACAAACTTTTGAATCCCCTCATCTGAGAAAGAACATGAGGCAGGGGATAGTGGAAAACAGGGATCACTTAACTTCCTCTCGTCAAATCTCTGATATAAAAAAAAGAATGCCCAAAAGTTGCCATGTTATTCCAGAATATGATTTGCTTGAAAATACAAATGACAAATGACCTTCTGACTTATTATATCGGAGCCCGCGGTTCCGTGACCCCTGCAATCTTGTCACTGGGTGATCTTGCCATAGAGACGGGGTGAAGACAAGGGAACTTGCTTGAGCATTCCTTTACAGAAGATCCAAAGTCCAATCTTACCAGCAACCATCCACAGAGCTATCTGACAATTATGCATGCTGACATTGTTGGAACCAGATCAGCTGCGTTAGGACTCTGAATGATAGCCTCCCCGAGGGTGGCTGTCAATAACTTGTAACCCCACTCCTTCTTAATATACACATGGAGACAGTACAGTGACTTCATATATAATATAGGAAGTTTGCTCGTGCAGATAATCTTGCCCTTACGTCTCATAGAAGGTCCTTGGATGATATCAGCCAAGTCCTGATTCATCCCAAGACATTAGAAGAGTAAATTCCAGCGCATATTTACTTTTTTTGAGAGAGAAAAAAAAACCTATCCACAAACGTTCGCAATCCAACCCTTTGTTATGGTCACCCCCCCCCCCCCACACACACACACACAAAAATGAGCCTGTTCGGCGGACGGTGGCGAGTTTCTGTTCAATCCCCCCCCCCCCCCCCTCCCCCCGCGCTTTCGCGGACTCTTTGTTCTTGGCTCGGTCAGATTTGAATTTTTCAGCGAAGTTAAAATTTCAGCGGCGTATGCCCACTTTTCAATTACGTAAGTCATTAGTTGTGCAGCCGTTGAGCGATTTGAGTGATAAATGGTGCCTGACTTGTGGCCGCTGTGAGACCGTTTGCTCACTTGTTGCCGAGGATAATACAGACCAGCATCTGCCAGGCCACACTTATGACATGTTCACAACTCAGAGGAGCGACCTGTCGATTTACAGCCTGTCCGAGCGCCGCTAGAATTTAGGATACGCTTTACAATTTGAGAAGTCGAGTGGGTTGTGAAGTCCCAGCAAAGCCCGAGCATGTGGACAACTGAACAACTCTCAATCTATCTCTATTTAAAATCAACAGAGAAAGATCCCTCAAGACTTAATTAGAAGAAGAAAAAATACATGATCTGAACTAGTAAGCACACACTCACAAATATACACTTATATGTTACCACAATGTGTCTGTGTGTATGAAAAGGAAAAAATTGTAAATGCGTTTATTTTTCCTCCTTTTTTATTTCCACAGGAAAATGTGGTCGTACCGCAAAATCTCCAGCTGGTGATATCCCAACAAACAGTATGTATTTATTTGGATTTATGCAAACTTCGGGGTGATGTAAAATCTACATGTTTAAAGTAACTAAAGGGAAACAAGAGAGAGTGTGGAATTGGGAATTGACCCGGAGGAGATTACTGCATTCACAGACCTGAAAATTAGAGATCTGGCACTCTCCCCCGCACACTTCCCTTATTATGTATACTATTTACTTTCTTTATCAATTCAAAAAAAAATCGAATATGGCACTAAGTAGGTGTACAAGATGTCTTAAAAATGCCCGAAAATTCAAAATCGTCCTCGTGTGTCAAGGGGGTATGGCTATCCCATACCCTCCCCCGCACATCTTCATTAATATCTACAGAAATTTTCTTGCTTTTGGATAGAAAAGAAAATCAAGTATTTGACCAAAAATGCGCAGTGCTCAGATCTCTGAATTTCATTTGTTTAAAAATGCAAAATCTCCCTCATGTGGAAGGGGGTTATTCCCCTGCAAGATCCTCCCAACATTTTTCTGCATCCTGAATACTAGGATATTTTTTTATATACTATGATAACACAAAAATGAAATATCTCACCAAAGGTGTGCACCATATGTCTGAATTTTAGATCTGATTATACAGAATCTTTATATGTGTGAGAGGGAGTGTTAATATTAACACACACACAACAAGAAATGAGCCTGTTCGGCGGAGGGTAGCGAATTTCTGGTCAATCCAGAAACTCCTCGAGAAGTTTAATTCTCTCTGCCAAAACACCTACTAACATTGGCACATGGAACGTAAGAACGCTTTTCCAATGTGGCAAACTAGACCAGGGTTTAAATGAAATGGATAATTATGGACTTGAAATACTAGGCATTAGTGAAATGAGATGGACAGGAAAGGAAAAGATTACTAAATTAAATAAAACACTCCCCTATTCTGGGCAAGAGAATATCCATACGCATGGAGTAGGCATTATAATTAGGAAAAGAAATAAGTACAGCCCTAATAGGATGGACCCCAGTAGACCATAGAATTGAAGGGGTCGGTGCAATATAGCGCTAACTCACACTTCTGTCAAAATTGAGTTACATGCATTTTCATAATTCTTATCCTACACTCTAACCTCCGTGAAAATATCATATTTCAATTCAGCCAATAAGATGGTGAAAAATGCATGCATTCTTGTTTTATCAATGTACAATGTATGGACTTTCCAAACATTCAACAGCGATTATCTCAAAATGACTATTGAGTGGGTTAGCACTATATTGCACCGACCCCTTCAATTATTACTGCAAGGTTATGTAGTAGACATGGGAAAACTACCGTCATACAAGCATAATATGCACCAACAGAGAATTCTGAGGAAGATGAAAAAGTCGAATTCTAAGGAAAACTGCAAGATATTATAGACCACACTCCCAGCTACGATGTAAAACTCCTTATTGGAGACGGTAGTGCTCAAATCAGCAAGGAGAGGAAGGGCTTATAGCAAACCATTGGTCCACATGGAACAGCATCTTCCCACAGTGACAATGATGTACGCTTCATATCATTCTGCACTACAAATGGCCTCAGCATTGCGAGCACATACTTCCAGCACAAACTCATCCACAAGAAGCCTTGACGGGCAATCTGGAGGAAAACCCATCAATGAAATTGATTAAATAAGCATCAACACTAGATAAATTTTTATATTCAGATCCTTGAAGAAGTTCATCTGATTGGTAATTCTCCAGTTAAGGCGACATTTGTTTTGCACACAACCAAAGAAAACAACTATTTACCTTGCGTGAGCTTTCGCCTACTGTCTGCAAGCTTCATCAGACTGACGTTGACTCGCCGTAGATGGGGTGCAGGCAGTCTTACAGTCCGAGAGACCCAAGCCAGCCTCCTTCGTAATAATGTGGTTGGGATCCTCAAAAAAGCCAATCCTCCACCTCCAGAGTCCAACATCACCAATCAAGAAAGACAAACTTTGAAGGACTTGTCTAGCAACAAAGATATTGTTATCTTGCCGGCGGACAAGGGGAAGGCAACAGTCGTAGTGAACGTAGAGGATTACATGGAAAAGGTCAGTCATATGTTAGAAGATCAGAAAACATACGAGAAACTTCCGTCAGACCCAACACCAAAGTACAAAAGGAAACTTTTCTCTATCCTGAGATCATTAAAGGAAGAAGAGAAGATCTCGCCAAGACAGTATGAATATCTGTACCCCACAGAAGAAAACATCCCACGTCTTTATTGCACATCCGAGACCCACAAGGAAGGCTACCCTCTACGTCCTATTGTTGACTACATAGGTTCAATTTTTTACAACACATGAAGGTCGCTGGCCGACATTTTGGCTCCTACCTTTGGTGGGAAAGACAGACCATCATGTCCAGAATTCCAAAGAATTCGCTGAGGAAATCAGTGAGTTGACCTTTGAACAAGGAGAGTCACTGGTGTCTTTTGATGTGGTCAGCCTTTTCACCAATACTCCCATTGACCAATCCTTGGACATTGTCAAAGATTGTCTTCATAAGGATACTAGTCTGAAGGAAACAACCAACCTGACTCCAGACAACATCATCGAGCTGTTGAGTTTCAACCTTACTAACACCTATTTCCTATTCAACGGCCAGGTCTACCGCCAGAAGTTTGGAGCAGCGAGGGGCCGGTCAGCCCTGTCTCCCCTATTGTGGCGAACCTGTTAATGGAAGATCTAGAACCGACAGTCCTTTCCACAGCACCCACTGCTATCAAACCCAGACTCTGGAAACGATATGTCGATGACCAACTCAAGGACCATCTTAACAAAACAGATGTTACAGGGAGTTTCAAGTTTACACATTTTAAATGTATTTTTTTTTAATTCAAATTTAAATCACATTTATTTATTTACCACATGTGGGATGGATAGTAGTCCAGGCTAGGCTCCATAGAAAGTGCACCTAACCTTGTTTTTTGATTATATACAATGTTATTTGATAGTTTCTAGTCAATTCGAGGGTGCTGATTCCAAATTTATTTGATGCCACTCGCGTAACCTTGAGCATTTTTGGCAAAATGCAGTAATATTGAGTAATATTTGCACATGTAAGAAAATTTTCATTTCAATTAGGTATATTTAGTGTTATAAGCTTATTTTCAATTCAAGATGGCCGCCACTTCTATACTCATGTACTATAAAATGAATGGCAAAAATATGCATGAAATAGAAGACGAATTTTGCTGTATTTCCACTCACATACCTACGCTATTATTGAGTTCTGTATGTGCAATGCAAACTTGATGAGTGTCACTAGCAAAACAAGCAAGCAAGCAAACAAACAAACAGAAAATATATTGTTTGTAGGCTTATTGTGCTCTTATTAATACAAAACTTTCAAATGGATGCAACCATATACTCCTGTACAATATATGAACCGCAAAATGTACATGGAAATTAAGAAAAAAAAAATCTTTTTTTTTTCTGTCATGCAGCTACTAACACTGTTTATTTATTTTGGTGCTGATTGTAAATCAGAAGGTTGTTACTTGCAAAGAGCTGTTTGAATAACATCCACATTTGCCATCTCAATCTGGATTTTTCCCAAAGAATTGAAAAAAAAAACCCACTAAAACTTGAATTAAAGCCAACATGAAGATCCTTTATCAGGAATTATTATATATGAATAGTTCAACATATTTATTTGCGTTGAGATGTTCAACAACATAATATTCACTCTCATTTACTGAATTAAAAGCTGAACCTTAGATGATGACACAAATTACATTTTCAAATAACTGTCCCGTTCTCCATTAGGATTATAAAAGCGATATTATACAAACTTTTGAATCCCCTCATCTGAGAAAGAACATGAGGCAGGGGATAGTGGAAAACAGGGATCACTTAACTTCCTCTCGTCAAATCTCTGATATAAAAAAAAGAATGCCCAAAAGTTGCCATGTTATTCCAGAATATGATTTGCTTGAAAATACAAATGACAAATGACCTTCTGACTTATTATATCGGAGCCCGCGGTTCCGTGACCCCTGCAATCTTGTCACTGGGTGATCTTGCCATAGAGACGGGGTGAAGACAAGGGAACTTGCTTGAGCATTCCTTTACAGAAGATCCAAAGTCCAATCTTACCAGCAACCATCCACAGAGCTATCTGACAATTATGCATGCTGACATTGTTGGAACCAGATCAGCTGCGTTAGGACTCTGAATGATAGCCTCCCCGAGGGTGGCTGTCAATAACTTGTAACCCCACTCCTTCTTAATATACACATGGAGACAGTACAGTGACTTCATATATAATATAGGAAGTTTGCTCGTGCAGATAATCTTGCCCTTACGTCTCATAGAAGGTCCTTGGATGATATCAGCCAAGTCCTGATTCATCCCAAGACATTAGAAGAGTAAATTCCAGCGCATATTTACTTTTTTTGAGAGAGAAAAAAAAACCTATCCACAAACGTTCGCAATCCAACCCTTTGTTATGGTCACCCCCCCCCCCCCACACACACACACACAAAAATGAGCCTGTTCGGCGGACGGTGGCGAGTTTCTGTTCAATCCCCCCCCCCCCCCCCTCCCCCCGCGCTTTCGCGGACTCTTTGTTCTTGGCTCGGTCAGATTTGAATTTTTCAGCGAAGTTAAAATTTCAGCGGCGTATGCCCACTTTTCAATTACGTAAGTCATTAGTTGTGCAGCCGTTGAGCGATTTGAGTGATAAATGGTGCCTGACTTGTGGCCGCTGTGAGACCGTTTGCTCACTTGTTGCCGAGGATAATACAGACCAGCATCTGCCAGGCCACACTTATGACATGTTCACAACTCAGAGGAGCGACCTGTCGATTTACAGCCTGTCCGAGCGCCGCTAGAATTTAGGATACGCTTTACAATTTGAGAAGTCGAGTGGGTTGTGAAGTCCCAGCAAAGCCCGAGCATGTGGACAACTGAACAACTCTCAATCTATCTCTATTTAAAATCAACAGAGAAAGATCCCTCAAGACTTAATTAGAAGAAGAAAAAATACATGATCTGAACTAGTAAGCACACACTCACAAATATACACTTATATGTTACCACAATGTGTCTGTGTGTATGAAAAGGAAAAAATTGTAAATGCGTTTATTTTTCCTCCTTTTTTATTTCCACAGGAAAATGTGGTCGTACCGCAAAATCTCCAGCTGGTGATATCCCAACAAACAGTATGTATTTATTTGGATTTATGCAAACTTCGGGGTGATGTAAAATCTACATGTTTAAAGTAACTAAAGGGAAACAAGAGAGAGTGTGGAATTGGGAATTGACCCGGAGGAGATTACTGCATTCACAGACCTGAAAATTAGAGATCTGGCACTCTCCCCCGCACACTTCCCTTATTATGTATACTATTTACTTTCTTTATCAATTCAAAAAAAAAATCGAATATGGCACTAAGTAGGTGTACAAGATGTCTTAAAAATGCCCGAAAATTCAAAATCGTCCTCGTGTGTCAAGGGGGTATGGCTATCCCATACCCTCCCCCGCACATCTTCATTAATATCTACAGAAATTTTCTTGCTTTTGGATAGAAAAGAAAATCAAGTATTTGACCAAAAATGCGCAGTGCTCAGATCTCTGAATTTCATTTGTTTAAAAATGCAAAATCTCCCTCATGTGGAAGGGGGTTATTCCCCTGCAAGATCCTCCCAACATTTTTCTGCATCCTGAATACTAGGATATTTTTTTATATACTATGATAACACAAAAATGAAATATCTCACCAAAGGTGTGCACCATATGTCTGAATTTTAGATCTGATTATACAGAATCTTTATATGTGTGAGAGGGAGTGTTAATATTAACACACACACAACAAGAAATGAGCCTGTTCGGCGGAGGGTAGCGAATTTCTGGTCAATCCAGAAACTCCTCGAGAAGTTTAATTCTCTCTGCCAAAACACCTACTAACATTGGCACATGGAACGTAAGAACGCTTTTCCAATGTGGCAAACTAGACCAGGGTTTAAATGAAATGGATAATTATGGACTTGAAATACTAGGCATTAGTGAAATGAGATGGACAGGAAAGGAAAAGATTACTAAATTAAATAAAACACTCCCCTATTCTGGGCAAGAGAATATCCATACGCATGGAGTAGGCATTATAATTAGGAAAAGAAATAAGTACAGCCCTAATAGGATGGACCCCAGTAGACCATAGAATTGAAGGGGTCGGTGCAATATAGCGCTAACTCACACTTCTGTCAAAATTGAGTTACATGCATTTTCATAATTCTTATCCTACACTCTAACCTCCGTGAAAATATCATATTTCAATTCAGCCAATAAGATGGTGAAAAATGCATGCATTCTTGTTTTATCAATGTACAATGTATGGACTTTCCAAACATTCAACAGCGATTATCTCAAAATGACTATTGAGTGGGTTAGCACTATATTGCACCGACCCCTTCAATTATTACTGCAAGGTTATGTAGTAGACATGGGAAAACTACCGTCATACAAGCATAATATGCACCAACAGAGAATTCTGAGGAAGATGAAAAAGTCGAATTCTAAGGAAAACTGCAAGATATTATAGACCACACTCCCAGCTACGATGTAAAACTCCTTATTGGAGACGGTAGTGCTCAAATCAGCGAGGAGAGGAAGGGCTTATAGCAAACCATTGGTCCACATGGAACAGCATCTTCCCACAGTGACAATGATGTACGCTTCATATCATTCTGCACTACAAATGGCCTCAGCATTGCGAGCACATACTTCCAGCACAAACTCATCCACAAGAAGCCTTGACGGGCAATCTGGAGGAAAACCCATCAATGAAATTGATTAAATAAGCATCAACACTAGATAAATTTTTATATTCAGATCCTTGAAGAAGTTCATCTGATTGGTAATTCTCCAGTTAAGGCGACATTTGTTTTGCACACAACCAAAGAAAACAACTATTTACCTTGCGTGAGCTTTCGCCTACTGTCTGCAAGCTTCATCAGACTGACGTTGACTCGCCGTAGATGGGGTGCAGGCAGTCTTACAGTCCGAGAGACCCAAGCCAGCCTCCTTCGTAATAATGTGGTTGGGATCCTCAAAAAAGCCAATCCTCCACCTCCAGAGTCCAACATCACCAATCAAGAAAGACAAACTTTGAAGGACTTGTCTAGCAACAAAGATATTGTTATCTTGCCGGCTGACAAGGGGAAGGCAACGGTCGTACTGAACGTAGAGGATTACATGGAAAAGGTCAGCCATATGTTAGAAGATCAGAAAACATACGAGAAACTTCCGTCAGACCCAACACCAAAGTACAAAAGGAAACTTTTCTCTATCCTGAGATCATTAAAGGAAGAAGAGAAGATCTCGCCAAGACAGTATGAATATCTGTACCCCACAGAAGAAAACATCCCACGTCTTTATTGCACATCCGAGACCCACATGGAAGGCTACCCTCTACGTCCTATTGTTGACTGCATAGGTTCAATTTCTTACAACACATGAAGGTCGCTGGCCGACATTTTGGCTCCTTTGGTGGGAAAGACAGACCATCATGTCCAGAATTCCAAAGAATTCGCTGAGGAAATCAGTGAGTTGACCTTTGAACAAGGAGAGTCACTGGTGTCTTTTGATGTGGTCAGCCTTTTCACCAATACTCCCATTGACCAATCCTTGGACATTGTCAAAGATCGTCTTCATAAGGATACTAGTCTGAAGGAAACAACCAACCTGACTCCAGACAACATCATCGAGCTGTTGAGTTTCAACCTTACTAACACCTATTTCCTATTCAACGGCCAGGTCTACCGCCAGAAGTTTGGAGCAGCGAGGGGCCGGTCAGCCCTGTCTCCCCTATTGTGGCGAACCTGTTAATGGAAGATCTAGAACCGACAGTCCTTTCCACAGCACCCACTGCTATCAAACCCAGACTCTGGAAACGATATGTCGATGACCAACTCAAGGACCATCTTAACAAAACAGATGTTACAGGGAGTTTCAAGTTTACACATTTTAAATGTATTTTTTTTTATTCAAATTTAAATCACATTTATTTATTTACCACATGTGGGATGGATAGTAGTCCAGGCTAGGCTCCATAGAAAGTGCACCTAACCTTGTTTTTTGATTATATACAATGTTATTTGATAGTTTCTAGTCAATTCGAGGGTGCTGATTCCAAATTTATTTGATGCCACTCGCGTAACCTTGAGCATTTTTGGCAAAATGCAGTAATATTGAGTAATATTTGCACATGTAAGAAAATTTTCATTTCAATTAGGTATATTTAGTGTTATAAGCTTATTTTCAATTCAAGATGGCCGCCACTTCTATACTCATGTACTATAAAATGAATGGCAAAAATATGCATGAAATAGAAGACGAATTTTGCTGTATTTCCACTCACATACCTACGCTATTATTGAGTTCTGTATGTGCAATGCAAACTTGATGAGTGTCACTAGCAAAACAAGCAAGCAAGCAAACAAACAAACAGAAAATATATTGTTTGTAGGCTTATTGTGCTCTTATTAATACAAAACTTTCAAATGGATGCAACCATATACTCCTGTACAATATATGAACCGCAAAATGTACATGGAAATTAAGAAAAAAAAAATCTTTTTTTTTTCTGTCATGCAGCTACTAACACTGTTTATTTATTTTGGTGCTGATTGTAAATCAGAAGGTTGTTACTTGCAAAGAGCTGTTTGAATAACATCCACATTTGCCATCTCAATCTGGATTTTTCCCAAAGAATTGAAAAAAAAACCCACTAAAACTTGAATTAAAGCCAACATGAAGATCCTTTATCAGGAATTATTATATATGAATAGTTCAACATATTTATTTGCGTTGAGATGTTCAACAACATAATATTCACTCTCATTTACTGAATTAAAAGCTGAACCTTAGATGATGACACAAATTACATTTTCAAATAACTGTCCCGTTCTCCATTAGGATTATAAAAGCGATATTATACAAACTTTTGAATCCCCTCATCTGAGAAAGAACATGAGGCAGGGGATAGTGGAAAACAGGGATCACTTAACTTCCTCTCGTCAAATCTCTGATATAAAAAAAAAGAATGCCCAAAAGTTGCCATGTTATTCCAGAATATGATTTGCTTGAAAATACAAATGACAAATGACCTTCTGACTTATTATATCGGAGCCCGCGGTTCCGTGACCCCTGCAATCTTGTCACTGGGTGATCTTGCCATAGAGACGGGGTGAAGACAAGGGAACTTGCTTGAGCATTCCTTTACAGAAGATCCAAAGTCCAATCTTACCAGCAACCATCCACAGAGCTATCTGACAATTATGCATGCTGACATTGTTGGAACCAGATCAGCTGCGTTAGGACTCTGAATGATAGCCTCCCCGAGGGTGGCTGTCAATAACTTGTAACCCCACTCCTTCTTAATATACACATGGAGACAGTACAGTGACTTCATATATAATATAGGAAGTTTGCTCGTGCAGATAATCTTGCCCTTACGTCTCATAGAAGGTCCTTGGATGATATCAGCCAAGTCCTGATTCATCCCAAGACATTAGAAGAGTAAATTCCAGCGCATATTTACTTTTTTTGAGAGAGAAAAAAAAAACCTATCCACAAACGTTCGCAATCCAACCCTTTGTTATGGTCACCCCCCCCCCCCCACACACACACACACACAAATGAGCCTGTTCGGCGGACGGTGGCGAGTTTCTGTTCAATCCCCCCCCCCCCCTCCCCCCGCGCTTTCGCGGACTCTTTGTTCTTGGCTCGGTCAGATTTGAATTTTTCAGCGAAGTTAAAATTTCAGCGGCGTATGCCCACTTTTCAATTACGTAAGTCATTAGTTGTGCAGCCGTTGAGCGATTTGAGTGATAAATGGTGCCTGACTTGTGGCCGCTGTGAGACCGTTTGCTCACTTGTTGCCGAGGATAATACAGACCAGCATCTGCCAGGCCACACTTATGACATGTTCACAACTCAGAGGAGCGACCTGTCGATTTACAGCCTGTCCGAGCGCCGCTAGAATTTAGGATACGCTTTACAATTTGAGAAGTCGAGTGGGTTGTGAAGTCCCAGCAAAGCCCGAGCATGTGGACAACTGAACAACTCTCAATCTATCTCTATTTAAAATCAACAGAGAAAGATCCCTCAAGACTTAATTAGAAGAAGAAAAAATACATGATCTGAACTAGTAAGCACACACTCACAAATATACACTTATATGTTACCACAATGTGTCTGTGTGTATGAAAAGGAAAAAATTGTAAATGCGTTTATTTTTCCTCCTTTTTTATTTCCACAGGAAAATGTGGTCGTACCGCAAAATCTCCAGCTGGTGATATCCCAACAAACAGTATGTATTTATTTGGATTTATGCAAACTTCGGGGTGATGTAAAATCTACATGTTTAAAGTAACTAAAGGGAAACAAGAGAGAGTGTGGAATTGGGAATTGACCCGGAGGAGATTACTGCATTCACAGACCTGAAAATTAGAGATCTGGCACTCTCCCCCGCACACTTCCCTTATTATGTATACTATTTACTTTCTTTATCAATTCAAAAAAAAAATCGAATATGGCACTAAGTAGGTGTACAAGATGTCTTAAAAATGCCCGAAAATTCAAAATCGTCCTCGTGTGTCAAGGGGGTATGGCTATCCCATACCCTCCCCCGCACATCTTCATTAATATCTACAGAAATTTTCTTGCTTTTGGATAGAAAAGAAAATCAAGTATTTGACCAAAAATGCGCAGTGCTCAGATCTCTGAATTTCATTTGTTTAAAAATGCAAAATCTCCCTCATGTGGAAGGGGGTTATTCCCCTGCAAGATCCTCCCAACATTTTTCTGCATCCTGAATACTAGGATATTTTTTTATATACTATGATAACACAAAAATGAAATATCTCACCAAAGGTGTGCACCATATGTCTGAATTTTAGATCTGATTATACAGAATCTTTATATGTGTGAGAGGGAGTGTTAATATTAACACACACACAACAAGAAATGAGCCTGTTCGGCGGAGGGTAGCGAATTTCTGGTCAATCCAGAAACTCCTCGAGAAGTTTAATTCTCTCTGCCAAAACACCTACTAACATTGGCACATGGAACGTAAGAACGCTTTTCCAATGTGGCAAACTAGACCAGGGTTTAAATGAAATGGATAATTATGGACTTGAAATACTAGGCATTAGTGAAATGAGATGGACAGGAAAGGAAAAGATTACTAAATTAAATAAAACACTCCCCTATTCTGGGCAAGAGACTATCCATACGCATGGAGTAGGCATTATAATTAGGAAAAGAAATAAGTACAGCCCTAATAGGATGGACCCCAGTAGACCATAGAATTGAAGGGGTCGGTGCAATATAGCGCTAACTCACACTTCTGTCAAAATTGAGTTACATGCATTTTCATAATTCTTATCCTACACTCTAACCTCCGTGAAAATATCATATTTCAATTCAGCCAATAAGATGGTGAAAAATGCATGCATTCTTGTTTTATCAATGTACAATGTATGGACTTTCCAAACATTCAACAGCGATTATCTCAAAATGACTATTGAGTGGGTTAGCACTATATTGCACCGACCCCTTCAATTATTACTGCAAGGTTATGTAGTAGACATGGGAAAACTACCGTCATACAAGCATAATATGCACCAACAGAGAATTCTGAGGAAGATGAAAAAGTCGAATTCTAAGGAAAACTGCAAGATATTATAGACCACACTCCCAGCTACGATGTAAAACTCCTTATTGGAGACGGTAGTGCTCAAATCAGCAAGGAGAGGAAGGGCTTATAGCAAACCATTGGTCCACATGGAACAGCATCTTCCCACAGTGACAATGATGTACGCTTCATATCATTCTGCACTACAAATGGCCTCAGCATTGCGAGCACATACTTCCAGCACAAACTCATCCACAAGAAGCCTTGACGGGCAATCTGGAGGAAAACCCATCAATGAAATTGATTAAATAAGCATCAACACTAGATAAATTTTTATATTCAGATCCTTGAAGAAGTTCATCTGATTGGTAATTCTCCAGTTAAGGCGACATTTGTTTTGCACACAACCAAAGAAAACAACTATTTACCTTGCGTGAGCTTTCGCCTACTGTCTGCAAGCTTCATCAGACTGACGTTGACTCGCCGTAGATGGGGTGCAGGCAGTCTTACAGTCCGAGAGACCCAAGCCAGCCTCCTTCGTAATAATGTGGTTGGGATCCTCAAAAAAGCCAATCCTCCACCTCCAGAGTCCAACATCACCAATCAAGAAAGACAAACTTTGAAGGACTTGTCTAGCAACAAAGATATTGTTATCTTGCCGGCGGACAAGGGGAAGGCAACAGTCGTAGTGAACGTAGAGGATTACATGGAAAAGGTCAGTCATATGTTAGAAGATCAGAAAACATACGAGAAACTTCCGTCAGACCCAACACCAAAGTACAAAAGGAAACTTTTCTCTATCCTGAGATCATTAAAGGAAGAAGAGAAGATCTCGCCAAGACAGTATGAATATCTGTACCCCACAGAAGAAAACATCCCACGTCTTTATTGCACATCCGAGACCCACAAGGAAGGCTACCCTCTACGTCCTATTGTTGACTACATAGGTTCAATTTTTTACAACACATGAAGGTCGCTGGCCGACATTTTGGCTCCTACCTTTGGTGGGAAAGACAGACCATCATGTCCAGAATTCCAAAGAATTCGCTGAGGAAATCAGTGAGTTGACCTTTGAACAAGGAGAGTCACTGGTGTCTTTTGATGTGGTCAGCCTTTTCACCAATACTCCCATTGACCAATCCTTGGACATTGTCAAAGATTGTCTTCATAAGGATACTAGTCTGAAGGAAACAACCAACCTGACTCCAGACAACATCATCGAGCTGTTGAGTTTCAACCTTACTAACACCTATTTCCTATTCAACGGCCAGGTCTACCGCCAGAAGTTTGGAGCAGCGAGGGGCCGGTCAGCCCTGTCTCCCCTATTGTGGCGAACCTGTTAATGGAAGATCTAGAACCGACAGTCCTTTCCACAGCACCCACTGCTATCAAACCCAGACTCTGGAAACGATATGTCGATGACCAACTCAAGGACCATCTTAACAAAACAGATGTTACAGGGAGTTTCAAGTTTACACATTTTAAATGTATTTTTTTTTTATTCAAATTTAAATCACATTTATTTATTTACCACATGTGGGATGGATAGTAGTCCAGGCTAGGCTCCATAGAAAGTGCACCTAACCTTGTTTTTTGATTATATACAATGTTATTTGATAGTTTCTAGTCAATTCGAGGGTGCTGATTCCAAATTTATTTGATGCCACTCGCGTAACCTTGAGCATTTTTGGCAAAATGCAGTAATATTGAGTAATATTTGCACATGTAAGAAAATTTTCATTTCAATTAGGTATATTTAGTGTTATAAGCTTATTTTCAATTCAAGATGGCCGCCACTTCTATACTCATGTACTATAAAATGAATGGCAAAAATATGCATGAAATAGAAGACGAATTTTGCTGTATTTCCACTCACATACCTACGCTATTATTGAGTTCTGTATGTGCAATGCAAACTTGATGAGTGTCACTAGCAAAACAAGCAAGCAAGCAAACAAACAAACAGAAAATATATTGTTTGTAGGCTTATTGTGCTCTTATTAATACAAAACTTTCAAATGGATGCAACCATATACTCCTGTACAATATATGAACCGCAAAATGTACATGGAAATTAAGAAAAAAAAAATCTTTTTTTTTTTCTGTCATGCAGCTACTAACACTGTTTATTTATTTTGGTGCTGATTGTAAATCAGAAGGTTGTTACTTGCAAAGAGCTGTTTGAATAACATCCACATTTGCCATCTCAATCTGGATTTTTCCCAAAGAATTGAAAAAAAAAACCCACTAAAACTTGAATTAAAGCCAACATGAAGATCCTTTATCAGGAATTATTATATATGAATAGTTCAACATATTTATTTGCGTTGAGATGTTCAACAACATAATATTCACTCTCATTTACTGAATTAAAAGCTGAACCTTAGATGATGACACAAATTACATTTTCAAATAACTGTCCCGTTCTCCATTAGGATTATAAAAGCGATATTATACAAACTTTTGAATCCCCTCATCTGAGAAAGAACATGAGGCAGGGGATAGTGGAAAACAGGGATCACTTAACTTCCTCTCGTCAAATCTCTGATATAAAAAAAAAGAATGCCCAAAAGTTGCCATGTTATTCCAGAATATGATTTGCTTGAAAATACAAATGACAAATGACCTTCTGACTTATTGTATCGGAGCCCGCGGTTCCGTGACCCCTGCAATCTTGTCACTGGGTGATCTTGCCATAGAGACGGGGTGAAGACAAGGGAACTTGCTTGAGCATTCCTTTACAGAAGATCCAAAGTCCAATCTTACCAGCAACCATCCACAGAGCTATCTGACAATTATGCATGCTGACATTGTTGGAACCAGATCAGCTGCGTTAGGACTCTGAATGATAGCCTCCCCGAGGGTGGCTGTCAATAACTTGTAACCCCACTCCTTCTTAATATACACATGGAGACAGTACAGTGACTTCATATATAATATAGGAAGTTTGCTCGTGCAGATAATCTTGCCCTTACGTCTCATAGAAGGTCCTTGGATGATATCAGCCAAGTCCTGATTCATCCCAAGACATTAGAAGAGTAAATTCCAGCGCATATTTACTTTTTTTGAGAGAGAAAAAAAAACCTATCCACAAACGTTCGCAATCCAACCCTTTGTTATGGTCACCCCCCCCCCCCCCCACACACACACACACACAAAAATGAGCCTGTTCGGCGGACGGTGGCGAGTTTCTGTTCAATCCCCCCCCCCCCCCCCCCTCCCCCCGCGCTTTCGCGGACTCTTTGTTCTTGGCTCGGTCAGATTTGAATTTTTCAGCGAAGTTAAAATTTCAGCGGCGTATGCCCACTTTTCAATTACGTAAGTCATTAGTTGTGCAGCCGTTGAGCGATTTGAGTGATAAATGGTGCCTGACTTGTGGCCGCTGTGAGACCGTTTGCTCACTTGTTGCCGAGTATAATACAGACCAGCATCTGCCAGGCCACACTTATGACATGTTCACAACTCAGAGGAGCGACCTGTCGATTTACAGCCTGTCCGAGCGCCGCTAGAATTTAGGATACGCTTTACAATTTGAGAAGTCGAGTGGGTTGTGAAGTCCAAGCAAAGCCCGAGCATGTGGACAACTGAACAACTCTCAATCTATCTCTATTTAAAATCAACAGAGAAAGATCCCTCAAGACTTAATTAGAAGAAGAAAAAATACATGATCTGAACTAGTAAGCACACACTCACAAATATACACTTATATGTTACCACAATGTGTCTGTGTGTATGAAAAGGACAAAATTGTAAATGCGTTTATTTTTCCTCCTTTTTTATTTCCACAGGAAAATGTGGTCGTACCGCAAAATCTCCAGCTGGTGATATCCCAACAAACAGTATGTATTTATTTGGATTTATGCAAACTTCGGGGTGATGTAAAATCTACATGTTTAAAGTAACTAAAGGGAAACAAGAGAGAGTGTGGAATTGGGAATTGACCCGGAGGAGATTACTGCATTCACAGACCTGAAAATTAGAGATCTGGCACTCTCCCCCGCACACTTCCCTTATTATGTATACTATTTACTTTCTTTATCAATTCAAAAAAAAAAATCGAATATGGCACTAAGTAGGTGTACAAGATGTCTTAAAAATGCCCGAAAATTCAAAATCGTCCTCGTGTGTCAAGGGGGTATGGCTATCCCATACCCTCCCCCGCACATCTTCATTAATATCTACAGAAATTTTCTTGCTTTTGGATAGAAAAGAAAATCAAGTATTTGACCAAAAATGCGCAGTGCTCAGATCTCTGAATTTCATTTGTTTAAAAATGCAAAATCTCCCTCATGTGGAAGGGGGTTATTCCCCTGCAAGATCCTCCCAACATTTTTCTGCATCCTGAATACTAGGATATTTTTTTATATACTATGATAACACAAAAATGAAATATCTCACCAAAGGTGTGCACCATATGTCTGAATTTTAGATCTGATTATACAGAATCTTTATATGTGTGAGAGGGAGTCTTAATATTAACACACACACAACAAGAAATGAGCCTGTTCGGCGGACGGTAGCGAATTTCTGGTCAATCCAGAAACTCCTCGAGAAGTTTAATTCTCTCTGCCAAAACACCTACTAACATTGGCACATGGAACGTAAGAACGCTTTTCCAATGTGGCAAACTAGACCAGGGTTTAAATGAAATGGATAATTATGGACTTGAAATACTACGCATTAGTGAAATGAGATGGACAGGAAAGGAAAAGATTACTAAATTAAATAAAACACTCCCCTATTCTGGGCAAGAGAATATCCATACGCATGGAGTAGGCATTATAATTAGGAAAAGAAATAAGTACAGCCCTAATAGGATGGACCCCAGTAGACCATAGAATTGAAGGGGTCGGTGCAATATAGCGCTAACTCACACTTCTGTCAAAATTGAGTTACATGCATTTTCATAATTCTTATCCTACACTCTAACCTCCGTGAAAATATCATATTTCAATTCAGCCAATAAGATGGTGAAAAATGCATGCATTCTTGTTTTATCAATGTACAATGTATGGACTTTCCAAACATTCAACAGCGATTATCTCAAAATGACTATTGCGTGGGTTAGCACTATATTGCACCGACCCCTTCAATTATTACTGCAAGGTTATGTAGTAGACATGGGAAAACTACCGTCATACAAGCATAATATGCACCAACAGAGAATTCTGAGGAAGATGAAAAAGTCGAATTCTAAGGAAAACTGCAAGATATTATAGACCACACTCCCAGCTACGATGTAAAACTCCTTATTGGAGACGGTAGTGCTCAAATCAGCAAGGAGAGGAAGGGCTTATAGCAAACCATTGGTCCACATGGAACAGCATCTTCCCACAGTGACAATGATGTACGCTTCATATCATTCTGCACTACAAATGGCCTCAGCATTGCAAGCACATACTTCCAGCACAAACTCATCCACAAGAAGCCTTGACGGGCAATCTGGAGGAAAACCCATCAATGAAATTGATTAAATAAGCATCAACACTAGATAAATTTTTATATTCAGATCCTTGAAGAAGTTCATCTGATTGGTAATTTTCTAGATAAGGCGACATTTTTTTTTGCAAACAACCAAAGAAAACAACTATTTACCTTGCGTGAGCTTTCGCCTACTGTCTGCAAGCTTCATCAGACTGACGTTGACTCGCCGTAGATGGGGTGCAGGCAGTCTTACAGTCCGAGAGACCCAAGCCAGCCTCCTTCGTAATAATGTGGTTGGGATCCTCAAAAAAGCCAACCCTCCAGAGTCCAACATCACCAATCAAGAAAGACAAACTTTGAAGGACTTGTCTAGCAACAAAGATATTGTTATCTTGCCGGCGGACAAGGGGAAGGCAACGGTCGTACTGAACGTAGAGGATTACATGGAAAAGGTCAGCCATATGTTAGAAGATCAGAAAACATACGAGAAACTTCCGTCAGACCCAACACCAAAGTACAAAAGGAAACTTTTCTCTATCCTGAGATCATTAAAGGAAGAAGAGAAGATCTCGCCAAGACAGTATGAATATCTGTACCCCACAGAAGAAAACATCCCACGTCTTTATTGCACATCCGAGACCCACAAGGAAGGCTACCCTCTACGTCCTATTGTTGACTACATAGGTTCAATTTCTTACAACACATGAAGGTCGCTGGCCGACATTTTGGCTCCTTTGGTGGGAAAGACAGACCATCATGTCCAGAATTCCAAAGAATTCGCTGAGGAAATCAGTGAGTTGACCTTTGAACAAGGAGAGTCACTGGTGTCTTTTGATGTGGTCAGCCTTTTCACCAATACTCCCATTGACCAATCCTTGGACATTGTCAAAGATCGTCTTCATAAGGATACTAGTCTGAAGGAAACAACCAACCTGACTCCAGACAACATCATCGAGCTGTTGAGTTTCAACCTTACTAACACCTATTTCCTATTCAACGGCCAGGTCTACCGCCAGAAGTTTGGAGCAGCGAGGGGCCGGTCAGCCCTGTCTCCCCTATTGTGGCGAACCTGTTAATGGAAGATCTAGAACCGACAGTCCTTTCCACAGCACCCACTGCTATCAAACCCAGACTCTGGAAACGATATGTCGATGACCAACTCAAGGACCATCTTAACAAAACAGATGTTACAGGGAGTTTCAAGTTTACACATTTTAAATGTATTTTTTTTATTCAAATTTAAATCACATTTATTTATTTACCACATGTGGGATGGATAGTAGTCCAGGCTAGGCTCCATAGAAAGTGCACCTAACCTTGTTTTTTGATTATATACAATGTTATTTGATAGTTTCTTGTCAATTCGAGGGTGCTGATTCCAAATTTGTTTGATGCCACTCGCGTAACCTTGAGCATTTTTGGCAAAATGCAGTAATATTGAGTAATATTTGCACATGTAAGAAAATTTTCGTTTCAATTAGGTATATTTAGTGTTATAAGCTTATTTTCAATTTCAGATGGCCGCCACTTCTATACTCATGTACTATAAAATGAATGGCAAAAATATGCATGAAATAGAAGACGAATTTTGCTGTATTTCCACTCACATACCTACGCTATTATTGAGTCCTGTATGTGCAATGCAAACTTGATGAGTGTCACTAGCAAAACAAGCAAGCAAGCAAACAAACAAACAGAAAATATATTGTTTGTAGGCTTATTGTGCTCTTATTAATACAAAACTTTCAAATGGATGCAACCATATACTCCTGTACAATAATATGAACCGCAAAATGTACATGGAAATTAAGAAAAAAAAATCTTTTTTTTTCTGTCATGCAGCTACTAACACTGTTTATTTATTTTGGTGCTGATTGTAAATCAGAAGGTTGTTACTTGCAAAGAGCTGTTTGAATAACATCCACATTTGCCATCTCAATCTGGATTTTTCCCAAAGAATTGAAAAAAAAAAAACCACTAAAACTTGAATTAAAGCCAACATGAAGATCCTTTATCAGGAATTATTATATATGAATAGTTCAACATATTTATTTGCGTTGAGATGTTCAACAACATAATATTCACTCTCATTTACTGAATTAAAAGCTGAACCTTAGATGATGACACAAATTACATTTTCAAATAACTGTCCCGTTCTCCATTAGGATTATAAAAGCGATATTATACAAACTTTTGAATCCCCTCATCTGAGAAAGAACATGAGGCAGGGAATAGTGGAAAACAGGGATCACTTAACTTCCTGTCGTCAAATCTCTGAAATAAAAGAAAAAATGCCCAGAAGTTGTCATGTTATTCCAAAATATGATTTGCTTGAAAATACAAATGACAAATGACCTTCTGACCTATTATATCGGAGCCCGCGGTTCCGTGACCCCTGCAATCTTGTCACTGGGTGATCTTGCCATAGAGACGGGGTGAAAACAAGGGAACTTGCTTGAGCATTCCTTTACAGAAGATCCAAAGTCCAATCTTACCAGCAACCATCCACAGAGCTATCTGACAATATGCATGTTGACATTGTTGGAACCAGATCAGCTGCGTTAGGACTCTGAATGATAGCCTCCCCGAGGGTGGCTGTCAATAACTTGTAACCCCACTCCTTCTTAACATACACATGGAGACAGTACAGTAACTTCATATATAATATAGGAAGTTTGCTCGTGCAGATAATCTTGCCCTTACGTCTCATAGAAGGTCCTTGGATGATATCTGCCAATTCCTGATTCATCCCAAGACATTAGAAGAGTAAATTCCAGCGCATATTTACTTTTTGAGAGAGAGAAAAAAAAACCTATCCACAAACGTTCGCAATCCAACCCTTTGTTATGGTCACCCCCCCCCCCCCACACACACACACACACACACACAAATGAGCCTGTTCGGCGGACGGTGGCGAGTTTCTGTTCAATCCCCCCCCCCCTCCCCCCGCGCTTTCGCAGACTCTTTGTTCTTGGCTCGGTCAGATTTGAATTTTTCAGCGAAGTTAAAATTTCAGCGGCGTATGCCCACTTTTCAATTACGTAAGTCATTAGTTGTGCAGCCGTTGAGCGATTTGAGTGATAAATGGTGCCTGACTTGTGGCCGCTGTGAGACCGTTTGCTCACTTGTTGCCGAGTATAATACAGACCAGCATCTGCCAGGCCACACTTATGACATGTTCACAACTCAGAGGAGCGACCTGTCGATTTACAGCCTGTCCGAGCGCCGCTAGAATTTAGGAAACGCTTTACAATTTGAGAAGTCGAGTGGGTTGTGAAGTCCCAGCAAAGCCCGAGCATGTGGACAACTGAACAACTCTCAATCTATCTCTATTTAAAATCAACAGAGAAAGATCCCTTAAGACTTAATTAGAAGAAGAAAAAATACATGATCTGAACTAGTAAGCACACACTCACAAATATACACTTATATGTTACCACAATGTGTCTGTGTGTATGAAAAGGAAAAAATTGTAAATGTGTTTATTTTTCCTCCTTTTTTATTTCCACAGGAAAATGTGGTCGTACCGCAAAATCTCCAGCTGGTGATATCCCAACAAACAGTATGTATTTATTTGGATTTATGCAAACTTCGGGGTGATGTAAAATCTACATGTTTAAAGTAACTAAAGAGAAACAAGAGAGAGTGTGGAATTGGGAATAGACCCGGAGGAGATTACTGCATTTACAGACCTGAAAATTAGAGATCTGGCACTCTCCCCCGCACACTTCCCTTATGTATACTCTTTACTTTCTTTATCAATTCAAAAAAAAAAATCGAATATGGCACTAAGTGGGTGTACAAGATTATTAAAAATGCCCCAAAATTCAAAATCGTCCTCGTGTGTCAAGGGGGTATGGCTATCCCATACCCTCCCCCGCACATCTTCATTAATATCTACAGAAATTTTCTTGCTTTTGGATAGAAAAGAAAATCAAGTATTTGACCAAAAATGCGCAGCAGATCTCTGAATTTCATTTGTTTAAAAATGCAAAATCTCCCTCATGTGGAAGGGGGTTATTCCCCTGCAAGATCCTCCCAACATTTTTCTGCATCCTGAATACTAGGATATTTTTTTATATATATACTATGATAACACAAAAATGAAATATCTCACCAAAGGTGTGCACCATATGTCTGAATTTTAGATCTGATTATACAGAATCTTTATATGTGTGAGAGGGAGTGTTAATATTAACACACACACAACAAGAATTGAGCCTGTTCGGCGGACGGTAGCGAATTTTTGGTCAATCCAGAAACTCCTCGAGAAGTTTAATTCTCTCTGCCAAAACACCTACTAACATTGGCACAGGGAACGTAAGAACGCTTTTCCAATGTGGCAAACTAGACCAGGGTTTAAATGAAATGGATAATTATGGACTTGAAATACTAGGCATTAGTGAAATGAGATGGACAGGAAAGGAAAAGATTACTAAATTAAATAAAACACTCCCCTATTCTGGGCATGGGAATATCCATACGCATGGAGTAGGCATTATAATTAGGAAAAGAAATAAGTACAGCCCTAATAGGATGGACCTCAGTAGACCATAGAATTGAAGGGGTCTGTGCAATATAGTGCTAACCCACACTTCTGTCAAAATTGAGTTACATGCATTTTCATAATTCTTATCCTACACTCTAACCTCCGTGAAAATATCATATTTGAATTCAACCAATAAGATGGTGAAAAATGCATGCATTCTATTTTATTAATGTACAATGTATGGACTTTCCTAACATTCAACAGCGATTATCTCAAAATGACTATTGCGTGGGTTAGCACTATATTGCACCGACCCCTTCAATTATTACTGCAAGGTTATGTAGTAGACATGGGAAAACTACCGTCATACAAGCATAATATGCACCAACAGAGAATTCTGAGGAAGATGAAAAAGTCGAATTCTAAGGAAAACTGCAAGATATTATAGACCACACTCCCAGCTACGATGTAAAACTCCTTATTGGAGACGGTAGTGCTCAAATCAGCAAGGAGAGGAAGGGCTTATAGCAAACCATTGGTCCACATGGAACAGCATCTACCCACAGTGACAATGATGTACGCTTCATATCATTCTGCACTACAAATGGTCTCAGCATTGCAAGCACATACTTCCAGCACAAACTCATCCACAAGAAGCCTTGACGGGCAATCTGGAGGAAAACCCATCAATGAAATTGATTAAATAAGCATCAACACTAGATAAATTTCATATGTGACACTGCACCTCAAAACAAACAAAAAGTCGCCAGACATCAATTTTTAATTAAGACCATATTCTGAAAGAGCAGACTTTAAGCTTTAAAATGATGTATAAGTCAAATCAAATGGACTCTCCTAACATACCTAAATATTGGAAAGAAAGCACAAACTCAGGAAAAGTGTGAACTGAGAAAAGAGGCTCTGAAGTACAGTGTCTATTCAAGCGCTTAATCTTTACCAAGCCGTACTGGCTGTGCAATGAATGGGACAAAAGACAGGAAGTAAATCACCAGAGTAACAACAATGAAGAGATTATCAGATTAAACTGAAATTTAGCATGCCTCATTAACACATTCTGTCCATAATTAATGCCAACTTTCAAAGCAGTAGCACTATCCTTTCAAAAGTTATTAGAGTTGAAAGTGAAGAGTGTGGACAAGGTTTTTCAGAAATGAAAAAGGGATTCTAAAGACACACCTAATCACACTATTCTACCAAAAATGTTCGAGATAAACTGCTAAAAAACACACTTTCCTGCCCGTTTTATGATACCAAATTTTAGCATAATGTAAAAGAAGACCCGCTCTTTCAGAAAATATGAAAAAGTCAAGTTTGGCTAGGTTGACCCATTTCACTTCGGCCGTGATTTGGCAAAACAACGTATCTGCATTCTGGTACTTTCGAGATATTCGCGATTTTAGATTTTGAAGCCTCAGAGTACTAGAATTGCTCCCATTTCTCTCCAGTCGATTAATTTTCCAAGAAACTTTTTTAAAAACATGGCTTATATCATTCTTCTAGTATCTAGTAAGAATTTAAGTCAAAAAGAGCTTTTTTGTTCAAAATATCAAAGATTTTTTGTAGATACGTTGTTTTGCCAAAACACCCAAACTTCGGACCACGTGCGTGGTTTGGCAAAACAACGCAAGTTGTTCTGCGCACCACGGCATTAGCACGGCAGAACAACGTATCTTACCTCGCACTGAGCAGTAACGAGGCAGAACAACGTATCTGCAGCGTGCAGCGTGCAGCCTCTCTGCGCATCATTCTGCGCAGGGAATGTGATTTGGCAAAACAACGTATCTGCATTTTGGTACTCGGCTGTAGCAAGGCAGAACAACGTATCTGCAACGTGCAGCGTAAAACCTCTCTGCGCATCATCCTGCGCAGGGAATGTGATTTGGCAAAACAACGTATCTGCGTTTTGGTACTCGGCAGTTAATCTGCTGCACTGCGCTCTGCATGTGCGGCATGCATAAGACCGGGCGCGGCGGCGGTTCAGTTCAGTCCGAGGCAACGCATCTTCGTTGTGTGACATGGCAAAACATCGTAACTGCAGCAGTTACGTTGTTCTGCCATGTCACACAAAGAAGATGCGTTATTCTGCCAGAAAAACCGGAAGCTCAAATGAGATTCAGGGACAGCAACTGTTTTGGCAGAACAACGTAAGTAAGTTACGTTGCTTTGCCAAATTATTTGGACTTATTTTGAAAAATCGCTGAAATTCAAATGCATTTTTCTAAAAATTGATATCACTTTCAGAGTTGAAATTTTGACAGATGATAAAAAATGGCGTAATTTATCTAAAAAGCTAAAAACCTGACAAACCACAAATTTTCAGATGCGTTGTTTTGCCAAATCACGGCCGACTTATTTTCAGTCCTCACGCAAAATCAGTGTGTGCGACTTTATGTTCGTTTTGAGGTGCACGGTCACATATTCAGATCCTTGAAGAAGTTCATCTGATTGGTAATTCTCTAGTTAAGGCGACATTTGTTTTGCACACAACCAAAGAAAACAACTATTTACCTTGCGTGAGCTTTCGCCTACTGTCTGCAAGCTTCATCAGACTGACGTTGACTCGCCGTAGATGGGGTGCAGGCAGTCTTACAGTCCGAGAGACCCAAGCCAGCCTCCTTCGTAATAATGTGGTTGGGATCCTCAAAAAAGCCAATCCTCCACCTCCAGAGTCCAACATCACCAATCAAGAAAGACAAACTTTGAAGGACTTGTCTAGCAACAAAGATATTGTTATCTTGCCGGCGGACAAGGGGAAGGCAACAGTCGTACTGAACGTAGAGGATTACATGGAAAAGGTCAGTCATATGTTAGAAGATCAGAAAACATACGAGAAACTTCCGTCAGACCCAACACCAAAGTACAAAAGGAAACTTTTCTCTATCCTGAGATCATTAAAGGAAGAAGAGAAGATCTCGCCAAGACAGTATGAATATCTGTACCCCACAGAAGAAAACATAGGCGCCGGAAGTAGGGGGGAGGGCGGCCGCCCCCCCCCCCCCCCCCATCCAAAAAATCGGGTGGCAAAGCGCATTTTTACCCCCCCCAAAAAAATGCCCCCTCCAAAAAAAATGATAATAATAAAAACAAATGAATAAACAAAGAAAATAAAATAAATATGTATATATATGAATAAAAGGGAAAAAATATGGCTACAAACGGCAGCTTTTGGACTGTAAAATGTCAAAATTTTCAAGCTCGCTCGCTTCGCTCGCTCGCATCCAGCAGTTGAGCCCGGTGCGCCTCCCCCTTAATTTCTAAAGCGAAAAACATAGCTACGACGGCAGTTGTTGGACTCTAGAATGTCAAAATTTTCAAGCTCGCTCGCTTCGCTCGCTCGCATTGAATATTTATGCCATTCTCCTAATGTTGCTGACAGTAATTGCCAGTAGTTGCGCCCGATGCCCCCACCCCTTAATTTCCAAAGCGAAAGATAAATATAGCTACAAACGGGAGTTTGGATATTGTAAAATGTCAAAATTTTCAAGCTCGCTCGCTTCGCTCGCTCGCATTGAATCGTTATGCCACTCTACTAATGTTGTTGCCAGTACTTGCCAGCAGTTGCGCCCGATGCCCCCCCCCCCCTTAATTTCCAAAGCGAAAGGTATAGTTTCAAACTGGAGTTTGGGGGACTGTAACATGTCAACATTTTCAAGCTCACTCGCTTCGTTCGCTCGCATTGAATCGTTATGCCACTCTCCTAACGTTGCTGCCAGTAATTGCCGGCAGTTGCGCCCGATGCCCCCCTTACTTTCCAAAGCGAAATATATAGCTACAATTAAAACTCCAGTTTTGGAACTGTAGAATATCAAAATTTTCAAGCTCGCTCGCTTCGCTCGCTCGCGTTTTATTGTTATGCCATTCACCTTATGTTGCTGACAGTATATAATTTGTCGATCGTTTCACATAGTCATTCCATAATCCATGTAAGGAAAACTTACAATGTTCCTCAATGACTGCGTTGTTGAATGTATCACGTTCCGTAATGTATTGTAGTCCCATTATTGCTCGCGCACACACACACAAGCATACAGACCGTCAAAATTACTTTATGGTTCCCCCCCCCCCCATGTTTCGACCCACCGTACGCCACTTTACATATATATATATATATATATATATATATATATATATATACACTGTATATATTAGATGTGTGTGCGTGTGCGCGCGCGCACGCGTGTGTGTGTGTGTATGTGTATATTGTGTAACATATGCATGGTCTAATCTTGAGCCCCCTCCAATGTTTGCCCCCCCCCCCCCCCCCCCCCCAATCCAAAACTGCTTCCGGCGCGCCTGGAAGAAAACATCCCACGTCTTTATTGCACATCCGAGACCCACAAGGAAGGCTACCCTCTCCGTCCTATTGTTGACTACATAGGTTCAATTTCTTACAACACATGAAGGTCGCTGGCCGACATTTTGGCTCCTTTGGTGGGAAAGACAGACCATCATGTCCAGAATTCCAAAGAATTCGCTGAGGAAATCAGTGAGTTGACCTTTGAACAAGGAGAGTCACTGGTGTCTTTTGATGTGGTCAGCCTTTTCACCAATACTCCCATCGACCAATCCTTGGACATTGTCAAAGATTGTCTTCATAAGGATACTAGTCTGAAGGAAACAACCAACCTGACTCCAGACAACATCATCGTGCTGTTGAGTTTCAACCTTACTAACACCTATTTCCTATTCAACGGCCAGGTCCACCGCCAGAAGTTTGGAGCAGCGAGGGGCCGGTCAGCCCTGTCTCCCCTATTGTGGCGAACCTGTTAATGGAAGATCTAGAACCGACAGTCCTTTCCACAGCACCCACTGCTATCAAACCCAGACTCTGGAAACGATATGTCGATGACCAACTCAAGGACCATCTTAACAAAACAGATGTTACAGGGAGTTTCAAGTTTACACATTTTAGATGTATTTTTTTTAATTCAAATTTAAATCAAATTTATTTATTTACCACATGTGGGATGGATAGTAGTCCAGGCTAGGCTCCATAGAAAGTGCACCTAACCTTGTTTTTTGATTACATACAATGTTATTTGATAGTTTCTAGTCAATTCGAGGGTGCTGATTCCAAATTTATTTGATGCCACTCGCGTAACCTTGAGCATTTTCGGCAAAATGCAGTAATATTGAGTAATATTTGCACATGTAAGAAAATTTTCATTTCAATTAGGTATATTTAGTGTTATAAGCTTATTTTCAATTCAAGATGGCCGCCACTTCTATACTCATGTACTATAAAATGAATGGCAAAAATATGCATGAAATAGAAGACGAATTTTGCTGTATTTCCACTCACATACCTACGCTATTATTGAGTTCTGTATGTGCAGTGCAAACTTGATGAGTGTCACTAGCAAATCAAGCAGGCAAGCAAACAAACAAACAGAAAATATATTGTTTGTAGGCTTATTGTGCTCTTATTAATACAAAACTTTCAAATGGATGCAACCATATACCCCTGTACAATATATGAACCGCAAAATGTACATGGAAATTAAAACAAAAAATCTTTTTTTTTGTTCTGTCATGCAGCTACTAACACTGTTTATTTATTTTGGTGCTGATTGTAAATCAGAAGGTTGTTACTTGCAAAGAGCTGTTTGAATAACATCCACATTTCCCATCTCAATTTGGATTTTTCCCAAAGAATTGAAAAAAAAAAAAACCACTAAAACTTGAATTAACGCCAACATGAAGATCCTTTATAAGGAATTATTACATATGAATAGTTCAACATATTTATTTGCGTTGAGATGTTCAACAACATGATATTCACTCTCATTTACTGAATTAAAAGCTGAACCTTAGATGATGACACAAATTACATTTTCAAATAACTGTCCCGTTCTCCATTATATAAAAGCGATATTATACAAACTTTTGAATCCCCTCATCTAAGAAAGAACATGAGGCAGGGGATAGTGGAAAACAGGGATCACTTAACTTCATCTCGTCAAATCTCTGATATTAAAAAAAAAAATGCCCAAAAGTTGTCATGTTATTCCAGAATATGATTTGCTTGAAAATACAAATGACAAATGACCTTCTGACCTATTATATCGGATCCCGCGGTTCCGTGACCCCTGCAATCTTGTCACTGGGTGATCTTGCCATAGAGACGGGGTGAAGACAAGGGAACTTGCTTGAGCATTCCTTTACAGAAGATCCAAAGTCCAATCTTACCAGCAACCATCCACAGAGCTATCTGACAATATGCATGTTGACATTGTTGGAACCAGATCAGCTGTGTTAGGACTCTGAATGATAGCCTCCCCGAGGGTGGCTGTCAATAACTTGTAACTCCACTCCTTCTTAACATACACATGGAGACAGTACAGTAACTTCATATATAATATAGGAAGTTTGCTCGTGCAGATAATCTTGCCCTTACGTCTCATAGAAGGTCCTTGGATGACATCACCCAAGTCCTGATTCATCCCAAGACATTAGAAGAGTAAATTCCAGCGCATATTTACTTTTTGAGAGAGAGAGCAAAAAAAAAAAAACTCTCCACAGACGTTCGCAATCCAACCCTTTGTTATGGTCACCCCCCCCCCACACATACAAAAAACAACAACAACAAATGAGCCTGTTCGGCGGACGGTGGCGAGTTTCTGTTCAATCCCCCCCCCCCCCCCCCTCCCCCCGCGCTTTCGCTGACTCTTTGTTCTTGGCTCGGTCAGATTTGAATTTTTCAGCGAAGTTGAAATTTCAGCGGCGTATGCCCACTTTTCAATTACGTAAGTCATTAGTTGTGCAGCCGTCGAGCGATTTGAGTGATAAATGGTGCCTGACTTGTGGCCGCTGTGAGACCGTTTGCTCACTTGTTGCCGAGTATAATACAGACCGGCATCTGCCAGGCCACACTTATGATATGTTCACAACTCAGAGGAGCGACCTGTCGATTTATAGCCTGTCCGAGCGCCGCTAGAATTTAGGATTCGCTTTACAATTTGAGAAGTCGAGTGGGTTGTGAAGTCCCAGCAAAGCCCGAGCATGTGGACAACTGAACAACTCTCAATCTATCTCTATTTAAAATCAACAGAGAAAGATCCCTTAAGACTTAATTAGAAGAAGAAAAAATACATGATCTGAGCACACACTCACAAATATACACTAATATGTTACCACAATGTGTCTGTGTGTATGAAAAGGAAAAAAAAATTGTAAATGTGATTATTTTTCATCCTTTTTTATATCCACAGGAAAACGTGGTCGTACCGCAAAATCTCCAGCTGGTGATATCCCAACAAACAGTATGTATTTATTTGGATTTATGCAAACTTCGGGGTGATGTAAAATCTACATGTTTAAAGTAACTAAAGGGAAACAAGAGAGAGTGTGGAATTGGGAATAGACCCGGAGGAGATTACTGCATTTACAGACCTGAAAATTAGAGATCTGGCACTCTCCCCCGCACACTTTCCTTATTATGTATACTCTTTACTTTCTTTATTAATTCAAAAAAATCGAATATGCCACTAAGTGGGTGTACAAGATGTCTTAAAAATGCCCGAAAATTCAAAATCGTCCTCGTGTGTCAAGGGGGTATGGCTATCCCATACCCTCCCCCGCACATCTTCATTAATATCTACAGAAATTTTATTGCTTTTGGATAGAAAAGAAAATCAAGTATTTGACCAAAAATGCGCAGCAGATCTCTGAATTTCATTTGTTTAAAAATGCAAAATCTCTCTCATGTGGAAGGGGGTTATTCCCCTGCAAGATCCTCCCAACATTTTTCTGCATCCTGAATACTAGGATATTTATATATATATATATATATATATATATATATATATATATATATACTATGATAACACAAAAATGAAATATCTCACCAAAGGTGTGCACCATATGTCTGAATTTTAGATCTGATTATACAGAATCTTTATATGTGTGAGAGGGAGTGTTAATATTAACACACACACAACAAGAAATGAGCCTGTTCGGCGGACGATAGCGAATTTCTGGTCAATCCAGAAACTCCTCGAGAAGTTTAATTCTCTCTGCCAAAACACCTACTAACATTGGCACATGGAACGTAAGAACGCTTTTCCAATGTGGCAAACTAGACCAGGGTTTAAATGAAATGGATAATTATGGACTTGAAATACTAGGCATTAGTGAAATGAGATGGACAGAAAAGGAAAAGATTACTAAATTAAATAAAACACTCCCCTATTCTGGGCAAGAGAATATCCATACGCATGGAGTAGGCATTATAATTAGGAAAAGAAATAAGTACAGCCCTAATAGGATGGACCCCAGTAGACCATAGAATTGAAGGGGTCGGTGCAATATAGTGCTAACTCACACTTCTGTCAAAATTGAGTTACATGCATTTTCATAATTCTTATTCTACACTCTAACCTCCGTGAAAATATCATATTTGAATTCAACCAATAAGATGGTGAAAAATGCATGCATTCATGTTTTATTAATGTACAATGTATGGACTTTCCAAACATTCAACAGCGATTATCTCAAAATGACTATTGCATGGGCTAGCACTATATTGCACCGACCCCTTCAATTATTACTGCAAGGTTATGTAGTAGACATGGGAAAACTACCGTCATACAAGCATAATATGCACCAACAGAGAATTCTGAGGAAGATGAAAGAGGCGAATTCTAAGGAAAACTGCAAGATATTATAGACCACACTCCCAGCTACGATGTAAAACTCCTTATTGGAGACGTTAGTGCTCAAATCAGCAAGGAGAGGAAGGGCTTATAGCAAACCATTGGTCCACATGGAACAGCATCTACCCACAGTGACAATGATGTACGCTTCATATCATTCTGCACTACAAATGGCCTCAGCATTGCAAGCACATACTTCCAGCACAAACTCATCCACAAGAAGCCTTGACGGGCAATCTGGAGGAAAACCCATCAATGAAATTGATTAAATAAGCATCAACACTAGATAAATTTCATATTCAGATCCTTGAAGAAGTTCATCTGATTGGTAATTCTCTAGTTAAGGCGAAATTTGTTTTGCACACAACCAAAGAAAACAACTATTTACCTTGCGTGAGCTTTCGCCTACTGTCTGCCAGCTTCATCAGACTGACGTTGACTCGCCGTAGATGGGGTGCAGGCAGTCTTACAGTCCGAGAGACCCAAGCCAGCCTCCTTCGTAATGATGTGGTTGGGATCCTCAAAAAAGCCAACCGTCCAGAGTCCAACATCACCAATCAAGAAAGACAAACTTTGAAGGACTTGTCTAGCAACAAAGATATTGTTATCTTGCCGGCGGACAAGGGGAAGGCAACAGTCGTACTGAACGTAGAGGATTACATGGAAAAGGTCAGTCATATGTTAGAAGATCAGAAAACATACGAGAAACTTCCGTCAGACCCAACACCAAAGTACAAAAGGAAACTTTTCTCTATCCTGAGATCATTAAAGGAAGAAGAGAAGATCTCGCCAAGACAGTGTGAATATTTGTACCCCACAGAAGAAAACATCCCACGTCTTTATTGCACATCCGAGACCCACAAGGAAGGCTACCCTCTCCGTCCTATTGTTGACTACATAGGTTCAATTTCTTACAACACATGAAGGTCGCTGGCCGACATTTTGGCTCCTTTAGTGGGAAAGACAGACCATCATGTCCAGAATTCCAAAGAATTCGCTGAGGAAATCAGTGAGTTGACCTTTGAACAAGGAGAGTTACTGGTGTCTTTTGATGTGGTCAGCCTTTTCACCAATACTCCCATCGACCAATCCTTGGACATTGTCAAAGATCATCTTCATAAGGATACTAGTCTGAAGGAAACAACCAACCTGACTCCAGACAACATCATCGAGCTGTTGAGTTTCAACCTTACTAACACCTATTTCCTATTCAACGGCCAGGTCTACCGCCAGAAGTTTGGAGCAGCGAGGGGCCGGTCAGCCCTGTCTCCCCTATTGTGGCGAACCTGTTAATGGAAGATCTAGAACCGACAGTCCTTTCCACAGCACCCACTGCTATCAAACCCAGACTCTGGAAACGATATGTCGATGGCCAACTCAAGGACCATCTTAACCAAACAGATGTTACAGGGAGTTTCAAGTTTACACATTTTAAATGTATTTTTTTTTATTCAAATTTAAATCAAATTTATTTATTTACCACATGTGGGATGGATAGTAGTCCAGGCTAGGCTCCATAGAAAGTGCACCTAATCTTGTTTTTCGATTATATACAATGTTATTTGATAGTTTCTTGTCATTTCGAGGGTGCTGATTCCAAATTTATTTGATGCCACTCGCGCAACCTTGAGCATTTTCGGCAAAATGCAGTAATATTGAGTATTGGCTCGGTCAGATTTGAATTTTTCAGCGAAGTTGAAATTTCAGCGGCGTATGCCCACTTTTCAATTACGTAAGTCATTAGTTGTGCAGCCGTCGAGCGATTTGAGTGATAAATGGTGCCTGACTTGTGGCCGCTGTGAGACCGTTTGCTCACTTGTTGCCGAGTATAATACAGACCGGCATCTGCCAGGCCACACTTATGATATGTTCACAACTCAGAGGAGCGACCTGTCGATTTATAGCCTGTCCGAGCGCCGCTAGAATTTAGGATTCGCTTTACAATTTGAGAAGTCGAGTGGGTTGTGAAGTCCCAGCAAAGCCCGAGCATGTGGACAACTGAACAACTCTCAATCTATCTCTATTTAAAATCAACAGAGAAAGATCCCTTAAGACTTAATTAGAAGAAGAAAAAATACATGATCTGAACTAGTAAGCACACACTCACAAATATACACTAATATGTTACCACAATGTGTCTGTGTGTATGAAAAGGAAAAAAAAATTGTAAATGTGATTATTTTTCATCCTTTTTTATATCCACAGGAAAACGTGGTCGTACCGCAAAATCTCCAGCTGGTGATATCCCAACAAACAGTATGTATTTATTTGGATTTATGCAAACTTCGGGGTGATGTAAAATCTACATGTTTAAAGTAACTAAAGGGAAACAAGAGAGAGTGTGGAATTGGGAATAGACCCGGAGGAGATTACTGCATTTACAGACCTGAAAATTAGAGATCTGGCACTCTCCCCCGCACACTTTCCTTATTATGTATACTCTTTACTTTCTTTATTAATTCAAAAAAATCGAATATGCCACTAAGTGGGTGTACAAGATGTCTTAAAAATGCCCGAAAATTCAAAATCGTCCTCGTGTGTCAAGGGGGTATGGCTATCCCATACCCTCCCCCGCACATCTTCATTAATATCTACAGAAATTTTCTTGCTTTTGGATAGAAAAGAAAATCAAGTATTTGACCAAAAATGCGCAGCAGATCTCTGAATTTCATTTGTTTAAAAATGCAAAATCTCTCTCATGTGGAAGGGGGTTATTCCCCTGCAAGATCCTCCCAACATTTTTCTGCATCCTGAATACTAGGATATTTATATATATATATATATATATATATATGTATATATATATATATATATATATATATATATACTATGATAACACAAAAATGAAATATCTCACCAAAGGTGTGCACCATATGTCTGAATTTTAGATCTGATTATACAGAATCTTTATATGTGTGAGAGGGAGTGTTAATATTAACACACACACAACAAGAAATGAGCCTGTTCGGCGGACGGTAGCGAATTTCTGGTCAATCCAGAAACTCCTCGAGAAGTTTAATTCTCTCTGCCAAAACACCTACTAACATTGGCACATGGAACGTAAGAACGCTTTTCCAATGTGGCAAACTAGACCAGGGTTTAAATGAAATGGATAATTATGGACTTGAAATACTAGGCATTAGTGAAATGAGATGGACAGAAAAGGAAAAGATTACTAAATTAAATAAAACACTCCCCTATTCTGGGCAAGAGAATATCCATACGCATGGAGTAGGCATTATAATTAGGAAAAGAAATAAGTACAGCCCTAATAGGATGGACCCCAGTAGACCATAGAATTGAAGGGGTCGGTGCAATATAGTGCTAACTCACACTTCTGTCAAAATTGAGTTACATGCATTTTCATAATTCTTATTCTACACTCTAACCTCCGTGAAAATATCATATTTGAATTCAACCAATAAGATGGTGAAAAATGCATGCATTCATGTTTTATTAATGTACAATGTATGGACTTTCCAAACATTCAACAGCGATTATCTCAAAATGACTATTGCATGGGCTAGCACTATATTGCACCGACCCCTTCAATTATTACTGCAAGGTTATGTAGTAGACATGGGAAAACTACCGTCATACAAGCATAATATGCACCAACAGAGAATTCTGAGGAAGATGAAAAAGGCGAATTCTAAGGAAAACTGCAAGATATTATAGACCACACTCCCAGCTACGATGTAAAACTCCTTATTGGAGACGTTAGTGCTCAAATCAGCAAGGAGAGGAAGGGCTTATAGCAAACCATTGGTCCACATGGAACAGCATCTACCCACAGTGACAATGATGTACGCTTCATATCATTCTGCACTACAAATGGCCTCAGCATTGCAAGCACATACTTCCAGCACAAACTCATCCACAAGAAGCCTTGACGGGCAATCTGGAGGAAAACCCATCAATGAAATTGATTAAATAAGCATCAACACTAGATAAATTTCATATTCAGATCCTTGAAGAAGTTCATCTGATTGGTAATTCTCTAGTTAAGGCGAAATTTGTTTTGCACACAACCAAAGAAAACAACTATTTACCTTGCGTGAGCTTTCGCCTACTGTCTGCCAGCTTCATCAGACTGACGTTGACTCGCCGTAGATGGGGTGCAGGCAGTCTTACAGTCCGAGAGACCCAAGCCAGCCTCCTTCGTAATGATGTGGTTGGGATCCTCAAAAAAGCCAACCGTCCAGAGTCCAACATCACCAATCAAGAAAGACAAACTTTGAAGGACTTGTCTAGCAACAAAGATATTGTTATCTTGCCGGCGGACAAGGGGAAGGCAACAGTCGTACTGAACGTAGAGGATTACATGGAAAAGGTCAGTCATATGTTAGAAGATCAGAAAACATACGAGAAACTTCCGTCAGACCCAACACCAAAGTACAAAAGGAAACTTTTCTCTATCCTGAGATCATTAAAGGAAGAAGAGAAGATCTCGCCAAGACAGTGTGAATATTTGTACCCCACAGAAGAAAACATCCCACGTCTTTATTGCACATCCGAGACCCACAAGGAAGGCTACCCTCTCCGTCCTATTGTTGACTACATAGGTTCAATTTCTTACAACACATGAAGGTCGCTGGCCGACATTTTGGCTCCTTTAGTGGGAAAGACAGACCATCATGTTCAGAATTCCAAAGAATTCGCTGAGGAAATCAGTGAGTTGACCTTTGAACAAGGAGAGTTACTGGTGTCTTTTGATGTGGTCAGCCTTTTCACCAATACTCCCATCGACCAATCCTTGGACATTGTCAAAGATCATCTTCATAAGGATACTAGTCTGAAGGAAACAACCAACCTGACTCCAGACAACATCATCGAGCTGTTGAGTTTCAACCTTACTAACACCTATTTCCTATTCAACGGCCAGGTCTACCGCCAGAAGTTTGGAGCAGCGAGGGGCCGGTCAGCCCTGTCTCCCCTATTGTGGCGAACCTGTTAATGGAAGATCTAGAACCGACAGTCCTTTCCACAGCACCCACTGCTATCAAACCCAGACTCTGGAAACGATATGTCGATGACCAACTCAAGGACCATCTTAACCAAACAGATGTTACAGGGAGTTTCAAGTTTACACATTTTAAATGTATTTTTTTTTATTCAAATTTAAATCAAATTTATTTATTTACCACATGTGGGATGGATAGTAGTCCAGGCTAGGCTCCATAGAAAGTGCACCTAATCTTGTTTTTCGATTATATACAATGTTATTTGATAGTTTCTTGTCAATTCGAGGGTGCTGATTCCAAATTTATTTGATGCCACTCGCGCAACCTTGAGCATTTTCGGCAAAATGCAGTAATATTGAGTAATATTTGCACATGTAAGAAAATTTTCATTTCAATTAGGTATATTTAGTGTTATAAGCTTATTTTCAATTCAAGATGGCCGCCACTTCTATACTCATGTACTATAAAATGAATGGCAAAAATATGCATGAAATAGAAGACGAATTTTGCTGTATTTCCACTCACATACCTACGCTATTATTGAGTTCTGTATGTGCAATGCAAACTTGATGAGTGTCACTAGCAAAACAAGCAAGCAAGCAAACAAACAGAAAATATATTGTTTGTAGGCTTATTGTGCTCTTATTAATACAAAACTTTCAAATGGATGCAACCATATACCCCTGTACAATATATGAACCGCAAAATGCACATGGAAATAAAAAAAAGAAAAAAAAATTCCTGTCATGCAGCTACTAACACTGTTTATTTATTTTGGTGCTGATTGTAAATCAGAAGGTTGTTACTTGCAAAGAGCTGTTTGAATAACATCCATATTTGCCATCTCAATCTGGATTTTTCCCAAAGAATTGAAAAAAAAACCCACCAAAACTTGAATTAACGCCAATATGAAGATCCTTTATCAGGAATATTACATATGAATTGTTCATACTTATTTGCGTTGAGATGTTCAACAACATAATATTCACTCTAATTTACTGAATTAAAAGGCTGAAACTTAGATGATGACACAAATTACATTTTTAAATAACTGTCCCGTTCTCCATTATATAAAAGCGATATTATACAAACTTTTGAATCCCCTCATCTGAGAAAGAACATGAGGCAGGGGATAGTGGAAAACAGATATCACTTAACTTCCTGTCGTCAAATCTCCGAAATAAAAGAAAAAATGCCCAAAAGTTGTCATGTTATTCCAGAATATGATTTGCTTGAAAAAATACAAATGACAAATGACCTTCTGACCTATTATATCGGAGCCCGCGGTTCCGTGACCCCTGCAATCTTGTCACTGGGTGATCTTGCCATAGAGACGGGGTGAAGACAAGGGAACTTGCTTGAGCATTCCTTTACAGAAGATCCAAAGTCCAACCTTACCAGCAACCATCCACAGAGCTATCTGACAATATGCATGCTGACATTGTTGGAACCAGATCAGCTGTGTTAGGACTCTGAATGATAGCCTCCCCGAGGGTGGCTGTCAATAACTTGTAACCCCACTCCTTCTTAATATACACATGGAGACAGTACAGTAACTTCATATATAATATAGGAAGTTTGCTCGTGCAGACAATCTTGCCCTTACGTCTCATAGAAGGTCCTTGGATGATATCAACCAAGTCCTGATTCATCCCAAGACATTAGAAGAGTAAATTCCAGCGCATATTTACTTTTTGAGAGAGAGAGCAAAAAAAAAAAACTCTCCACAGACGTTCGCAATCCAACCCTTTGTTATGGTCACCCCCCCCCCCCCCCACACACACACAAAAACAACAAATGAGCCTGTTCGGCGGACGGTGGCGAGTTTCTGGTCAATCCACCCCCCCCCCCCCCCCTCTCCCCGCGCTTTCGCTGACTCTTTGTTCTTGGCTTGGTCAGATTTGAATTTTTCAGCGAAGTTAAAATTTCAGCGGCGTATGCCCACTTTTCAATTACGTAAATCATTAGATGTGCAGCTGTCGAGCGATTTGAGTGATAAATAGTGCCTGACTTGTGGCCGCTGTGAGACCGTTTGCTCACTTGTTGCCGAGTATAATACAGACCGGCATCTGCCAGGCCACACTTATGATATGTTCACAACTCAGAGGAGCGACCTGTCGATTTACAGCCTGTCCGAGCGCCGCTAGAATTTAGGATACGCTTTACAATTTGAGAAGTCGAGTGGGTTGTGAAGTCCCAGCAAAGCCCGAGCATGTGGACAACTGAACAACTCTCAATCTATCTCTATTTAAAATCAACAGAGAAAGATCCCTTAAGACTTAATTAGAAGAAAAAAAATACATAATCTGAAATAGTAAGCATACACTCACAAATATACACTTATATGTTATTACAATGTGTCTGTGTGTATGAAAAGGAAAAATTGTAAATGTGTTTATTTTTCCTCCTTTTTTTCCACAGGAAAACGTGGTCGTAACGCAAAATCTCCATCTGGTGATATCCCAACAAACAGTATGTATTTATTTGGATTTATGCAAACTTCGGGGTGATGTAAAATCTACATGTTTAAAGTAACTAAAGGGAAACAAGAGAGAGTGTGGAATTGGGAATAGACCCGGAGGAGATTACTGCATTTACAGACCTGAAAATTAGAGATCTGGCACTCTCCCCCGCACACTTCCCTTATTATGTATACTCTATACTTTCTTTATTAATTCAAAAAAAAAAATAAATCGAATATGCCACTAAGTGGGTGTACAAGATGTCTTAAAAATGCCCGAAAATTCAAAATGTGACCCTGCACCTCAAAACAAACAAAAAGTCGCCAGACATGAAATTTTAGTTAAGACCCTATTCCGAAAGAACAGACTTTAAGCTTTAAAATGATGTAAAACTCAAATCAAATGGACTCTCCTAACCTATTTAAATATTGGAAAGAAAGCGCAAACTCAGGAAAAGTGTGAACTGAGAAATGAGGCTCTGAAGTACAGTGTCTATTCAAGCGCTTAATCTTTACCAAACCATGCTGGCTGTGCTATGAATGGGACAAAAAAGCAGGAAGTAAACCACCAGAGTAACAACATGAAGGGATTATCAAATTAAACTGAAATTAAGCATGCCTCATTAACACATTCTGTCGATAATTAATGCCAACTTTCAAAGCAGTAGCACTATCCTCTAAAAGTTATTCGAGTTGAAAGTGAAGAGTGTTTTTCAGAAATGAAAAAGGGATTATTTAAGACACACCTAATCACACTATTCTACCAAAAATGATCGAGATAAACTGCTAAAAAAACCACACTTTCCTGCCCATTTTCTGATACCAAATTTTAGCATAATGTAAAAGAAGACCCTCTTTTTCTGAAAATATGAAAAAGTCAAGTTCGGATAGGTTGACCCACTTCACTTATTTTCAGTCCTCGCGCAAAATCAGTGTGTGCGACTTTATGTTCGTTTTGAGGTGCACGGTCACAAATCGTCCTCGTGTGTCAAGGGGGTATGGCTATCCCATACCCTCCCCCGCACATCTTCATTAATATCTACAGAAATTTTCTTGCTTTTGGATAGAAAAGAAAATCAAGTATTTGACCAAAAATGCGCAGCAGATCTCTGAATTTCATTTGTTTAAAAATGCAAAATCTCCCTCATGTGGAAGGGGGTTATTCCCCTGCAAGATCTTCCCAATATTTTTCTGCATCCTGAATACTAGGATATTTTTTATATACTATGATGACACAAAAATGAAATATCTCACCAAAGGTGTGCACCATATGTCTGAATTTTAGATCTGATTATACAGAATCTTTATATGTGTGAGAGGGAGTGTTAATATTAACACACACACAAGAAATGAGCCTGTTCGGCGGACGGTAGCGAATTTCTGGTCAATCCAGAAACTCCTCGAGAAGTTTAATTCTCTCTGCCAAAACACCTACTAACATTGCCACATGGAATGTAAGAACTCTTTTCCAATGTGGCAAACTAGACCAGGTTTTAAATGAAATGGATAATTATGGACTTGAAATACTAGGCATTAGTGAATTGAGATGGACAGGAAAGGAAAATATTACTAAATTAAATAAAACACTCCCTTATTCTGGGCAAGAGAATATCCATACGCATGGAGTAGGCATTATAATTAGGAAAAGAAATAAGTACAGCCCTAATAGGATGGACTCCAGTAGACCATAGAATTGAAGGGGTCGGTGCAATATAGTGCTAACTCACACTATTGTCAAAATTGAATTACATGCATTTTCATAATCCTTATCCTTCGCTCTTACCTCCGTGAAAATATCATATTTGAATTCAACCAATAAGATGGTGAAAAATGCATGCATTCATGTTTTATTAATGTACAATGTATGGACTTTCCAAACATTCAACAGCGATTATCTCAAAATGACTATTGCGTGGGTTAGCACTATATTGCACCGACCCCTTCAATTATTACTGCAAGGTTATGTAGTAGACATGGGAAAACTATCGTCATACAAGCATAATATGCACCAACAGAGAATTCTGAGAAGATGAAAAAGGCGAATTCTAAGGAAAACTGCAAGATATTATAGACCACACTCCCAGCTACGATGTAAAACTCCTTATTGGAGACGTTAGTGCTCAAATCAGCAAGGAGAGGAAGGGCTTATAGCAAACCATTGGTCCACATGGAACAGCATCTACCCACAGTGACAATGATGTACGCTTCATATCATTCTGCACTACAAATGGTCTCAGCATTGCAAGCACATACTTCCAGCACAAACTCATCCACAAGAAGCCTTGGCGGGCAATCTGGAGGAAACCCATCAATTAAATTGATTAAATAAGCATCAACACTTGATAAATTTCATATTTAGATCCTTGAAGAAGTTCATCTGATTGGTAATTCTCTAGTTAAGGCGACATTTGTTTTGCACACAACCAAAGAAAACAACTATTTACCTTGCGTGAGCTTTCGCCTACTGTCTGCAAGCTTCATCAGACTGACGCTGACTCGCCGTAGATGGGGTGCAGGCAGTCTTACAGTCCGAGGGACCCAAGCCAGCCTCCTTCGTAATAATGTGGTTGGGATCCTCAAAAAAGCCAACCCTCCAAAGTCCAACATCACCAATCAAGAAAGACAAACTTTGAAGGACTTGTCTAGCAACAAAGATATTGTTATCTTTCCGGCGGACAAGGGGAAGGCAACAGTCGTACTGAACGTAGAGGATTACATGGAAAAGGTCAGTCATATGTTAGAAGATCAGAAAACATACGAGAAACTTCCGTCAGACCCAACACCAAAGTACAAAAGGAAACTTTTCTCTATCCTGAGATCATTAAAGGAAGAAGAGAAGATCTCGCCAAGACAGTATGAATATCTGTACCCCACAGAAGAAAACATCCCACGTCTTTATTGCACATCCGAGACCCACAAGGAAGGCTACCCTCTCCGTCATATTGTTGACTACATAGGTTCAATTGCTTACAACACATGGAGGTCGCTGGCCGACATTTTGGCTCCTTTAGTGGGAAAGACAGACCATCATGTCCAGAATTCCAAAGAATTCGCTGAGGAAATCAGTGAGTTGACCTTTGAACAAGGAGAGTCACTGGTGTCTTTTGATGTGGTCAGCCTTTTCACCAATACTCCTATCGACCAATCCTTGGACATTGTCAAAGATCGTCTTCATAAGGATACTAGTCTGAAGGAAACAACCAACCTGACTCCAGACAACATCATCGAGCTGTTGAGTTTCAACCTTACTAACACCTATTTCCTATTCAACGGCCAGGTCTACCGCCAGAAGTTTGGTGCAGCGAGGGGCCGGTCAGCCCTGTCTCCCCTATTGTGGCGAACCTCTTAATGGAAGATCTAGAACCGACAGTCCTTTCCACAGCACCCACTGCTATCAAACCCAGACTCTGGAAACGATATGTCGATGACCAATTCAAGGACCATCTTAACCAAACAGATGTTACAGGGAGTTTCAAGTTTACACATTTTAAATGTATTTTTTTTTTAATTCAAATTTAAATCAAATTATTTATTTACCACATGTGGGATGGATAGTAGTCCAGGCTAGGCTCCATAGAAAGTGCACCTAACCTTGTTTTTTGATTGTATACAAATTTATTTGGTGGTTTCTTGTCAATTCGAGGGTGCTGATTCCAAATTTATTTGATGCCACTCGCGTAACCTTGAGCATTTTCGGCAAAATGCAGTAATATTGAGTAATATTTGCACATGTAAGAAAATTTTCATTTCAATTAGGTACATTTAGTGTTATAAGCTTATTTTCAATTCAAGATGGCCGCCACTTCTATACTCATGTACTATAAAATGAATGGCAAAAATATGCATGAAATATAAGACGAATTTTGCTGTATTTCCACTCACATACCTACGCTATTATTGAGTTCTGTATGTGCAATGCAAACTTGATGAGTGTCACTAGCAAAACAAGCAAGCAAGCAAACAAACAAACAGAAAATATATTGTTTGTAGGCTTATTGTGCTCTTATTAATACAAAACTTTCAAATGGATGCAACCATATACCCCTGTACAATATATGAACCGCAAAATGTACATGGAAATTTAAGAAAAAAAAACCTTTTTTTCCTGTCATGCAGCTACTAACACTGTTTATTTATTTTGGTGCTGATTGTAAATCAGAAGGTTGTTACTTGCAAAGAGCTGTCTGAATAACATCCACATTTGCCATCTCAATCTGGATTTTTCCCAAAGAATTAAAAAAAAAACCACCAAAACTTGAATTAACGCCAACATGAAGATCCTTTATCAGGAATTATTACATATGAATTGTTCATACTTATTTGCGTTGAGATGTTCAACAACATAATATTCACTCTAATTTACTGAATTAAAAGGCTGAACCTTAGATATTGACACAAATTACATTTTTAAATAACTGTCCCGTTCTCCATTATATAAAAGCGATATTATACAAATTTTTGAATCCCCTCATCTGAGAAAGAACATGAGGCAGGGGATAGTGGAAAACAGATATCACTTAACTTCCTGTCGTCAAATCTCTGAAATAAAAAAAAAAATGCCCAAAAGTTGTCATGTTATTCCAGAATATGATTTGCTTGAAAATGCAAATGACAAATGACCTTCTGACCTATTATATCGGAGCCCGCGGTTCCGTGACCCCTGCAATCTTGTCACTGGGTGATCTTGCCATAGAGACGGGGTGAAGACAAGGGAACTTGCTTGAGCATTCCTTTACAGAAGATCCAAAGTCCAACCTTACCAGCAACCATCCGCAGAGCTATCTGACAATTATGCATGCTGACATTGTTGGAACCAGATCAGCTGTGTTAGGACTCTGAATGATAGCCTCCCCGAGGGTGGCTGTCAATAACTTGTAACTCCACTCCTTCTTAACATACACATGGAGACAGGACAGTAACTTCATATATAATATAGGAAGTTTGCTCGTGCAGACAATCTTGCCCTTACGTCTCATAGAAGGTCCTTGGAAGATATCAACCAAGTCCTGATTCATCCCAAGACATTAGAAGAGTAAATTCCAGCGCATATTTACTTTTTGAGAGAGAGAGAAAAAAAAAACTCTCCACAGACGTTCGCAATCCAACCCTTTGTTATGGTCACCCCCCCCCCCCACACACACACACACACAAAAACAACAAATGAGCCTGTTCGGCGGACGGTGGCGAGTTTCTGGTCAATCCACCCCCCCCCCCCCCCCCCCCTCCCCCCGCGCTTTCGCTGACTCTTTGTTCTTGGCTCGGTCAGATTTGAATTTTTCAGCGAAGTTAAAATTTCAGCGGCGTATGCCAAATTTTCAATTACGTAAATCATTAGATGTGCAGCCGTCGAGCGATTTGAGTGATAAATAGTGCCTGACTTGTGGCCGCTGTGAGACCGTTTGCTCACTTGTTGCCGAGTATAATACAGACCGGCATCTGCCAGGCCACACTTATGATATGTTCACAACTCAGAGGAGCGACCTGTCGATTTACAGCCTGTCCGAGCGCCGCTAGAATTTATGATACGCTTTACAATTTTTTTGAGAAGTCGAGTGGGTTGTGAAGTCCCAGCAAAGCCCGAACATGTGGACAACTGAACAACTCTCAATCTATCTCAATTCAAAATCAACAGAGAAAGATCCCTCAAGACTTAATTAGAAGAAAAAATAATACATAATCTGAAATAGTAAGCACACACTCACAAATATACACTTATATGTTATTACAATGTGTCTGTGTGTATGAAAAGGAAAAATTGTAAATGTGTTTATTTTTCCTCCTTTTTTTTCCACAGGAAAACGTGGTCGTAACGCAAAATCTCCATCTGGTGATATCCCAACAAACAGTATGTATTTATTTGGATTTATGCAAACTTCGGGGTGATGTAAAATCTACATGTTTAAAGTAACTAAAGGGAAACAAGAGAGAGTGTGGAATTGGGAATAGACCCGGAGGAGATTACTGCATTTACAGACCTGAAAATTAGAGATCTGGCACTCTCCCCCGCACACTTCCCTTATTATGTATACTCTATACTTTCTTTATTAATTCAAAAAAAATAAATAAATCGAATATGCCACTAAGTGGGTGTACAAGATGTCTTAAAAATGCCCGAAAATTCAAAAAAAGTAAACGTCCTCGTGTGTCAAGGGGGTATGGCTATCCCATACCCTCCCCCGCACATCTTCATTAATATCTACAGAAATTTTCTTGCTTTTGGATAGAAAAGAAAATCAAGTATTTGACCAAAAATGCGCAGCAGATCTCTGAATTTCATTTGTTTAAAAATGCAAAATCTCCCTCATGTGGAAGGGGGTTATTCCCCTGCAAGATCCTCCCAACATTTTTCTGCATCCTGAATACTAGGATATTTTTTATATACTATGATAACACAAAAATGAAATATCTCACCAAAGGTGTGCACCATATGTCTGAATTTTAGATCTGATTATACAGAATCTTTATATGTGTGAGAGGGAGTGTTAATATTAACACAAACACAAGAAATGAGCCTGTTCGGCGGACGGTAGCGAATTTCTGGTCAATCCAGAAAATCCTCGAGAAGTTTAATTCTCTCTGCCAAAACACCTACTAACATTGGCACATGGAATGTAAGAACTCTTTTCCAATGTGGCAAACTAGACCAGGTTTTAAATGAAATGGATAATTATGGACTTGAAATACTAGGCATTAGTGAAATGAGATGGACAGGAAAGAAAAAGATTACTAAATTAAATAAAACACTCCCCTATTCTGGGCAAGAGAATATCCATACGCATGGAGTAGGCATTATAATTAGGAAAAGAAACAAGTACAGCCCTAATAGGATGGACTCCAGTAGACCATAGAATTGAAGGGGTCGGTGCAATATAGTGCTAACTCACACTTCTGTCAAAATTGAATTACATGCATTTTCATAATCCTTATCCTTCACTCTTACCTCCGTGAAAATATCATATTTGAATTCAACCAATAAGATGGTGAAAAATGCATGCATTCATGTTTTATTAATGTACAATGTATGGACTTTCCAAACATTCAACAGCGATTATCTCAAAATGACTATTGCGTGGGTTAGCACTATATTGCACCGACCCCTTCAATTATTACTGCAAGATTATGTACTGGACATGGGAAAACTACCGTCATACAAGCATAATATGCACCAACAGAGAATTCTGAGGAAGATGAAAAAGTCGAATTCTAAGGAAAACTGCAAGATATTATAGACCACACTCCCAGCTACGATGTGAAACTCCTTATTGGAGACGGTAGTGCTCAAATCAGCAAGGAGAGGAAGGGCTTCTAGCAAACCATTGGTCCACATGGAACAGCATCTACCCACAGTGACAATGATGTACGCTTCATATCATTCTGCACTACAAATGGCCTCAGCATTGCAAGCACATACTTCCAGCACAAACTCATCCACAAGGAGCCTTGACGGGCAATCTGGAGGAAAACCCATCAATGAAATTGATTAAATAAGCATCAACACTAGATAAATTTTTATATTCAGATCCTTGAAGAAGTTCATCTGATTGGTAATTCTCTAGTTAAGGCGACATTTGTTTCGCACACAACCAAAGAAAACAACTATTTACCTTGCGTGAGCTTTCGCCTACTGTCTGCAAGCTTCATCAGACTGACGTTGACTCGCCGTAGATGGGGTGCAGGCAGTCTTACAGTCCGAGGGACCCAAGCCAGCCTCCTTCGTAATAATGTGGTTGGGATCCTCAAAAAAGCCAACCCTCCAAAGTCCAACATCACCAATCAAGAAAGACAAACTTTGAAGGACTTGTCTAGTAACAAAGATATTGTTATCTTGCCGGCGGACAAGGGGAAGGCAACAGTCGTACTGAACGTAGAGGATTACATGGAAAAGGTCAGTCATATGTTAGAAGATCAGAAAACATACGAGAAACTTCCGTCAGACCCAACACCAAAGTACAAAAGGAAACTTTTCTCTATCCTGAGATCATTAAAGGAAGAAGAGAAGATCTCGCCAAGACAGTATGAATATCTGTACCCCACAGAAGAAAACATCCCACGTCTTTATTGCACATCCGAGACCCAAAAGGAAGGCTACCCTCTCCGTCCTATTGTTGACTACATAGGTTCAATTGCTTACAACACATGGAGGTCGCTGGCCGACATTTTGGCTCCTTTAGTGGGAAAGACAGACCATCATGTCCAGAATTCCAAAGAATTCGCTGAGGAAATCAGTGAGTTGACCTTTGAACAAGGAGAGTCACTGGTGTCTTTTGATGTGGTCAGCCTTTTCACCAATACTCCTATCGACCAATCCTTGGACATTGTCAAAGATCGTCTTCATAAGGATACTAGTCTGAAGGAAACAACCAACCTGACTCCAGACAACATCATCGAGCTGTTGAGTTTCAACCTTACTAACACCTATTTCCTATTCAACGGCCAGGTCTACCGCCAGAAGTTTGGTGCAGCGAGGGGCCGGTCAGCCCTGTCTCCCCTATTGTGGCGAACCTCTTAATGGAAGATCTAGAACCGACAGTCCTTTCCACAGCACCCACTGCTATCAAACCCAGACTCTGGAAACGACATGTCGATGACCAATTCAAGGACCATCTTAACCAAACAGATGTTACAGGGAGTTTCAAGTTTACACATTTTAAATGTATTTTTTTTTTATTCAAATTTAAATCAAATTATTTATTTACCACATGTGGGATGGATAGTAGTCCAGGCTAGGCTCCATAGAAAGTGCACCTAACCTTGTTTTTTGATTGTATACAAATTTATTTGGTGGTTTCTTGTCAATTCGAGGGTGCTGATTCCAAATTTATTTGATGCCACTCGCGTAACCTTGAGCATTTTCGGCAAAATGCAGTAATATTGAGTAATATTTGCGCATGTAAGAAAATGTTCATTTCAATTATGTACATTTAGTGTTATAAGCTTATTTTCAATTCAAGATGGCCGCCACTTCTATACTCATGTACTATAAAATGAATGGCAAAAATATGCATGAAATATAAGACGAATTTTGCTGTATTTCCACTCACATACCTACGCTATTATTGAGTTCTGTATGTGCAATGCAAACTTGATGAGTGTCACTAGCAAAACAAGCAAGCAAGCAAACAAACAAACAGAAAATATATTGTTTGTAGGCTTATTGTGCTCTTATTAATACAAAACTTTCAAATGGATGCAACCATATACCCCTGTACAATATATGAACCGCAAAATGTACATGGAAATTTAAGAAAAAAAACTTTTTTTTCCTGTCATGCAGCTACTAACACTGTTTATTTATTTTGGTGCTGATTGTAAATCAGAAGGTTGTTACTTGCAAAGAGCTGTTTGAATAACATCCACATTTGCCATCTCAATCTGGATTTTTCCCAAAGAATTAAAAAAAAAACCACCAAAACTTGAATTAACGCCAACATGAAGATCCTTTATCAGGAATTATTACATATGAATTGTTCATACTTATTTGCGTTGAGATGTTCAACAACATAATATTCACTCTAATTTAATGAATTAAAAGGCTGAACCTTAGATATTGACACAAATTACATTTTTAAATAACTGTCCCGTTCTCCATTATATAAAAGCGATATTATACAAACTTTTGAATCCCCTCATCTGAGAAAGAACAAGAGGCAGGGGATAGTGGAAAACAGGGATCACTTAACTTCCTGTCGTCAAATCTCTGAAATAAAAAGAAAATGCCCAAAAGTTGTCATGTTATTCCAGAATATGATTTGCTTGAAAATACAAATGACAAATGACCTTCTGACCTATTATATCGGAGCCCGCGGTTCAGTGACCCCTGCAATCTTGTCACTGGGTGATCTTGCCATAGATACGGGGTGAAGACAAGGGAACTTGCTTGAGCATTCCTTTACAGAAGATCCAAAGTCCAACCTTACCAGCAACCATCCACAGAGCTATCTGACAATATGTGACCCTGCACCTCAAAACAAACAAAAAGTCGCCAGACATGAATTTTTAGTTAATATCATATTCTGAAAGAGCAGGCTTTAAACTTTAAAATGATGTATAACTCAAATCAAATGGACTCTCCTAACCTGTCTAAATATTGGAAAGAAATCACAAACTCAGGAAAAGTGTGAACTGAGAAAAGAGGCTCTGAAGTACAATGTCTGTTCAAGCGCTTAATCTTTACCAAACCGTGCTGGCTGCGCGATGAATGGGACAAAAAACAGGAAGTAAACCACCAGAGTAACAACAATGAAGGGATTATCAAGTTAAACTGAAATTAAGCATGCCTCATTAACACATTCTGTCCATAATTAATGCCAACTTTCAAAGCAGTAGCCCTATTCTTTCAAAAGTTATTAGAGTTGAAAGTGAAGAGTGTGGACAAGGTTTTTCAGAAATGAAAAAGGGATTCTAAAGACACACCTAATCACACTATTCTACCAAAAATGTTCGAGATAAACTGCTAAAAAAACACACTTTCCTGCCCGTTTAATGATACCAAATTTCAGCACAATGTAAAAGAAGACCCGCTCTTTCAGAAAATATGAAAAAGTCAAGTTCGGCTAGGTTGACCCATTTCATTTATTTTCAGTCCTCATGCAAAATCAGTGTGTGCGACTTTATGTTCGTTTTGAGGTGCACGGTCTCATATGCATGCTGACATTGTTGGAACCAGATCAGCTGTGTTAGGACTCTGAATGATAGCCTCCCCGAGGGTGGCTGTCAATAACTTGTAACTCCACTCCTTCTTAACATACACATGGAGACAGTACAGTATCTTCATATATAATAATAGGAAGTTTGCTCGTGCAGATAATCTTGCCCTTACGTCTCATAAAAGGTCCTTGGATGATATCAACCAAGTCCTGATTCATCCCAAGGCATTAGAAGAGTAAATTCCAGCGCATATTTACTTTTTGAGAGAGAGAGAAAAAAAAAAAACCTCTCCACAAACGTTCGCAATCCAACCCTTTGTTATGGTCACCTCCCCCCCCCCCCCCCCACACACACACACACACAAAAACAACAAATGAGCCTGTTCGGCGGACGGTGGCGAGTTTCTGTTCAATCCCCCCCCCCCCCTCCCCCCGCGCTTTCGCTGACTCTTTGTTCTTGGCTCGGTCAGATTTGAATTTTTCAGCGAAGTTAAAATTTCAGCGGCGTATGCCCACTTTTCAATTACGTAAATCATTAGATGTGCAGCCGTCGAGCGATTTGAGTGATAAATAGTGCCTGACTAGTGGCCGCTGTGAGACCGTTTGCTCACTTGTTGCCGAGTATAATACAGACCGGCATCTGCCAGGCCACACTTATGATATGTTCACAACTCAGAGGAGCGACCTGTCGATTTACAGCCTGTCCGAGCGCCGCTAGAATTTAGGATTCGCTTTACAATTTGAGAAGTCGAGTGGGTTGTGAAGTCCCAGCAAAGCCCGAGCATGTGGACAACTGAACAACTCTCAATCTATCTCTATTTAAAATCAACAGAGAAAGATCCCTTAAGACTTAATTAGAAGAAGAAAAAATACATGATCTGAAATAGTAAGCACACACTCACAAATATACATTAATATGTTACCACAATGTGTCTGTGTGTATGAAAAGGAAAAAATTGTAAATGTGTTTATTTTTCCTCCTTTTTTTTCCACAGGAAAACGTGGTCGTAACGCAAAATCTCCATCTGGTGATATCCCAACAAACAGTATGTATTTATTTGGATTTATGCAAACTTCGGGGTGATGTAAAATCTACATGTTTAAAGTAACTAAAGGGAAACAAGAGAGAGTGTGGAATTGGGAATAGACCCGGAGGAGATTACTGCATTTACAGACCTGAAAATTAGAGATCTGGCACTCTCCCCGCACACTTCCCTTATTATGTATGCTCTATAATTTCTTTATTAATTCAAAAAAAATAAATCGAATATGCCACTAAGTGGGTGTACAAGATGTCTTAAAAATGCCCGAAAATTCAAAATCGTCCTCGTGTGTCAAGGGGGTATGGCTATCCCATACCCTCCCCCGCACATCTTTATTAATATCTACAGAAATTTTCTTGCTTTTGGATAGAAAAGAAAATCAAGTATTTGACCAAAAATGCGCAGCAGATCTCTGAATTTCATTTGTTTAAAAATGCAAAATCTCCCTCATGTGGAAGGGGGTTATTCCCCTGCAAGATCCTCCCAACATTTTTCTGCATCCTGAATACTAGGATATTTTTTATATACATGTACTATGATAACACAAAAATGAAATATCTCACCAAAGGTGTGCACCATATGTCTGAATTTTAGATCTGATTATACAGAATCTTTATGTGTGTGAGAGGGAGTGTTAATATTAACACACACACAACAAGAAATGAGCCTGTTCGGCGGACGGTAGCGAATTTCTGGTCAATCCAGAAACTCCTCGACAAGTTTAATTCTCTCTGCCAAAACACCTACTAACATTGACACATGGAACGTAAGAACGTTTTTCCAATGTGGCAAACTAGACCAGGTTTTAAATGAAACGGATAATTATGGACTTGAAATACTAGACATTATTGAAATAAGATGGACAGGAAAGGAAAAGATTACTAAATTAATTAAAACACTCCCCTATTCTGGGCAAGAGAATATCCATACGCATGGAGTAGGCATTATAATTAGGAAAAGAAATAAGTACAGCCCTAATAGGATGGACCCCCAGTAGACCATAGAATTGAAGGGGTCGGTGCAATATAGTGCTAACTCACACTTCAGTCAAAATTTTTTCATAATTCTTATCCTTCACTCTAACCTCCGTGAAAATATCATATTTGAATTCAACCAATAAGATGGTGAAAATGCATGCATTCACGTTTTATTAATGTACAATGTATGGACTTTCCAAACATTCAACAGCGATTATCTCAAAATGACTATTGCGTGGGTTAGCACTATATTGCACCGACCCCTTCAATTATTACTGCAATGTTATGTAGTAGACATTGGAAAACTACCGTCATACAAGCATAATACGCACCAACAGAGAATTCTGAGGAAGATGAAAAAGGCGAATTCTAAGGAAAACTGCAAGATATTATAGACCACACTCCCAGCTACGATGTAAAACTCCTTATTGGAGACGTTAGTGCTCAAATCAGCAAGGAGAGGAAGGGCTTATAGCAAACCATTGGTCCACATGGAACAGCATCTACCCACAGTGACAATGATGTACGCTTCATATCATTCTGCACTACAAATGGCCTCAGCATTGCAAGCACATACTTCCAGCACAAACTCATCCACAAGAAGCCTTGGCGGGCAATCTGGAGGAAAACCCATCAATGAAGTTGATTAAATAAGCATCAACACTAGATAAATTTCATATTTAGATCCTTGAAGAAATTCATCTGATTGGTAATTCTCTAGTTAAGGCGACATTTGTTTTGCACACAACCAAAGAAAACAACTATTTACCTTGCGTGAGCTTTCGCCTACTGTCTGCAAGCTTCATCAGACTGACGTTGACTCGCCGTAGATGGGCTGCAGGCAGTCTTACAGTCCGAGAGACCCAAGCCAGCCTCCTTCGTAATAATGTGGTTGGGATCCTCAAAAAGCCAACCCTCCAGAGTCCAACATCACCAATCAAGAAAGACAAACTTTGAAGGACTTGTCTAGCAACAAAGATATTGTTATCTTGCCGGCGGACAAGGGGAAGGCAACAGTCGTACTGAACGTAGAGGATTACATGGAAAAGGTCAGTCATATGTTAGAAGATCAGAAAACATACGAGAAACTTCCGTCAGACCCAACACCAAAGTACAAAAGGAAACTTTTCTCTATCCTGAGATCATTAAAGGAAGAAGAGAAGATCTCGCCGAGACAGTATGAATATCTGTACCCCACAGAAGAAAACATCCCACGTCTTTATTGCTCATCCGAGACCCACAAGGAAGGCTACCCTCTCCGTCCTATTGTTGACTACATAAGTTCAATTTCTTACAACACATGAAGGTCGCTGGCCGACATTTTGGCTCCTTTAGTGGGAAAGACAGACCATCATGTCCAGAATTCCAAATAATTCGCTGAGGAAATCAGTGAGTTGACCTTTGAACAAGGAGAGTCACTGGTGTCTTTTGATGTGGTCAGCCTTTTCACCAATACTCCCATCACCAATCCTTGGACATTGTCAAAGATCGTCTTCATAAGGATACTAGTCTGAAGGAAACAACCAACCTGACTCCAGACAACATCATCGAGCTGTTGAGTTTTCACCTTACTAACACCTATTTCCTATTCAACGGCCAGGTCTACCACCAGAAGTTTGGTGCAGCGAGGGGCCGGTCAGCCCTGTCTCCCCTATTGTGGCGAACCTGTTAATGGAAGATCTAGAACCGACAGTCCTTTCCACAGCACCCACTGCTATCAAACCCAGACTCTGGAAACGATATGTCGATGACCAACTCAAGGACCATCATAACAAAACAGATGTTACAGGGAGTTTCAAGTTTACACATTTTAAATGTATTTTTTTTATTCAAATTTAAATCACATTTATTTATTTACCACATGTGGGATGGATAGTAGTCCAGGCTAGGCTCCATAGAAAGTGCACCTAACCTTGTTTTTTGATTACATACAATGTTATTTGATGGTTTCTTGTCAATTCGAGGGTGCTGATTCCAAATTTAAGTGATGCCACTCGCGTAACCTTGAGCATTTTTTGGCAAAATGCAGTAAAATTTAGTAAAATTTGCACATGTAAGAAAATTTTCATTTCAATTAGGTACATTTAGTGTTATAAGCTTATATTCAATTCAAGATGGCCGCCATTTCTATACTCATGTACTATAAAATGAATGGCAAAAATATGCATGAAATAGAAGACGAATTTTGCTGTATTTCCACTCACATACCTACGCTATTATTGTATGTGCAATGCAAACTTGATGAGTGTCACTAGCAAAACAAGCAAGCAAGCAAACAAACAAACAGAAAATATATTGTTTGTAGGCTTATTGTGCTCTTATTAATACAAAACTTTCAAATGGATGCAACCATATATCCCTGTACAATACATGAACCGCAAAATGTACATGGAAATAAAAAAAAAAATCTTTTTTTTTTTCTGTCATGCAGCTACTAACATTGTTTATTTATTTTGGTGCTGATTGTAAACCAGAAGGTTGTTACTTGCAAAGAGCTGTTTGAATAACATCCACATTTGCCATCTCAATCTGGATTTTTCCCAAAGAATTGAAAAAAAAAAAAAAAAACCCACCAAAACTTGAATTAACGCCAACGTGAAGATCCTTTATCAGGAATTATTACATATGAATAGTTCATACTTATTTCAATTTCAATTTCAATTTCAATTTATTTTCATACTTCTCAATGAAGGAGTGTACAGCAAATATAATAAAAACATAGTGAATCATAATATCCGGCTTGGATGTACAGTAAATTAATGTAAGAATATAAAACATAGTGGTCAATCATCGTACGTTTGGTTCTATGTATAACGCTAAAGAAATATGACGGAACCTACTTAAAAGCGAGCTTGTTAAGCGTAGGTCCCAAATTCTGAACAGAGTGTAAAGATGAGGAGCACGGATGCAACGTAGGACCACAATAAAGAGAAACAAAAATGAAAGGCAAAAATACCTGGTGTACTAACAGAATCTTCTCAATACATTAATAGTGATATACAGACAACCACATTCTGCAGATGTAAGAACAGTTGATTTAACAATGTTGACAATAGTGTAGTAGTATGATTTGAATAACGGTGAAGAGAAAACAACTCGACATGCGAGTCCTCGGAGGAGATACGGGAAACCTAAAGAGTGAAAATACAAGTACTAACATTCAAAGAAAATTTGGAATAAATTAGAATTAGAATTACCATTGCGTTGAGATGTTCAACAACATAATATTCACTCTAATTTACTGAATTAAAAGGATGAACCTTAGATGATGACACAAATTACATTTTTAAATAACTTTCCCGTTCTCCATTATATAAAAGCGATATTATACAAACTTTTAAACCCCCTCATCTGAGAAAGAACATGAGGCAGGGGGTAGTGGAAATCAGGGATCACTTAACTTCCTCTCGTTAAATCTCTGAAATGTAAAAAAAAAGGCCCAAAAGTTGTCATGTTATTCCAGAATATGATTTGCTTGAAAATACAAATGACAAATGACCTTCTGACCTATTATATCGGAGCCCGCGGTTCCGTGACCCCTGCAATCTTGTCACTGAGTGATCTTGCCATAGAGACGGGGTGAAGACAAGGGAACTTGCTTGAGCATTCCTTTACAGAAGATCCAAAGTCCAACCTTACCAGCAACCATCCGCAGAGCTATCTGACAATTATGCATGCTGACATTGTTGGAACCAGATCAGCTGTGTTAGGACTCTGAATGATAGCCTCCCCGAGGGTGGCTGTCAATAACTTGTAACTCCACTCCTTCTTAACATACACATGGAGACAGGACAGTAACTTCATATATAATATAGGAAGTTTGCTCGTGCAGACAATCTTGCCCTTACGTCTCATAGAAGGTCCTTGGAAGATATCAACCAAGTCCTGATTCATCCCAAGACATTAGAAGAGTAAATTCCAGCGCATATTTACTTTTTGAGAGAGAGAGAAAAAAAAAACTCTCCACAGACGTTCGCAATCCAACCCTTTGTTATGGTCACCCCCCCCCCCCCCCACACACACACACACACAAAAACAACAAATGAGCCTGTTCGGCGGACGGTGGCGAGTTTCTGGTCAATCCCCCCCCCCCCCGCACTTTCGCTGACTCTTTGTTCTTGGCTCGGTCAGATTTGAATTTTTCAGCGAAGTTAAAATTTCAGCGGCGTATGCCCACTTTTCAATTACGTAAATCATTAGATGTGCAGCCGTCGAGCGATTTGAGTGATAAATAGTGCCTGACTAGTGGCCGCTGTGAGACCGTTTGCTCACTTGTTGCCGAGTATAATACAGACCGGCATCTGCCAGGCCACACTTATGATATGTTCACAACTCAGAGGAGCGACCTGTCGATTTACAGCCTGTCCGAGCGCCGCTAGAATTTAGGATTCGCTTTACAATTTGAGAAGTCGAGTGGGTTGTGAAGTCCCAGCAAAGCCCGAGCATGTGGACAACTGAACAACTCTCAATCTATCTCTATTTAAAATCAACAGAGAAAGATCCCTTAAGACTTAATTAGAAGAAGAAAAAATACATGATCTGAAATAGTAAGCACACACTCACAAATATACATTAATATGTTACCACAATGTGTCTGTGTGTATGAAAAGGAAAAAATTGTAAATGTGTTTATTTTTCCTCCTTTTTTTTCCACAGGAAAACGTGGTCGTAACGCAAAATCTCCATCTGGTGATATCCCAACAAACAGTATGTATTTATTTGGATTTATGCAAACTTCGGGGTGATGTAAAATCTACATGTTTAAAGTAACTAAAGGGAAACAAGAGAGAGTGTGGAATTGGGAATAGACCCGGAGGAGATTACTGCATTTACAGACCTGAAAATTAGAGATCTGGCACTCTCCCCGCACACTTCCCTTATTATGTATGCTCTATAATTTCTTTATTAATTCAAAAAAAATAAATCGAATATGCCACTAAGTGGGTGTACAAGATGTCTTAAAAATGCCCGAAAATTCAAAATCGTCCTCGTGTGTCAAGGGGGTATGGCTATCCCATACCCTCCCCCGCACATCTTTATTAATATCTACAGAAATTTTCTTGCTTTTGGATAGAAAAGAAAATCAAGTATTTGACCAAAAATGCGCAGCAGATCTCTGAATTTCATTTGTTTAAAAATGCAAAATCTCCCTCATGTGGAAGGGGGTTATTCCCCTGCAAGATCCTCCCAACATTTTTCTGCATCCTGAATACTAGGATATTTTTTATATACATGTACTATGATAACACAAAAATGAAATATCTCACCAAAGGTGTGCACCATATGTCTGAATTTTAGATCTGATTATACAGAATCTTTATGTGTGTGAGAGGGAGTGTTAATATTAACACACACACAACAAGAAATGAGCCTGTTCGGCGGACGGTAGCGAATTTCTGGTCAATCCAGAAACTCCTCGACAAGTTTAATTCTCTCTGCCAAAACACCTACTAACATTGACACATGGAACGTAAGAACGTTTTTCCAATGTGGCAAACTAGACCAGGTTTTAAATGAAACGGATAATTATGGACTTGAAATACTAGACATTATTGAAATAAGATGGACAGGAAAGGAAAAGATTACTAAATTAATTAAAACACTCCCCTATTCTGGGCAAGAGAATATCCATACGCATGGAGTAGGCATTATAATTAGGAAAAGAAATAAGTACAGCCCTAATAGGATGGACCCCCAGTAGACCATAGAATTGAAGGGGTCGGTGCAATATAGTGCTAACTCACACTTCAGTCAAAATTTTTTCATAATTCTTATCCTTCACTCTAACCTCCGTGAAAATATCATATTTGAATTCAACCAATAAGATGGTGAAAATGCATGCATTCACGTTTTATTAATGTACAATGTATGGACTTTCCAAACATTCAACAGCGATTATCTCAAAATGACTATTGCGTGGGTTAGCACTATATTGCACCGACCCCTTCAATTATTACTGCAATGTTATGTAGTAGACATTGGAAAACTACCGTCATACAAGCATAATACGCACCAACAGAGAATTCTGAGGAAGATGAAAAAGGCGAATTCTAAGGAAAACTGCAAGATATTATAGACCACACTCCCAGCTACGATGTAAAACTCCTTATTGGAGACGTTAGTGCTCAAATCAGCAAGGAGAGGAAGGGCTTATAGCAAACCATTGGTCCACATGGAACAGCATCTACCCACAGTGACAATGATGTACGCTTCATATCATTCTGCACTACAAATGGCCTCAGCATTGCAAGCACATACTTCCAGCACAAACTCATCCACAAGAAGCCTTGGCGGGCAATCTGGAGGAAAACCCATCAATGAAGTTGATTAAATAAGCATCAACACTAGATAAATTTCATATTTAGATCCTTGAAGAAATTCATCTGATTGGTAATTCTCTAGTTAAGGCGACATTTGTTTTGCACACAACCAAAGAAAACAACTATTTACCTTGCGTGAGCTTTCGCCTACTGTCTGCAAGCTTCATCAGACTGACGTTGACTCGCCGTAGATGGGCTGCAGGCAGTCTTACAGTCCGAGAGACCCAAGCCAGCCTCCTTCGTAATAATGTGGTTGGGATCCTCAAAAAGCCAACCCTCCAGAGTCCAACATCACCAATCAAGAAAGACAAACTTTGAAGGACTTGTCTAGCAACAAAGATATTGTTATCTTGCCGGCGGACAAGGGGAAGGCAACAGTCGTACTGAACGTAGAGGATTACATGGAAAAGGTCAGTCATATGTTAGAAGATCAGAAAACATACGAGAAACTTCCGTCAGACCCAACACCAAAGTACAAAAGGAAACTTTTCTCTATCCTGAGATCATTAAAGGAAGAAGAGAAGATCTCGCCGAGACAGTATGAATATCTGTACCCCACAGAAGAAAACATCCCACGTCTTTATTGCTCATCCGAGACCCACAAGGAAGGCTACCCTCTCCGTCCTATTGTTGACTACATAAGTTCAATTTCTTACAACACATGAAGGTCGCTGGCCGACATTTTGGCTCCTTTAGTGGGAAAGACAGACCATCATGTCCAGAATTCCAAATAATTCGCTGAGGAAATCAGTGAGTTGACCTTTGAACAAGGAGAGTCACTGGTGTCTTTTGATGTGGTCAGCCTTTTCACCAATACTCCCATCACCAATCCTTGGACATTGTCAAAGATCGTCTTCATAAGGATACTAGTCTGAAGGAAACAACCAACCTGACTCCAGACAACATCATCGAGCTGTTGAGTTTTCACCTTACTAACACCTATTTCCTATTCAACGGCCAGGTCTACCACCAGAAGTTTGGTGCAGCGAGGGGCCGGTCAGCCCTGTCTCCCCTATTGTGGCGAACCTGTTAATGGAAGATCTAGAACCGACAGTCCTTTCCACAGCACCCACTGCTATCAAACCCAGACTCTGGAAACGATATGTCGATGACCAACTCAAGGACCATCATAACAAAACAGATGTTACAGGGAGTTTCAAGTTTACACATTTTAAATGTATTTTTTTTATTCAAATTTAAATCACATTTATTTATTTACCACATGTGGGATGGATAGTAGTCCAGGCTAGGCTCCATAGAAAGTGCACCTAACCTTGTTTTTTGATTACATACAATGTTATTTGATGGTTTCTTGTCAATTCGAGGGTGCTGATTCCAAATTTAAGTGATGCCACTCGCGTAACCTTGAGCATTTTTTGGCAAAATGCAGTAAAATTTAGTAAAATTTGCACATGTAAGAAAATTTTCATTTCAATTAGGTACATTTAGTGTTATAAGCTTATATTCAATTCAAGATGGCCGCCATTTCTATACTCATGTACTATAAAATGAATGGCAAAAATATGCATGAAATAGAAGACGAATTTTGCTGTATTTCCACTCACATACCTACGCTATTATTGTATGTGCAATGCAAACTTGATGAGTGTCACTAGCAAAACAAGCAAGCAAGCAAACAAACAAACAGAAAATATATTGTTTGTAGGCTTATTGTGCTCTTATTAATACAAAACTTTCAAATGGATGCAACCATATATCCCTGTACAATACATGAACCGCAAAATGTACATGGAAATAAAAAAAAAAATCTTTTTTTTTTTCTGTCATGCAGCTACTAACATTGTTTATTTATTTTGGTGCTGATTGTAAACCAGAAGGTTGTTACTTGCAAAGAGCTGTTTGAATAACATCCAAATTTGCCATCTCAATCTGGATTTTTCCCAAAGAATTGAAAAAAAAAAAAAACCCACCAAAACTTGAATTAACGCCAACGTGAAGATCCTTTATCAGGAATTATTACATATGAATAGTTCATACTTATTTCAATTTCAATTTCAATTTCAATTTATTTTCATACTTCTCAATGAAGGAGTGTACAGCAAATATAATAAAAACATAGTGAATCATAATATCCGGCTTGGATGTACAGTAAATTAATGTAAGAATATAAAACATAGTGGTCAATCATCGTACGTTTGGTTCTATGTATAACGCTAAAGAAATATGACGGAACCTACTTAAAAGCGAGCTTGTTAAGCGTAGGTCCCAAATTCTGAACAGAGTGTAAAGATGAGGAGCACGGATGCAACGTAGGACCACAATAAAGAGAAACAAAAATGAAAGGCAAAAATACCTGGTGTACTAACAGAATCTTCTCAATACATTAATAGTGATATACAGACAACCACATTCTGCAGATGTAAGAACAGTTGATTTAACAATGTTGACAATAGTGTAGTAGTATGATTTGAATAACGGTGAAGAGAAAACAACTCGACATGCGAGTCCTCGGAGGAGATACGGGAAACCTAAAGAGTGAAAATACAAGTACTAACATTCAAAGAAAATTTGGAATAAATTAGAATTAGAATTACCATTGCGTTGAGATGTTCAACAACATAATATTCACTCTAATTTACTGAATTAAAAGGATGAACCTTAGATGATGACACAAATTACATTTTTAAATAACTTTCCCGTTCTCCATTATATAAAAGCGATATTATACAAACTTTTAAACCCCCTCATCTGAGAAAGAACATGAGGCAGGGGGTAGTGGAAATCAGGGATCACTTAACTTCCTCTCGTTAAATCTCTGAAATGTAAAAAAAAAAGGCCCAAAAGTTGTCATGTTATTCCAGAATATGATTTGCTTGAAAATACAAATGACAAATGACCTTCTGACCTATTATATCGGAGCCCGCGGTTCCGTGACCCCTGCAATCTTGTCACTGAGTGATCTTGCCATAGAGACGGGGTGAAGACAAGGGAACTTGCTTGAGCATTCCTTTACAGAAGATCCAAAGTCCAACCTTACCAACAACCATCCACAGAGCTATCTGACAATTATGCATGCTGACATTGTTGGAACCAGATCAGCTGTGTTAGGACTCTGAATGATAGCCTCCCCGAGGGTGGCTGTCAATAACTTGTAACCCCACTCCTTCTTAATATACACATGGAGACAGGGCAGTATCTTCATATATAATATAGGAAGTTTGCTCGTGCAGACAATCTTGCCCTTACGTCTCATAGAAGGTCCTTGGATGATATCAGCCAAGTCCTGATTCATCCCAAGACATTAGAAGAGTAAATTCCAGCGCATATTTACTTTTTGAGAGAGAGAGAAAAAAACCTATCCACAAACGTTCGCAATCCAACCCTTTGTTATGGTCACCCCCCCACACAAAAAAAAAAAAACAACAACAACAAATGAACCTGTTCGGCGGACGGTGGCGAGTTTCTCTTCAATCCCCCCCCCCCTCCCCCCGCGCTTTCGCAGACTCTTTGTTCTTGGCTCGGTCAGATTTGAATTTTTCAGCGAAGTTAAAATTTCAGCGGCGTATGCCCACTTTTCAATTACGTAAGTCATTAGTTGTGCAGCCGTTGAGCGATTTCAGTGATAAATGGTGCCTGAATTGTGGCCGCTGTGAGACCGTTTGCTCACTTGTTGCCGAGTATAATACAGACCAGCATCTGCCAGGCCACACTTATGACATGTTCACAACTCAGAGGAGCGACCTGTCGATTTACAGCCTGTCCGAGCGCCGCTAGAATTTAGGATTCGCTTTACAATGTGAGAAGTCGAGTGGGTTGTGAAGTCCCAGCAAAGCCCGAGCATGTGGACAACTGAACAACTCTCAATCTATCTCTATTTAAAATCAACAGAGAAAGATCCCTCAAGACTTAATTAGAAGAAAAAAAAATACATGATCTGAAATAGTAAGCACACACTCACAAATATACACTAATATGTTACCACAATGTGTCTGTGTGTATGAAAAGGAAAAATTGTAAATGTGTTTATTTTTCCTCCTTTTTTTTCCACAGGAAAACGTGGTCGTACCGCAAAATCTCCATCTGGTGATATCCCAACAAACAGTATGTATTTATTTGGATTTATGCAAACTTCGGGGTGATGTAAAATCTACATGTTTAAAGTAACTAAAGGGAAACAAGAGAGAGTGTGGAATTGGGAATAGACCCGGAGGAGATTACTGCATTTACAGACCTGAAAATTAGAGATCTGGCACTCTCCCCCGCACAGAACTCAGAAGGTTGCGCAAGGTTGCAGCCAAATTTGGTATCACTCTAAAGTATGGACTACAAGAGAGGCCATCATGGTTTTTTCAGCCCAGAAATCGACTGCAAAGAAAAATGCTGCTTTGGTCCATTATTTCTGTGTTTTATTTTTGATAACATTCGACAGAAATAAGAATTTGACTGTAAACTCTGCGATAACTTAAAATAACTTTTTTGAATCAGCCACATTAAATTTCTAGTGGATTGAACTACCCGTTTGGCAAAAAAAAAAAAAAAAAAAAACCTATAAGGTTGCATTCTACAGATTGTGTCCCCGATAATCACTATTTTGCCTCTTTTTCATCAAAAATTACCCGTTTAAAATTAAATTTCAAGAAGAAATATTCCTCACATGTGTTCAAGAGGTTATAATCTTTGCTTACAATGTTGAAAAATAAAACTTGTTTGAATGACCAAACCCTATTTTGGCGCACTTTTACTTACACCTTGCCCATTGTGCGCCGTTGACGGCTGGCATGTCCGTCGCGTGTCTTGAGGATGATGCTATACGGTTTCAGAGAATTGTTCGGAAGAACCGTACATGGTGACCATAAGGGATACCCTGGATGAGCTTCAGGGTCAGGCCCTCTTGTTACATGGTGTCTTAGACTCCAGTAAGGTCCATCAGTACCATGCCCACTTTTTGGCCTTTCTCGAAGCTTTCTTTAATGTTGCTTGTCAGCTTTACAATCTGGCGAAAGGTGCTGCGTCCGCGGCGGAAGCCAGCTTGTTGGTTGGGAAGTTGAGGGTCAACAACAGAGCCCAAGCGTGCAGAAGAAGACGCCCCAGGACCTTGAAAGAGAGAGATTGGACAGTAGCTCTTTGGTTTGGTCATCGAATTGTTGGGTATAGGCAGGGCGATAATAGTTGCCCGACACCAGATCTTGGGCATTGTCAGTTTCTTGAGGCACGAGAAGTAGAACTCCCGAAGCCAGTTCTGACATCTTTGGTCGCAATGAGGAAGGAACTTTGGTGGGATATTGTCTGGCCCCAGGGCTTTTCCACTCTTTCGTTGGGCAATGGCAGTGGACAGCTCTTCAAGGGTGAAGGGTGCAGAGAGGAGGCCATATGCGCCTGGGCATGCCAAAGTTTTGATGTTTCTTCGGGTGTGGTCCTCATCCGGGTCCTAAAACCGGCCTTTTGCGAGAAGCTGCTCAGGTCTCAGCTCATGGTCGAAGCCATGTGCTTGTCAATTCCAATTTGAGTTGATCACATTAATGTGCTTATGGTCATTTTCCATCATGCCGCGTCTGCGATTTTTTGAAAGAGGGAGAGATACAGCTTTTCTTGAAGCTGGTGTTCCGGTTAGGGAGGTGGCCAGGAGGCTTGGGGTTTTGTCCGATGCCACAAGGAAACTAAGTGCAAAGTTTCAGGAAAATAGAGAGGTCAAAGATATGCCGAGAAGTGGCCGACCAAGTATTTATGTAAAAGTCAATGCAAATCACTAGAGTGCATTTTTTGCCATGAACTTCGACATAAAATGCATTTATTCACATCAACAATGATATCTGGTGGCAATGGTATGACATTCATGTTATGAGTAATAGAATTCCTATCCAATCCTGTTTGAATTATGTGAAGAGGTAAAAGTACTTGTCGAGATATATCCAGAAATGCTAGGGGGAACTTACTCTTTCGGTTGAGTGTATAGGGTGTCGAACTCATGGGCTGTATAACTCGTGAGTCTATTTTACTTGATGTCGAACTCGTCGGCTGTATGACTTGTGGTTGTCGGTCTCGTGGAGTGCTCCTGCAGATGTACAAAAATACATCACATATTAAAACAGTTACTTCCTCTCTATAAGGAATAAAAATTATCAGTTGTAATATATGTTGATATTGAAAAACTTGTATTTTAATGTGTACGCAACTTAACACAAGCACAAGATGTTTTCAAGGCTGCCTGGCTCTCATTGTAAACGCCACTAGTATATGTTTTGTGTTTTATTTTGCCGAATAAATGGCCTAAATTGGCCTCAATCAATCAATCAATCAATCCCCTTTATGTGAAGAAAAGTTGAAGAGAATATGGTGAGCCATTTCGTTCAAAAATCGCACAATCGATAATTATTCCAATATAAAGGGAAGCCACTGATACACATAATCCATCATTTACTAATAAAATTTATTTATCGCCATGGCAATCGGTGCAATACTTAAATTGTAAATCTCCATTTTCTGTGGTAGTACACAAACAGTATTCAATATCCTTACGAGACGACATATTTATTCTAATAACCTTCAAAACGTGTTGATTCGTTTTGGGATTTGTAAATGAAATATACTATTTCAATTAGAAAAAACAGATAAATGTCAGGAATTTATCGTCATCAACACATAAAACTCAATGCCGTTGAAGCCTTTGGGTTTCATCAACATGTTCAGGGTGCCAATCACCAAGCAGGCCAGACACTTGATTTAGTCTTCAGTAGAAAATGTGAAGATTTTATTTTCCATATCACTGTATTGCCATCTTTGCCATCTGATCACTTTGCCATTCTTTCCGCCATTAATCTTAAAGGCCCACCAAATCCTAGAAGGAAAGTACAGTAAGCTTTAGAGAGCTTCGCAATATAGACACCAACTCTTTCCGCCATGATATTAAACAGGCTTTGTTGACTTCCCAGTGTACATCTTGTCCTGCAGAAGCAATTACAATGTATAATGACATGCTGAGTAATCTGATGGACAAGCATGCCCCTGTTAAAACCATGACTGTTACAATTAGACCCAATGCCCCTTGGTTCTCTGATGAGGTTAGGGAGGCCTGGAGGCGTAGGCTTCGTGCTGAACGTCGCATGTTGAAGACCGACATGCAGACTGACATGGACCTGTATCGTCAAGAATGTGAGTTGTACTGCAGTCTGATCACTGATGCAAAGTCCAAGTACCTGAGAAAAGAGATAGCCAATGCTGACTCTAAACGACTTTCAACTTCGTGAAGAAACTGTCCACCCCTTCTGGGTATTCTATTTATCCTAAGCATTCATCCGATTCTGAACTGGCGCACAGGTTCAGCATATTCTTCAGGAAGAAAATCGATGATATTATGTCTTCCTTTGCATCTGACGTTAACCATCCGGAGTTATTCGTCCAGGCTCCTGGTAACTCTTTGAACTGTAACCTGAGCGAGTTCAGGCTGGTTAATGATGTTCAGCTTCGACGTCTCATCATGCTATCTCCACCAAAGTCTTGCAGTCTGGACCCTCTTCCAACTTGGTTGCTCAAAGAGTGCCTTGATGAGCTGCTTCCGGTTCTTAAAAACATCATTAACACATCATTGTCATCGGGTATAGTTCCAATACCATTCAAGACATCTCTTGTTTCCCCTCTGTTGAAGAAATCGAACCTAGATCCCGATGTCCTGAGCAATTACCGACCAATTGTCAATCTGCCATTTGTGAGTAAGCTCCTTGAAAGGATTGTGTCTACACAGCTGATGTCTTATGTTGACAGTAATCATGTGATTCCTACTAACCCAGGCGCGGTAGAGCACCCTAATTATCTCGCAAAAATCCATCGGCAGCCGAGCTTCATTTGCATAAAGTAATCAACATGTACTCGCGTAGTTGAGAAAAAGTAAACAACTTCTCAAGCTAATAACAATTTAAGGAAACCTATTTTCGGATTAAAATTGAGTTAGTTTGAATTTGAAAACATATTCGAATATGCACATATAACATATTAAGGATTTGACAATGATAAAATGTGAAATTTTAGCGAAAACCTGGCGAGCAAAATTACCAAAAATATGCCTCGAAAATCATCCTAAAATTCACGAAGTGTGATTGCGGAACCAAAGCGCCATTCGAACAAGGCTGTGGCTGTGTCGGAAAAAAAAAACAGAAGGTGATGTCAAAAATGACACGAACGCAAAGCGTACAGGTCGGTCCCATGTATATATAATCGCGTCACTGTAGTGTTGCATGTCACAGCACACACAACGCATTGCTGCATGCAGCGTGCGTGGCAGCAGCTCAGCAGTCACCGCCGTGCGACACTCAGCAAAATTGACTGCGTCACATGCAAACCAACAATGAGCACGAGATCCTGAATCTCACGTACAACGCATGCCCAATATTACGGGAAAAGAAATGACGTCATTTTCAAACGTTTCGCCGACTACAATTTTCTATTCCAAACCCTGTAGAAACAAGTTGATTTCTCAAAAAGTACAGTTGGAGCCAAGCAAAAACTTTCACCATTTATGGATTGAGGTCTGATTAACTTACGTTGCTAATTTCGGACACATTGGAGCCCGGCCATAGTCCAGTCGGAAAAAAACAAAAAACAAAAACAAAACAAAACAGAGAGCATGTTTTGCGAGAGGTGATTGTCAAAACGCTTTAATATCTCAAGTTTTAGCGCAGCAAATTTCATATTTTTTTCATTAAAAGGAAGGTTTTTAAAAACTTAGATAGTGTGGGAAGTTTGGGTTTACTAGCGGCACGCATAGCGGCACAAGGAGAAGGTCAAGATTTGACTTTTTCATGCACACAGTTTCGGGCAGCCGTGGATGCCCGTTGGAAACTCAAATAGAACGGGGCGATAATGAGATGCAAATTGGGGTGCTCCACCGCGCCTGAACCAGTCAGCATACCGCAACCTCCACTCAACAGAAACTGCCTTGTTGAAAGTACTCAATAATCTCATTCTTGCTGTCGACAAGGGCAATGAGGCTTCTCTTCTTCTTCTTGACTATTCGGCTGTGTTTGACACGCTCGACCACACGTTGCTACTACAACGACTTAGTAATGACTATTCCATCACAGACACTGCCATCCAATGGATCAAGTCATATCTTCAAGATCGCACACAGAGGGTGATAATCAATGGGACCTGTTCACGTCCTAGTTCTATGAGCTGCGGAGTTCCGCAAGGATCCGTTGCAGGCCCCCTTCTTTTTTTTCCTCTACACAGGTCCGCTCACCAAAATCATCAATTGTCATCATGGAGTCAACTACGCTATGTATGCTGACGACACTCAAATTTACATAACTATGTCACCTGGCGATAGGATTGCTGCTGTTAACTCACAAATAGAATGTCTCAACGACACCAAAGCCTGGTCAACTGCCAATAGACTCCGTCTGAACGAAGACAAGTCTGAACTCATCCATTTCTCATCACAGTTTAGGAGCACAGTACCTCTACTAGATCTAACTACTTGGGATGGGGTTATAAAGGTATCTGACTGTGTTAGAGACCTTGGCTTTACTTTGGACAAACACTTAACTCTTAAACACCATATCACAAATATCTGTAAGTCTGCGTCTTGGGGTATTTTCAAAATAGGGAAGATTAGGCGTCTGCTTGATCAATCATCAGCTGAACGGCTCGCCCATACCTTCGTCTCCTCTTATCTGGACTACTGCAACTCCCTCTTTGCCGGCCTCCCTCTTTCTCACATATCCCCTCTCCAACGTAGATTAGTCTCCCTTAGTAGGAGACATGACCATATGTGACCCTGCACCTCAAAACAAACAAAAAGTCGCCAGACATGAATTTTTAGTTAAGACCATATTCTGAAAGAGCAGACTTTAAGCTTTAAAATGATGTATAACTCGAATCAAATGGACTCTCCTAACCTATCTAAATATTGGAAAGAAAGCACAAACTGAGGAAAAGTGTGAACTGAGAAAAGAGGCTCTGAAGTACAGTGTCTATTCAAGAGCTTTAGGATCTTTACCAAACCCTGCTGGCTGTGCGATGAATTGGACAAAAAACAGGAAGTAAACAACCAGAGTAACAACAATGAAGGGCTTATTAAATTAAACTGAAATTAAGCATGCCTCATTAACACATTCTGTCCATAATCAATACCAACTTTCAAAGCAGTAGCACTATCCTTTCAAAAGTTATTAGAGTTCAAAGTGAAGAGTGTGGACAAGGTTTTTTTTTTCAGAAATGAAAAAGAGATTCTAAAGACAGACCTAATCACACTATTCTACCAAAAATGTACACACTTTCCTGCCCGTTTTATGATACCAAATTTTAGCAAAATGGAGATCCGCTCTTTCAGAAAATATAAAAAAAGTGAAGTTCGGCTAGGTTGACCCATTTCACTTATTTTCAGTCCTCACGCAAAATCAGTGTGTGCGACGTTGTGTTTGTTTTGAGGTGCACGGTCACATATATCTCCTGTTCTCCGCTCACTCCATTGGCTACCTGTCCATTCCCGTATTACTTTCAAGATCCTACTTTTGACGTACAATATCACACGTAATCTTGCACCCACATATCTTTAAAACCTAGTCTCTCTTCGCTCCTCCTCTTCTGCCAGACCCCTCCGTTCATCCTCCTCACTCCAATTACTTCATGGCCCACGTACAAAAACCCGTTATGGTGACCGAGCCTTCTCTTCCATTGCCCCCACTCTTTGGAATAAACTCCCTCTTTATATTCAGAATGCCCCATCTTTTGAAGCATTCAAAATTCTTCTCAAAACTCACCTGTTTAATCAGTTGTAATATGTTTTTCCCTGGAGGCGCACACAGTCAGTTATCAATTATTGTATCCTTGTATTATATGTATGTTTTTTCTTCTTTTTTTGTTACTGTTAATATGCTGGCTGTGTTAATGTTATTGTGTTTTCTAGTTTTCTAGTCTTCTAGTCTTTTTGGATGAATAGCACAAGTGCGCTTAGAAACGCCAGTATGAAGCGCCATATAAATGCAATTAGTATTATTATCATTATCATTATCATTATTATTATTAGTAGTAGTAGTAGTAGTAAAACGTTTCTTTTATAATGTTGATATATATAATGATTGATTTTTTTTTAGTTTTGACATTTACAGTCTTATTCTATTATTATTATTATTATTATTATTATTATTATTATTATTGTTATTATTATTATTATTATTATTATTTATTCGGCATTTGCAAAACAATACAAGTGATAATAGAGAAACAGAATAAACAAACAAAACACAAGAAAACAAAGTGTCAGGCTTTCCCCGTTGAGCTTCCCGAAGGAGCCGGGTTGGGAAAAAGCAATCAAAATCACTATGACCCTTGGGCCTCTCCAACCAAATTCCAAAAGCAAATTCCAAATGGCTTTTAAAACAGGACACTCAACAACAAAAAAAAAGTGTTTGGAAGATTCAGGGGCAGTATCACAGAAAGAACACTTAGGGCTGTCTTTTCTCTCAGTTTTATACCAAAACTCATTGAAACCTATCGCTCTATGAAACAGCTTGAAATGAAATAATCGAATATGTGTATTTGTGGTGCATTTAACATTATTCATATGAATTTTCCACCAATCAGTCTTTTCAGGGTCATAAGTATAAAGCCAAAACATCATTTGTTCTGAGGAAACACCAGTTCCTGACATAATAATGCATGCATATTGTGGAAGTTTGTTTTTTTTTCCAAAAATGAATTCTAATTCCATCAAATAGTATGTCTGGGGTTGAAAGAAACTACCAACATCCTTTGGTATGCTCTTTAACAAAAAGTTGTACTTCCTCCTAAATCACTATTGTAAATCAGTTCCCTATCTATTGGTATAGACGGTCTTGGTATATAAAATATTGCTTTGATTTTTATCGAATGTTCCAAAAACCAAATTCACTGACAAGAAACAATGAAAAAGCAAAGTTGAATTCACTGTAAAAAAATCAAAACATATTATGTCACGTTTGGAGGGCTTCAGTTAACTGATTAGAGATTACAATTTTCAAAATGTTATCAGGAGCGTATGTTTTCCACAAAATATCTTTTGTAAGACATTACCACCACTCCATATAGATTTAAATAGTATTAAATAGTATTAAATAGTATTCGAGCACATGTATCCCCGAACCTGTCTCCCATACCCCATCTGGATTACTTTTTAGGCCAGAATAATGTAAAATTTGGCAACTGTCGCATACAGGATACAATAAAATCCGACAAGAATGGAGGCTGGTATTATAGCATATACAAGGAATATGACATGTCATCCTATAACAGTTTGAACAATGAGAGCGTTTGCAATGAAAACTTTTGTTACCTAGAACAACTTACACACCATAAACCTCAATAGCAAGTTCAAATAAAATCTGACAAGAAATGTGGCTGATAGAGCATGCACAAGAAATGTGACTGACATCCAAGTTGGAGCATCCAAGTTCTATCAACACATTATGTTCATGATTGATGCCAACTTTCACAGCAATAGCTCTATCCTTTCACAAGTTATTAGCCTTGAAAGTTATGAGTGTGCAAAGGATTTCACGAAATGAAATGGGCCTCTAAGACATACCAGATCATTCTACCCCCCCCCAAAAAAAAAGGGTTGTAGAAAAACTGCAGAAAACACACTTTCCCATTTATGTTATGATCCTAAACTAAAGAAAAATATAGAACAAGGGTAGCTCTTTTAGAAAATATGAAAAACTCAAGATTGACTTGGTTGACCCATTTGACCTTTTTTTGAGTCCTCACGTAAAATCAATGAGTGCCACTTTTTGTTCGTTTTGTGGTGCACGGTCACATATGTAATCTGTTATTGAGTACTACATTGTTTCCCCATACTTCCTTGTAATAATTAAGAGGAGATATTGCATTATAGATATTTACCAAAATATTAGAAGGTAATACACTTTTTGATTTGGATAAAACACCTAAATTTCTTAACAATTTAGAACAAATGTGACCCGCGACAACGGTTTCAGGCAAAAGTCGCAAAGGCAAATTCCCTCCTAGGCGGGGTACAAAGATTTTGACCATTATTTTTGTCGATTTAGGTTTTTTTGCAGAAATTGAATCTTTGATATGTTTTCTACATCTACACTAAATTTAATAGTATAAGACTAAGTTTTTCCTATCGAAAATGGAATTCTAAGCACCCTATGTTGGATCGCACTCGTCAGTTTCGAGCTTATTTCGAACGCCGCGCCAATATCCCCAGTGTTGCTACGGCGCATGCAATGGTCTCGCATGCGATTGGCTGATGCGTCGCATATATTTACATAATTCGGCTTTCGGAGACACCAGTTGCAGCGTGTGGGGAATGCTTTGTCCAAGCGTGCACGATTACATGCTCCATTGTTCTTGCTATAGTGGTTTATACGCTCGCTCTATAGTGCGTGCTCTTCGTTTGGCTTTCTGTCCAAACTATTCTACCGTAATGTTTGACAACGGAAGTGAAACAAAAATCGTGTAGCATGACATAATCGTGTGAAAAGAAAACTAAATATTCTCACATTTGTCTACTTGTACAGTTTGTACATGTAGTAAAGATTATGACAGCAGACTGACTCAATGGAAGGCAGATAAGAGGAAAGGAGCGGTCACATGTGACCAATTCTATTCAAATACTACGCGTCAAAATCGCACCAAACTAACTAGTCGTGTTTGTTTGTTTTTTGTTTTAATTTAAGCATGACCCTTGCCAGCACTAGCAATTCTGCTTTCAAAAGGGTCGCCAATGATAAAGACAAATCAACCACAATGAAAACGCGATTTGTAAATGTGTGGATTCGCCACCGCTCCTGTTACATATGCACACAGTCATGGCATGTGGAGGCCAGTGCGTAATATGTGCACCATTACACGTCATGTACATGTACACCATACGTGCAATTATCGTATTCGCCATCTTGAAAGACGTACTGGTAAACAAACCCGAGCGAAACGCATACGCTGAGCTCCGAGGAAGGTGCCCGGGAAATTTGACTCTGTCAGTGAGCCAATCAGAAGGCGAGGTGGTTGCTAGAGGCGGGGCTTAACATCGATTGGCACCATCGTACGGATGGATGATTCTCCCCTCGCATCGCCGCTCGGACATTGTCTTTGAAAAAGAGGTGAATCTTCAAAGCCTGTTTTCTCGCAATTTTGTCAGGCTAACAACTTAAAAAGTGCATTTTATTTCTCTTTCTATGCCCACTTATGGTGCCGAAGAATACAAGTGTTTTATATCAATGCAAAGCTTAGGAAATGGGCAATGTGATTCAGTGAAAAAATGAATTTTCAAAATTCCCGACTTTTGCCTGAAACCGTTGTCGCCGGTCACAAATATTTGCCATATGATACTTCCAGTCAAGGGATTCATGAATAAGAACTCCTTAAAAAAAAATATCGACTCAGTTCTCTCAATGAAAATATTTAAATCACAACATTTTGGGCGTTACAATCAAGTTATTGCATAAATAAGCATTTTTACAAATTTTGTCCTGGTCAAGGTGGCCTTTGACTCTGTAAAAGGTGGAACAGTGGGGGCAGCAGTAGCAATATGTAAAGGTGTATAGATTTGACTATAATATGTTTACATACCAAATTTGAAATCAGAAAAACAAATCAGACAAGAAGCACAACCAGAATCGTACACACAAGTGGACCCTAAAATATTTGCCGCTTCATTTATTAAGACGGGACAAGCAAGGGCGCCACCACCAAAAACAATAGGTATCTTTATTTCACTATGATGTACCTTTCTGCCAAATTTGAAGAAAATCTGATCAGAAATGTGGCTGATAGAGCGCACACAAAAAATGTGACATGGCATTCACGTCGGAACACTGAAGGCGCCGTCACCACAAACTGTTGTGTCGTTCATGGAGAATGACCACCCATACACCTCCTTAGCAAGTCTGAATAAAATCCATAGAGTAACAATCAAGTTATCTACTCAGTTCTCTCAATGGAAATATTGTCAATCATAACTTTTTTTGCGTAACAATCAAATTATTGCATAAAGGAGCACTTAAGCAAATTTTGACATGATCAGGCTGACCTTTTAACCCTGTAAAAGGTGGAACAGTGAGGGCAGCATTATCAATAGGTATAGGTATATATATTTGACTATGATAAATACCAAATTTGAAAAAAAAAAATAAGTAATAAATCGGTCAAGAAACAATTAGGCCACCGTTGCACACACAAGCAGACCCTGTTAAATTTACCTTTGTATGCATAAAGATGGAACAATGGAGGCGCCATTACCAAAATAATAGGCGTCTTCGTTTTACCATAATGCACCTTCATGCAAAACTTGAAGATGATCTAAAAAGAACTGCAGCCAGTATATAGAGCGCTCACAAGAAAATCTCTGCGGTGGACGCGGCGGCTGCGCAATGAGGCCAAATCCAAAGTATCCTCTGAACTCTGTTCGGGGGATACGATTAAAAAAAAAAAAGAGGAAAGAAAAAACGACGGAAGAATTTCATGAATTAGAATAAGTAAGCAGTACCCGCTTCATGCTATCTGGATTTAGAACCAGTACTTGCTGTCAGGCGGAAGCTCGGTGGTCTAGTTGATAAGACGCCTGTCCGAAGATCGGGAGGTCCAAGGTTTGGATCCTGATCGTCCTACGCGACCTATATCAACGAGTCGTACGGTCCATGCGACCGACATCAAAAAATAGGTTCATGAGTAATACAGCCCATGAGTTATACTGCTCACGAGACATACAGCACAAAAGGCTCACGAGACCGACACTGAGCAAAGGAAGCCCACGAGACCAACAGTACGCAAAAGAGGCTCACGAGACCAACACTAGGCAAAGAAGGCTCACGAGACAGACTGAATGAACAGCGCCATCCAAATGTCAATCAAAAATGTGTTAGTGTTCAGGGTGTTCCATGATGGGGAAAATTACATACTGGCTGGTGCAATTTCGTCACGCGAGAAATTGTATCTTATTGAGCAGTACTATCTACCTATCAACCACATCAAGTATGTTTTTCTACACGTGTGGCTTTGAGGGGGCAGTTCTGACAAGTTACGGGGGGCGACATTGTTACCAATCTTTCTTTTTTATATAAGATTGTCCCCTTCATTGGACCCCCCCCCCCAAAAAAAAAAACACACATACACACACAATGCATATTTAAAAAAATAGAAAAAAAAGGACAATGTATGGTTTTGATTTAGCTGTCATCGTGCTATTTTTTATAGACTTTGACAATTTCTAGCTAGACGCTCGTTTCACTAATTAAGTAGGCCTTATCAGATATCCTATCCGTCTTCTTAGATTTTCATTCGTAATTTTCTGTATAACAATAATAGCTTATATGACATTTAGCGGATGGAAAACGTTTTGTATCACAGCGGTTCACCTCGATTTGTGGCTTGTATTTGTAAAATTATTCTTCTCAAAACGGTACATCATAAAATAGCAAAGCTGTTTGCATGGATACATCTTCTTTTTCCGAATCCTTAATGCTACGTTGGTATTATAGACGGTTACATTATTTTCTGTAAATTTATATTATATAAATCAACACCTTTGCAGATGACTACTCCCTCTCCAAATCATGTAAAGCAGGTGTGCAATGCAATATTGACCATTTTGTGAAATATTTTCTCGTAAACTTCATTTCAAAGGTGTTTTTTTCTAGTAGGTTGATATGAATGTCCACATCATTTCATTTTCTTTTTTTTTAAGTATTTACTGATATGACATCGTGTTTTGGCATTTTAGAACTTAAAGATAATATGCGCACACAGACATCTTATCTGTTCATGGATTTGAAATGTGTGCGCATGTGATGTGTGCGCATGCGCTGCCCGTCAATTCAGTGTAGCTCTCCTAAGGTCCTCTCGACCGAGTCACATTCAGTCATCAATTCGAACAGAAAGGGACTATTGGCAGAACCAAACGTTGCCCAAAGCCTGTTTTCAATACTTCAACTTAACTGGTGAGTCTTCAAATTGAAGAAATTTTTGAATTTTAAGTTGATATTTACCCGCAATACTAGTCTGTCATGATCCTGAATGCTACAATGCGCAGCCCCATTACGCTATGCGTATGGGGCTGCTGGTCGCAGTTAATTGCATGATTACTAAGACATGAGAGCACTTTGGGGCGAGTAAGTGTCACAGTGTTAGTTATATGAAAGGTACTTTAACCTGAAACAGGAAATTCAGGGAAACTTTTGAGGTACCAAAACTTTATATGTGACCCTGTACCATAAAACAAACAAAAAGTCGGCAGACATGAATTTTTAGTTAAGACAATATTCTGAAAGAGCAGACTTTAAGCTTTAAAAAATTATTATTATATTTACTGCGGACAGATCTTATACACAGTTTTATTACATTTCACATTATTTTTTTTTTTCACAAACATTCACGCACGCGATGAACAGCCATGTCATTAGGCATTTCGGACTACCAAATAACACTTGAAATGATTAAATTTGTAAGGTTATTCTCTATAGATTCGATAGATCGAAAAATTACAAACACAAAAGAGGATTTAACAAGCTACAGCACACAGAAATCTAGGTGAAAATTGGTCAAGAACAACTGAGGTACAATAGAATGAATTTAAAATTGACGTTAGTCTGAAGTGTCGTTTTTTTATTTCATAAAATAATTTTATCAGTTTAAAAATCTGAATGTCGTTGTCGTTCCTATCATCTCAATAACAGAATTAAGATGAGACATTAATGTACTGTAAATAAGCATTGACACAAGCGGAATTACAACTTTGACGGGCCCGTATGAAACCATTTCAAGTCAGATTAACTTGAAACTTGAAAACATATCAATCCATGCAAGAAAAAAAAATGGACATTTCTATTGCATACAATTAGCTGCGCGTGCATATGGCCTATATGTGAGCGCCGTACGCGCGCCAATTTATGTCTATTTTGAAATGCCAAAAATGGCTTGAACCGTATAAAAACAAATTTTGTGCTGAATCGGAGCAAAATAAAGTTTCAACGCGCGTTTACGTGCGAATCGACACATGTCAAGTGAACTTTTATGAAATGAATATTGACATTGACTTTTAATTAATGACATGTGAATTTTATTGAATTTTTTTTATTTCCGTTTAAAGAGATAATGTTCGATGATTTGAACTTCTCAAATGACGTCACGCTGACCTAACGGGTGGGTGATCACTAAGAAAAAAGCTTTAGCATCCTTTTGTCATGATACATAAGTTTCGTCAATTTACGTCAACTTTCAAGTAACATTGAATTACTTGAGATCATCGATACACAAGCCTTTGTGCATAATGAAATAAACAAATAGATAAATAGAGAATTCATACAGAACAAAAGATGATCGTGATCTCTCACGGATCACCTGTTCCAAAGAATTCGTCCAGAAAAAGAATGTGGTCCGTGATCTTTCACGGATCACCTTATAATAATGAAAGAAAATCGTACAGAAACAGAACGTGATCCATCGATCTTTCACGGATCACCTAATAAATAAGCCAACAGCTCCGCGGCCGAGCGACGAGCTTTTAGCCCATTTCTCCCTGGTACTGCTGTGTTTTAGGGCATCGCTCGGTCGCCGCTGAATTTTTAACCGCGGAGTTGAAATCTTGGTGGTGTCTGCTCACCTCTCACTCGCAGTCCAAAATACGGTATAAACGAGCGGTTGCCATCGAGGGATTTAAGTGAAAAGTCGAAGCCGCCTGATAAAGGGCTGCCGAGCGGTCGCCGCCTAGTGGCCGCTGGGAGATCGGCGTGTCACACTATTCAGCGAGGAAAAAAAAAACACAGAAGTGTTCCGAACGGCACCTGCTTGGTCCCAGACGTCAAATTATAAAAATAATATATGTTAACTGATAGAGTTATGCATGTCTTATACACTGTTAAAAATTATACTTATTTGTTTAGACATGTGTGTTAATGAACACGGCACTCTTTTATGTGTAACGCTTTTCTCTTGGTGTCTACACTGACAGGCCCCAGCCGAGGGCCGCAAAACTTTACCCTCAATAATTCGGGGACGATAGGTAACCTGAATGTCAGCGGACAAGAAGCCAACGCGGACAGGTATGTATAATGGGACCTATTGAATTTTCGTTGGTTTATAATAACAATATGACTGATAATATTCCATTGAAGAAAAATGGTTCTGGGAGAAGTGCATGTGTGATTATAATGCAAGACATCACCTCCCCACATGTCCTTCCGAATGGAAGGTATATCGTACGTCGTATCATGCACTTTCATTTCATGCGAAGTCATGTTTTGGCTTTTGAGATAAAAATAGGTTATGATGATAAGGGAGGGTGCATGGTTGCTTCCATTTTACCAGGATTGTAACTGAAATAACCAACGGACATCACCTTTATGGATTTATACGTTCATTCAAACCGTCAGCATATTATCATTGATACCTCCTACCTCTTTTTTTCCTTTCTTTTTTGTGTTATTGTTTACACATGATTAATTAAATTTCTGGAGAATCACTCTACTTTCCTATGTATTTCTTTACAATTAAAGGAGCACAGGTACAATGTAAACAGCAGTGATTGTTTTTTTTTTTGAATGAATGAATGAAAACGATTTGATACACCTTGTTGACGTAAAGCTTGGTTATTGGTTGCATATCACCACTGCAGCTCAAAGAAAGTATCACAAGAGAGTACACTAACAAGAGAAAGAGGTAAGTCGTCTTGAACTTGGAAGAAAATCAAAGGAAAAATTTAGATAGCGCGTTAACGTTCCCTCGAGATCTCATGGGAGGATATGGCGTTAAAGTATGTTTCTTAACGTAGGGTTTTGCTTTAAATCATTATTGTCACTTTGTGGAACATGTGTCATGACCATAATATATCCACACTATTTACATGTTCTAAAGGAAATGTGTTTATATAAGGAGTTTTCACAGCTGTGCGATAACTTCATGGCCCATCTAAATTTACGTTTATAAAAAGAAAAAAGTCTTCAAGTGTTAACAGATTATGGAATGAGGAATACCTCTTTTGTTTTTCTCCATAAACGTGTATATTATTTCAACAATCGGTTTTCCATTACATCAGTTCATGAACAGTTACCCTTAAAAAACCTTACAAAGTATATCAGCCTTCTGGGATCACAATAATCTTAATTTGCTCAAACCTCACAATTTGCTCTGAGAAGTGCCGGGCTTGTTCAAATTGTTGACAGGCATTTAAACTCTGGCATGACATTATTAAAATTCAAATGAAATTTTGGCTAGAGTTATTTCCAACCCTTGTTTCACTTTTATGTACATTAATGAAATCAAGCCAAATTATCTCACTGCCTTTTTCGCGTAAGCTAAGTTGTGCAACTCTCGATGGAGATCATATGTCACCTCATGAAATTTGTGAATGTGCAAGATATCACTGTTAGAGGAAAAACATGTAGCGTTTTAAATTAACCAGAAGTCCTATTCCCCCTTCTTTAATGAAGGCTTTACCTATCTCGTTGCTCAATTGTATTCTAGACATTACAGTTACATGAACAAAGAGTAGAATTTCAGTTAGAAGGGACGACATGGTGAATGATAAGAGACATACATTTCAAATCATTATAATACATGTTTATTTGTGGAAACATATATGTATATTTTTTAGGAATGCTCCTGCCCAATAATACGGAGTGAAATGACTCAAAACAAATCAATTTATTTCGCAGATTCCAACGACGAGTCAAGCTAGTGCAATGACTATGACCAGATCCCTATCGATGTTCTCCACGGGTGGGTAGACGCTAAAGTAATAAGATTCAAAGGGAACTTTAAGGTAGTTCTCGAGGATTTAGAATCGAGCGATGTCAGCCAGTACTTCGCGCTGACTAATGGCATTTATGTGAAAATTAGTTTTAAGCTTTGCATAAAGTACTGAAAAGTTTCAACTTTGAATAAAGCTGTTAATACAAATATGATCCATATTATCCAAGGCAAATGCATAATTGGTCGTGTGAAGTTATATTTCCCTGAAGGGGCAAATAGAAAAGCAATTTAAGGACTAATTATGCATTAAGAGTGTTGTGACCATTAGACTTTAAGTCATGGTCACTCAAGCGTGACCAGGTGATATCCGCTGAATTTCACATGAAAGGTAGCTGATAAATACAGCTACATGATCCTGTTAATGTTCAGATTTCCTCAAAGGTTCTTGATTTATGAATTACAGAGGTTTGTTTTAGGGGGAACTTACTTTTTCTTTTGTAGTGTTTATTTTATCCAGGCTCAAGTGGTTTTTTTTTTTCCGTCGGACTTGCGCAGGGTAGCGTACTATTGCATAGACATTGGCGAAAAATAGCGTAGTGTTGCGTAAATTTGCTTATTTTTGCGTCCTGTGCTCGAAAGTACCTTGTAAACAAAGTTAAAAATGCTGTTTATTTATTTATTTTGCTTCCATTTCGCACATCCATTTGCGTCGCCAAGGGTAATGTAAGAAAGGCCGGCATAGTGACAGTGTGGTAGCGTAAGCTCGGCTAAGGTGGTATCCAACTCTCTGTAAGACTGTTGTGTAAGTTCCACGATTGGGTCTTAAAGGAGAATGAAACCTAAATTAACATATGGATTGAGTAAAATGCAGCAATAGTTTTACGGTAGAAGACGTCACTGAAGTTATAATAGGAATATCGAACATTTCGTTCAAAAGTTATGAGTTTCTAGGAATAAGTTTCGGGGATGTCGGTAGCGTCATAGATGAGTAGACTGTACGTTTCGAGGACAATACAAAGAAATATCAAGATTGTACAACATTTTGCATTTTATCGAGCATATTGAGAAAAAAAAATGCACTCGGCTTACCTGTTTCAGAAAACATGGGGTATTAACATTCAAGAGGAGGGAGTGTGTACGTCTTATACAGAAATTCATTTCTATAGAATTATCTTTATTTTCTATTCGTCCGTTGACCTCTTCTTATGCAGCCATGGCAACTCCAAGTCCTTAGAACGAATTGTTCGATTTTCCTCAAACTTCAATGAAGTGTTCAACTAATATTGCCACATCCACTCAATCCATACATGAGTAGATTTTGGTTTCATTCCCTCCGAGACTCAAGACTAGATGTGAATGCTGAGTTTTGGGTAATAATTTTTCGATACTCAGCATCACTCTTAAGATATTTGGTAAATTTAGTTGGTTAAATGTTGGCTGGTAAAAAAAAAATCGTCATTCTGGGCAATTATCGCCCAATTGACCTTTTAGGTGAGTAAACCAACATTCGGCAATTATTCTTACTTAAATATTGGGCGAATATTTACCAACAGAATTGGTAATGGAGAGTTGGGTACTTTTTGCCCCGCTGTTGTGTAAGTGACGCATTCCCTTTGCGTGATATTTTTTGTTAGGCAACTGATACTTGCATAGAAATTCGCCTTATATAATTTACCAACATTATTTTGCACATAAGGCTGAACATTGCTTACCAGTACTTGGGTTTTTTTAATGTTTCTTTCTAAGTTGGTAAGTTTTCATGGACAAATAAAAAAGTATGTGCGTGTACGCGTGTATGTGTGTATGTATGTGACGGTGTGTGTGTATGCGTGGTATAGGCCTACGTATGGAAGGATGGCCGAACCTTACGATTTTGTAGGGGGTACCAAGAATTACTATAGGGTGTTCTCCGTTTTAGGAATGGGGGGGGGGAAACACACACACGGTATTATATCTTATAATATATATAAATATATATATATATATATATATGGGCCGTGACGCGAGAAAAGGGCCCTTAGCTCTGACGCGCACAAACGCCAGAAAACGGCGCGGAAGTTTGACAAAGCAATACGCGCAATCCAAAAGATGAGATGTGTTCAGCTCAGCTCGTTCACATGTTCACCTTTTGCTTCACGTGGAGTCAGCTCGAATCAACCTTATCAACCCGTCCACAACGTCTTTTTCTACGGCGCCTGCAGTATTTTAATTATCTAACTCAAGGTGAACATCAACATATTGGATCCCCAATGATGAAATGGTAAGAACATACACTGAATTTGATGTTAAATTGATGGAAAAAAAATGTTTGAATTTCGTGCTCGGTGAGGCCTGTGCTCAGCGCAGTCCCAATCTTTCAATTTTTTGTTGGGGATCTGCTGACGCTATCAAACGTTTCCGTAGTACTAGTGTTAGTAACGTGTTTAATAAGCCTACATTGTGTCTGACGATGCGTAGATGTATGACATTGTTACATTTATCTTAACGCTCCTTTCATATAAAATGTCAAAATAAGCTACTGCCAGTATTCACACTGTCCTTAAGTAGCAATCCTGTGTTTTAGCGGTGAGGATAATTTCGGAGTGCTTAGTTCAGGCAACAACGTAACTGCATCATGTATGTGGTTCAGCTTATTTGTCTGACTTGTTCAAGTGTAAGTTTAGGTTTCTGCACTCAAAGGCAAACAAGATTGGGCCTACTTGAGATTGTGACATTTGTGTAATGTCATTGTCAGCAAGATAGTTCTACAACTACATTTGTTCCTTGACAGTTATACTGCATAACTGAATTCTACATTGATAAATCTAACTAGGTCTTAATACTTATTAATAGTCTTGATAATCATTAAATACCGGGTTGTTCTATACATGAATCATCTTAGCGACAGCGTACTAACCAGTAGGAACCTTTATGAGGCTGAAGTATCATAGGGCAAGCCCAAAAGACAAAATCAGTTCTCTCATATTTTCCACAAAAGACTCTAGGGGTCCTAAGTGCTAAACTTTGGTTACAAAGACATCTCATCGACACACTATTACCATGGCATTACATTTGTTATTCTGGTACTGTAAAATAAGGCCTGTTCATAATAAGTGTTCATTGTCAACATATGTTTCAGAGCATTGTTATAGGAGTTTATGGGTAGGTACTCACTGTCTAAATGTCAAGGGGAGATTAATCTCCAGATGTCATGTAGACTCTAATGATTTAGTGACTGTGAAGGTTCTTTCACCTGTCATCTCTGATCATTGGATGTAGTACCGGTATTCATTTCTTCTTTTTCTTTCTTTCCAATTGAAATAAATAATTGTTGTTATACATCACTGGGAGAACACAACAACAGTCCACAAAGTTGGCATCTATACCACTATTTTGATTTTAAAAATCCCACTGTACAGTCCACCTTTCAAACCCACATTAATCAGACTAAGCATTTGTTCTCATATTTCAGGGCAGAATAAAATCTTGGCCGTGCTATTATTCCTGAACAAGCAGACAACCCTGGGCTGCACACAGAACTGGAACAGAACCATCAGATGGAGAGGAGACGTACTTGGTGTCTGGTAGATAAAGAATTTGGCAGGAGCGAACAACTAATTGCAGGTTTGTATTGTGCTGTGCATCAGCTAATTGCATTAATAGTATCGAATGTTGAGTTTAGTAACAACCTTATGACTGTAAAGTAGAACTATAACTATAATTTGAATTAAAAAAAAAAGAAATCATTTGTTATTATGACTTTTCCTTTTCATTTACTATGAATACCTGGATCTGTGAACCAAATCAGAAGACATAATCATACAGTCATAATGTATTTTTGGTAATTGCATACTATGCTTTGTATTAAGATGCATCTTGCACTGGCTGATGAGGTATAGAACTAAACTTAATTCCTTGAGTTTACATTTCAAATCTAATTTAATCTGTTTTAATAATTATTCCATTTCTGTAACCTGCATGGTTCATTTTCTTCTGCAATGACACTCTAGTATTGAATATGACCTTAAACCTTCGAAGAAATAGAATAATATTAACATTCAAAATATTCATAATTTTCAGGTCTGACTGTGACAGCCTTGAGGAGTTTTCAACAGTTTCAAAAGTCGTGGACAAGTCATCTTCCTTCACGATTCTGGTGGGGTTGGCAATTGTAAGACTGGAAAGCGTACCTGTCCCGTTTACAGGGAGCTGTCTGAGATCAGAAAGTTTTCGTACTTTCACTTCTACCATGTTCAGCCAGGCTGATTGTTTGTGTGAGGGAACACCTCTGGGATAACGAAAAAAAAAGAAAAACTATAATTGGGTTTACTCAAGACAGTTGGAATGGTTCCTCAAAACAAGCAGTTACCCATCCAGGCTGATATCTACTGGATCAACACTCGACAGAGCGCTACGGTGTATGAATATCTTCAAGCACATTTTTCAGGCCTTTCCTCTTCCAAGATGTCACTTGCCCCCAGTCCGAGAGACTGAGGCCTCGTGATAGAGCTATGAAGTGTCATCCTCAACTTATTGGCATACTTCTCCAGTTTATGTTTCCTACTGTATTTCACTCTTAGAGCAGATACTGGTATTGCCCTTTGGTTTGGAAACTTGGATAATGGATGACAATATGTTTCGCCCCATGCATGTATGCAGCATATATACTGCACATTATCATAACCTACAAATGTACTTGAGTTCAGCTGGTTTAGCCAAAAAAATTCCACCCTATAATGAATGGCATATCAGTACTCTGCTATGAATTTACGGGTAACGATTTCAAATGCATCTTCAGATAACTTAACATTCTTAGGTTTTCTTCCAGTAGTTACAATATCCTTTATGTATTGTCTTTTATTGACATGTTTTATAAATGGCACTATGCAATTGCAAGTATTCACAGTTGACTTGTTCAAAAAAGTTATAAGCATAGAAGTTTCCTCTTCACTTCCACTGTTTTGCCGTCAGCTTACCAATAATGTGCAAATGATATTGTGATTTAATTAGCTCATGTATTAGTAGACTGTGGTCGATATCAATGTGAAATTCAGTCTTTTTAGTGAGCCCAAGAGAGAAAAACTTGTATGTAGCTAGCCTCATCCTGAAGCAGTTGACATACATGTTTCTTCTTTTCTGTTTTTCTGTGTCTAATATCAGGGGGAAAAAAGGATACATATGATGACTATTCTTCACATGTAGCTGAGCTTGGGCTGATATTAATGTAACGTGATTACTGTAATTTCATCAGGGTATGGGAAGCATGGAAACCAACAGAAATCTCACTTAAAACTTTCCACTTGAGAATCACTGGATCTTTTTTGTGAGTAGATGTTTTACTCTTTCTTAGGGGGTATGGCAACATGACATGATTAAGAGTTACATGTTTGTTTGTTTGTTTTTTTTTTTCATTTTTCAGGGAACAGATCTATGTTAACATTACCTCAGTTTTCATATAGCAATGGGAACAATTTGATTTGATTTGATTTGATTTGATTTATTTCTGCTTAATTCCGTTACAATTATATGAGTATGTACATGTCATTTACAGTCATTTGAATATGACAAAACAGTATATCGACACATAGTTTTTAGTACAATTATACAAGACAATTAGGGTACATAGTTGAATTACATTACTTTATCTATTGAATTTTACTTTTAGACTACTTCATTCTGTATCTGCTCTTGGTGGAAGTTGCATCCATCTTTCAGGAGTTCCGTGTAAATTGTTCAGTGTGGAGGCATTCTCTTTTTTCTTTCTTCCATTCTTTCCATCTATTCTGTCACGTCGTGTCCCTTATTTGCAAATAAGTATTTCATAACATTTTTCTTTGAGTGGTTCACAATACACAAGCTTGCTTTTTAGTGGACCTCTCAATTCTTTTTTTTTCTCAGTTGAAACATAACTGTATTTTTTTTTTGCCAGTATGCATGCATATATCTTTATCTGTATCATTTATCCTCTGCGAAGTCGAATGTATACGTTTATGATATAGTTCCTGATTTATTCTGTGTTGTGTTTTGTGGGAAAAAGAAGAATGAAGAAAAAGGAATTGAATTGAATTATCTACACTGCATCATGCATTGTCTTTGATGGAGTTGAGATCCATTAAGTGGTAGGAGAAGAGATTAAAAGTGTTGCAAGTGCAATAACTCTTTACTCCCTACAAATTCCATATGGAGCATGTGCCTACAATTCTTTATGTATTCTTTTTCATGTTCATTTTGATATTGTCTTGGAAGTATGTGTGAATATGTATGTTACAGTTTTGTTTGCATAGTGCATGCTGTGTACCGGTACTTCTTTGTACATAGGTGTGTATGCGTGTGTGTTTTTTGCACATGTAGGCCAATGTTGAATGAATGAATGAATGTATAATTGGAGTACTCTTACCCCAGTGACATAATTCTAGTTTAATTTTGTAATGTAATTGTAAAAGAAGGGTTAAAATAGGCCATGATTAATTCCATCCTACATTGCAAGTATAAAATCCGCACATTTGCTACATCTAGATTGCATATTTTGCAAAAACACATTACATCTTGTATGTGTAACAGTGCCGGGATGTTCCGTTAGGCCTGCACAAACATTGCTGCATTCATTTTTAACCATGGCCCTGTTCGTATTTCAGCTATATCACACACCTAGCCAAACACTCATGCATGCAACTTTTTAGAATATAAAGCTTGTTTATAGACCTTTTCACATGCAGAGGAACACAATAATGGCTTAATATACATTCAAACACATTCAAACGTTATTAACATGTGTTCAAACATGCAAGACAAACGACATGGTCCCTTATCCTCTTCCTGTCTCAGCACACACATACACACACTCAAACACAGACAGACAGACACATAAACATACAATATACATACGCGCAAGTTCACACAGAAGTACACACATACATACACACACCCACTTTCACAGGCTAGAGAACACAATGATGGCTTAACATACAATCCAACACAAGCGTTAAACTTGCATGACTGTATAGTTTACATTAGACACTCACGACAAAAACATGGTCTCTTATCATCTTCCTGTCTCACACACAAGCCTACACACACTCAAACACAAACAGACAGACACACAAATCGTCAATGTACATACACGTAAGTAACACACAAGTACACACACACGCACACATCCACTTCTCATTCGGATACATTCTGTTACCATATCCAACGACATGTTTCTCTATGCGTGTTTTATACTGGAAGCCCAAATTCGTTTAGAATTTGAAATGCAACTCTTATTTTTGTGGTTGTCATGGCAACGATGATTTCATAAGAATGCTTAATTTTTACATCATATCATCCATGACAAGACTTGGGGGAAAGATTCCAACTTTGATGAATGACGGACCCAAACTGTGGGACTATGAGCTGTTAGAGGGGCACAGTGTTCCCCGTCCATGACTTACGCGCGCGCATGCATAAACGCGTTAAAAAGTGGCAGGATTTGGGCAAAACATGCTTTTTTAAATTTCATAATTGGGGCACTTAGGAGTGGAATTTCAGAAAACGGATTGCATATTTAGATACGTCAGAACTCGCTCTTCAATGTGGCGGTGAAAACTCAATTTCGGTATTTTACGGCCTAAGGGCCCTTTTTTCGCGTCACGGCCCATATATATATATATATATATATATAAAAGCAAGAGCTATATTTTGGACGTATTTTGACATAATTTTCTTACGTTTCCCTTTATTCCGTCAATACCGAAGGGTTACAAAATCAACATCGTGGGAGTATCTGTCTGTGGGAGCAAACTACAGGATACTCCTACAATATTGCTAGTTTGTGTTTTGTGTGTGTTTGTGTGTGTGTGTGTGTGTGTGTACGTGCGTGTGTGTGTCTGTTTGCGTGAAAATAGTTAGATGACACAATCTAAAACCCATATACCTGACTGGACTTGCTTACCACTTCCATTCCAGATAAAAACCCAGTAATTAAAACATTGAAATGTTGATTTCAATTGATACGACTTGCTTTCTATTGGTCTCTGCTGTTTTGTTTTGTTTTGTTTTTTGCCCATGAATATTCATGGGCTATTCAAATTTTCTTCGTGAAAAAGATAAAATTATTGTTAAATTTATTGTTTTTTAATTATTTCAATAAACTCTTAAATGTCTGAAATGTATTAGAAATTTATTGATTATTATTGCCGTGATATCCACAATTTCAACTTGTACCTTTGATGAGATATTTTCATGTTTTTATAATAAAAGTGTAATCTACATGGTAACCATGTCTTCAAGTATTACAACTAAATGGCCTTACATATGTGAATGAAATATCCCTGGTACTAAGTATAGGTCTAGGATGTAGGCTAAGCCTAGATGTACTTGTTTGTATAGGCTTTACGAGTAGATGTATGATTATGATAGGTTAGCATTATGAACAATGTCTTGACATACACATGTTGTGGTAAACCACCCATACATGAAATAATTCTACACAAATTTTGTTTTGTCAACAATATATATTTTGGTAAAATTGCTTGGGCAAATGATTACCCAAGTCAATATATAACCAACGGTAGGGAAATAGCAAAGTTGGGTAAAGACTGATTGATCAACAGCAGATGGAAAATTTAATTTGCCAAACCACATAGCAAACTCATTACCGAACATCAGTTGGGCAAATAACCAATAGTTGTGTGGACAGTATGTTGCCCAGTGCTGGTTATAGTTTGGCATTTCTTTTCTGCCCAACTATTTTAAGAGTGTGAGCATACATGAAGTGATGCAAGAATCCACTTGGAATGATAACCATAACTGGATTCTGTCATGTCAATAGTCCATAAAATTTCAAAACTATTGATTTGTCTTTTTTCGATAAAGAGTCGTTTCAAAACCGTTTGATTTTCAGAGTTCGAATCTGAATGGTCCTAAATCTTAATATATCCCTCAATTCAAACTTCTTACGAGAATGCTAAGAATGAAGGGATTGTTGAATTACTTAAAACTGTGTCCTGGTTCTACACATAATTCATTAGGAGAAATCGTAAATGAAAGACAGTTATATGACTCAAAATGAAGGGCATTCAAAGTTATTTGATATAAGAACGTTATTGTCTTTTGTATTTCTCGTAATCATTGTCATTGTTTCAATTTGAATTATCATAGGTCGAGGACTGATATTCAACGACAAAGACCTCAAGGGCGGCTTGCCACTATCGGTATTGTACATGGCAGACATCTTAATGTGAACATCGGTAGCATGACCTTGTTATCTCTGGCAATCCTGGATCGAATGCCGGCCATGATCTCATTTGTATATACATATTTATATTTCTACATAGCTTTTAAAAACTCGTGCTGTGTCTTATGATATGAACACATGCCATGTATCTCATGCATTATTATTATCACGTGTAATTATATGTGCCAAGCTGATTTTTTATCCGCCCAGTCTTATCATTGTAAAACGTGATTTTGAAAGATTACATTGTAAACATTTGTAAAGGATTGTAATAATGTCAAGAAACTATGTGCTCAACAATATCTTATTTCTTCTAGGTGATAGCTAGTTCTGGAATTATTCACCCCGAGACAAGTCTTGACTCTGCGTTCGGGTTTTTCTGTTTTTGCTGCGATCATATCGGATATGATCCCACATTGCCACCCGTGAGCCTCATTTCCGCGCAAAGGTAGAGTTGACCTCTGACCTGTGGATATTACCGGAACGTTTTACCTTATCTGTCTATGTAAAACATTGCCCCGGATTCTATATTGAACTATTCATTTATGACTGGTAAAGTGCATTTTTTAATGTGCCAATGAATTGAGATGTACGCATAATTATCATTGACTAACCTCAAGAGAAGAGGTTATCCTTTAAAATAGCAAACGTATCCAACGAAGAAAGGGTAAATGAGAATCTATATCAAAGTGTAAATTCTATCGTATTTGAGTCACCTGACAAGCGGAGAATTTTTATTTCTGCCTTAAGCCTTTCCTGTTCTTTCCTGTAAATAAATATCACCAAGGCACATGCTGGAACTTTGAGTAGTGTGCCTTGGCTTCGCTCGAGTATTTGTCTATTACATAATATGTTGTTTTCAGTGTGATGCAGGTTTGCATACACTCAGAAAGTGAACTTAACGTAATGGATTTTGAGGACGTGTCATAAGCTTTCATGGGAAATTTGTTACAATTAGCCTTTCCCAGTAATTCTATATTCTAACCATTCCAGTTTTGTGCACCTATGCAGAATATAATCTGTATTCATTTTTTTTTTTCGTGTTCGTTCAATTGTTAAGATGATGGGCAGAAATGATACAGTTTCATACAAAGTTTGATGCTGACAGATCTGTAGGAGACAATCAAAATGTCCAAACTCTCACTTGAATTTGAGTATCTGTAGTCAATGTTGAGCGTAGGAGAGTGAGTTTGTCATAATAGAGCTCCTCTTTTTATCTTAGATTTATTAAATGTTGCTAGGGCTGCTTATGCGAGACATTGTGAAATAAGTAAATTGTTTGTGATGAGTGTAGGCTGCGTATGACGTGTCATGATGATTATCAAGATGTACAGCTGTAGATAGTAAGCTTTGGACAGAAAACTTTCAGTCTTTTGTCATCGTGTACATCATGTAAATACACTACATGTCAACCTGGCAGTTTTTAAAATGTATTACGTGATAGCTTTTACTGTGTATGTTTAGTCCATAAAAATGATTGATAGTTTATAACATGTATTGATTACGATGAATGGAATAATGACACCACTTATACATGTATGTTGTTTCGTCCAGCATGGCTTTCTTATGTTGACAAGTCGTTATTTGATTAGAGTTGATAGAGAGAATTGACTTCGCAAAATCATTGTGGCTTCAATGTATTAAAGAACAACAATTCGTAACTCCTAGGTATAGCTGTACTTTACATAAATTATGGTGTCAATGCGAAAAAAATGTCATTTGTTAAGTAGTGATTTAGAAAGATGTTAGCCATCCTGTGTCACAACAATCATTACTGTGTTACATGGATGGATGAATGGGTGGATGGATGGATGGATGGATGGATAGATGGATGGGGATAGTTGACAATTGCTCATGTGTTTACTGACGAAACTTCATTTCACTGCTTAGTGTGTAATATGTTATGCTGAAGTCATTTTACGGTAAAAGTCCATACCCTTCTATAAGAGTTAGATACAATGTATGATTAACTGACATGGCAGTAGACCTACACTGTATTATAGTCTTGAAGAGCCACTCATAGTCATTTGAAAGAAAAGATGATACGAATTTCTATAGATAGTTTTTGACATATTCCTATCTTTCTTTTGTAATAAAGACTATGTAGATGTAAAAAGTGGTCTTGACAACATTGTTGTATTTGTTTCGAATCTCTCCTTGTGCCTTGTATATAGATTTTATACAAATAGAAAACAATGTATTTTATAAGGTGAATTGTTTAACGTGAATGAAGTTTACATTTTACTATTTACATTCCTTTTGTCACAAATTGCAAGTATACAACCAGTTCTCATCGGATACGCTGTGTGTATATACCTGACGTATCTACTGTATAGGCTTATTCATGTCCTCTTTTTAGCTTATATTGCTGGCGTAAATGTAATTTGCTTTCGATTTGTGTCACAAAACCTCTCTTTGAAGACAGGAGGGAAGTGTGGTGATATGTATTAAAATGAATAGTATAATAATAGGCAGCTCTAATGTAGTAGAGTTCATCGTAGCTAAATGGAAGCATCAAAAGAAGGTATATTGTTATTTTGATTTTAGACCAGAGTACAAATTTAGCATCTGGTAATCCGACATTTTCGCTTGTACTTATTTACCGTTATGAAGTAAATTTTGTCAGTCACGAAGACAATGGAATGTGTCACAGGAAATAGATAATTCAAATCTGAAAGGCATTGTGAATTAGTAAAGACTGATGTTGATTTTATGTGATGAATGTTAGAGTAAGTCATTTTCTCTTACTCATATTCATTATGATAATTATTTGTTTTGAGTAGATTGATTACTTTACTCACGTGCTGCAATGACGACAGAGATATGATGCTCGGGACATCAATGCAGTGTCTTTTTATCAAGAGTCAAATAATTTTGAAGTTTAGATACAAGCATTATGATATGTTATAATGTTACATTATGGACTGAAATGCGTGTGTGAAATAACGGGTTTCTTGTCATTTTCTTGTATAAATAATTATCAAGAGATGTACATAATATCAGTGTTATTGCAGCGATTTTTTTTGTCTGCTATTTCTTTATCTGCTATGTAACAAAGGTTTCCACTTATTTCAAACAATGCAGCTCATTAGATTGTTTATGACTGCATCTTGAAACTTGTAAGCTGCAGACTTTTGCGAAACTCCATACAAAAGTGAACAAATACCGAATGATTATGACCAAAGGATTTTGACTCATAAAGTTCATGCTCGTTTTGCTTGACATGATTCCAACTTGAAAACAAAAACAATGTGATATCAAATGATATCAGTCTACCTCGGAGAAAAGTAAACTCCAAAGATATATATATATATATATATATATATATATATATATATATATAGGAAGAGTTTGTTTGCAAAAACCGATTAGTCCATATTTCTGCCCCGTTTGCCGAACTGAGAATATTTGCGATTAAAATTCAAGAAAAATAAAGAGAATAATAAGAACATGTTTGCTTCTTTTGACCATAACTTCAAAAATTTACCTTTATATGTAGTGACCAATATATCAGTTAAAAGGTATTATTTTGTACTTTATGACAGAGACCGTACTTTAAAATCTTCAAAAATGGACTTATCGGTTTTTTGCGAACAAACATTTCATATATATATACATTTTTCACAAGTTGTAAGTACCAAACTATTCTACGTGTTTTACTTAAGTAGTATATACATTTTGTATTGTCATATATCACTATCACGGAGAAATATTTGAAATACCAATTGTACATATTCATATCTGTTTTTTTTTTCTTCCTTGATATTGCTTGCGTCAATGTTGTTTCCTTTACAGCTTGTATCACTACCCCTCTCTTTGAAGACACGAGGGAGTTGTGATAGATAATGTATGAAAATGAAGTGTATATAGGCAGCACTAAAGTATCAGTGTTCATTGTAACTAAATGGAAGCATCAAATGAAGATATATTGTTGTTTTAATTTTAGGCCAGAGTATGAATTTAACATCTGATGGTCCGACATTTTCGTTTATATAGTTATTTGTCGTTATGAAGTGAATCTTCCTAGTCAGGAAGACCGTAGAATGGAATGTGTGACAGGAATTAGATAATTCAAATATGAAAGGCATTGTGAGTTGGAAAGACTGATGCTGATTTTATGTGATGAAAGTTAGAGTAAGCATTTTTCTCATATGTGTGATGAAAGTTAGAGTAAGCAATTTTCTCTTACTCATATTCGTTATGATAATTATTTGTTTTGAGTAGAATGATTACTTTACTCATGTGCTGCAATGACGACAGAGACAGATGCTCAGGACATCAATATAATGTCTTCTTATCAAGAGTGAAATGTTTCTTTGTCTGCTATGTAACAAAAGTTTCCACAACTGTTCAACAATGCAGTTCATGAAGTAAATTGTTTATGACTGCAAATTGTAACTTATAAGCTACAGACTTTTGTGAAACTCTATGCAGAAGTGAGCAAATACTAAATGGTTGTGACCAAATAAATTTGACATTCTTTACGCTAGGAAACGTATGTAAACACATAGTTTTTTTCGGTCTCGTGAGGTTCATGTTTGACATGATTCCAACCTGAAGACACGAACAATGTGATATCAAATGATATCAGACTTCAGTGATTACATCTCAGAGAAAATTATAGTCGAAATATACACATATTTTACCAGATGTAAGTACCGAACCATTTTTACATGTTTACATGTAGCATAATGATTATGCATTTATATATCACACTTCAGTGAGTATATCCTAGAGAAAGGTGAACTCGAAATATTTATAGGCCTACACAGTTTTGACAAGATATAGGTGCTGAACCACTTTTACCTGTCTTATGTAGTATTTACATTTTGTATAAATGTCATATTACCATGTGTAAATACCTGAGATACCCACTGTATGCCTATCCATATTTATTTTTGTTTACTTGACATTGCTTGCATTAATGTAGTTTGCATTTCAACTTGTATCACTAACCCTCTCTTTGAAGACACGAGGGAAGTGTGGTGATAGAGAATGCATGAAAATGAAGTTTATGACTAGAGGCATTTCTAAAGAAGAGTTCAGTGATGCGTGAAAAGATGATGTTGTTCTTTTGATTGTTACACAGAGAATACACGTAAAGTCTGTTTTTCCTGTTATTTCCGTTTATAATCATTTAACGTTATGAAATGATTTTTGTGATTCATTTGATTCATTTGATTCATTTCAAGCCTCTAGAGTGGAATGAGTAGCAGAAAAGAGCTGTTTCAAATCTTAAAGGTCTTCGAATGAGGATAGGTTAATGCTGACTTTATCGAAGAAAATCGGAGTAGGTAATGTTTCATCATGTAATACTTTTTGCGCAGATTCTTTTTACCTGCAGTGCCTGAATGACACGACATGATACCAAGGAAATTGTTAGAATGACTTATCAAGAGTCGAAAACTATTGTTAAGATGAAATAGGTGCATAGTACGCGATATTATGGTTTTAAACCCACGGTCCTCTGGTGAATTGAAAGTAAATCTAAAATATAGGAATGAAATGGAGGCTTTTGCTTTAATTTCGTGAAAAAATGACGGATAGATGTACACAATGCCATTGTGATGTTTTTCTAACTTGATGTTGACATCTTATCTTACATGATCGGAATACCTCTTTGCGAGGATATTACAGGCCTCGGATTTTTATGACAAACCGTACAAAGGTCAACAAATGTCAAGTAATTATGATATAATGACGCTCACATTATTTTACGATCGGAAACGTTTGCAAACACGTATAATGCTTGTTTACTCACACTAAAGGTAGATCGCGTGCATATTGCAGGGTTCGATCTTGAAATAAAAATATCAATAGATAATATCAATCGTCGATGATTATCTGAAATTTAAAGATGAATTTGCAATTTTTTTTTCATAAGTTGTACATACTTTATTGTTCATGTGTTTGACATTTGTAGTGTATGCACTATTTGCCATGTTGTAAATGTTATATAGTTTTGTGTTAATAATATCTGAAAATTCACTCCAAGCCCTTACTGACATTGCCTGGGATCGAATGCATAATGTGACTAAAACGTCAATGGCTTCTTCTCTCTAAGAAGGCAACTGGGGAGTGTGATGATAGGAAATGTAGGAAAACCGACTGTACGTTGAACAAAAAAAAAAGTGCAGTTCATTTGATATTTGGCAACAATATGATATAGCCATCTAGAGTTATTTTCAAGATATTTTAAAGGCAAATTTGTTTGTAATCAATTGACAATATAAAGCGCATTATGTTTGGTGATTTCAGAGTTAAAGAATGTTATAGGTGTCAGAACAAAAACGATGCCAGCTTCAACGGTCTGTGGATTAGTAAAGACTAATACTGACTTCGCCTGGTGGAAGTCGGAGTAAGAAATTGTTTGGTTTCTTATTTTTTAGTGTGTTGGTATAGTTTGTGCAGTGTCTTCTATTGTGGGCGTGGAATTTGATTGGGTTTAGTTTATCTATAGAGATAAATTTAGAAAGTAGCTGTAAATAGAGAAGAAACGAGGCGATCTCTTTTTGAGCTGGAATGCTGTGATTTTACGTCTTGTTGCACTTGAAAAGCATAAACAATATTTCACATACACACACACACACACACACATACACACACTAAAAGTGTGCCAAAGCTTATGTGTGTGTGTATAAATACAATGATCATATTGACAGAAAGGTAGCATGTTAATGAAACACTTGGATATACACACAGAGCATAAAGTGTTTACAAGAGTTCCACAACTGTATGAATATCAAGCTTATAAATGTGTACACACTGATCATAGCCTGGAAAGTTGGAAAGAGATAATACTTTCCCTTTGGAATATTGATTTTTTATAAGTACAAAAAGGGAGAAATAATGTATTTCACTAATCTGATATCGTGACATGAAAATATGATATTCGGGAACTCATTACGAAAACTTCATCCCAGAAAGAGAAAATAGAATCTTTGATCGGGGTAGACATTTTCTTATTTTGTATGTTATGTTTAAAAGAAAGATACCACAGTTCTAAAAGATGCGAAGCACGGTTGTTGTGTTCTGATTAAGAGAAAAATGACACATTTTGCTGATGTGATTATGGGTCATAAGATACTTAATAAAGAAATGTGTAGATTTATCTCAGAAGTACAGGAAGAAAAAGACTGCAACATTTACATTTTTTCAACAATGTGAATATTCCATATAGATTATGGAGCTCATTGCATGTTTATTTGTGTTTATGATATCAATATTTCAGATGCAAGCGACGTAGAATAAACCTGTTTGGAATGACACAGGTGTGATACTTTTGAAATCGCAGCATTGATTTTTTTTTTTTTCTGGTCAGGCGTAAAGGATTGTATTGAGGAGGGAATAGAAACACGACAACATTTAAATAATGTTCAAGCATTGAACAATTTAGAAATGCGTCTGGCAAGCTGCATCAATTTGAGTATAGTATTGATTTTCCAACTTTAAAGAACAAATAATGCGTTCTAATTTTACTACGACATGATACTCAAACGCTTCGCGTAGACTTAAAGTCAAAGGTAGAGTTTATATTTGCTAGAATAGAATAGAAAGCCCCAACATTTATATCATGATAATATTCAAGAATATAGCACTTCCAATATGCAGCATGCTTTCTGCTAATGACATTGATATTCCGCTTAAACAGATGTAGACGATATATTTCACTTCCTGAGATGTAGTGATATGGTTTTATGATAATAAGAATTACTTTCTTGAGTCTTTGTTCCAGAGTAGAGAAAAGCTTTGAAACGAGAATCCTTTCGATGTATGTTTGTATGTACAGGCCCATGTTCTATTCGAGAGTAGAGATGAAGAGTTTGTTCGCAAAGACCGATAAGTCCATTTTAGATGATTTCGAAATACGGTCTCTGTCATAAAGTACAAAATAACACATTTTAAATGATTTATTGGTCACTACATAACAAGGTACATTTTTTTGGGAAGTTATGGTCAAAAGAAGTAAAAAAATATTCTCGTTATTTTTCTTGACCTTTAATTGCCATTTTGGCAAATATGGACTTACCGGTTTTTGCGAACAAACTCATCAGATGTTGGATGTAAATTACATTGTAGACGTCAGTATCTGTCACTGGGAGTTTCCCAAATTCATGTATCACACTGTTGTAGACACGAGTGTTGCAGTTAATCATTTTGATAATACCTTTGTCTGATATAGGATGGTATGCTGTGAATGTTGAGTTGATAAGATATGTGTTTACTTGTCAGTTAGCTTTCTATTCTGTAGTGACGATTACGATACAGTTGATTGAAACTCATTGGTTATCTGATGGAAGGGCAGGTGGGTGTTCTTATACTTTCATAAAGTGATGACTGTGAATTGTTTAATTAAATTCCATATTGTATTGCGTGGATAGACATAAGAACAGATAATTTGAAGCCAAGGAAAAACTGGCTGGGATCCTTTTCATGAATTTCACTCACACGTGATAGGACTATTGATATCAACATTCTTACACCAAACGGCTTCCTTTGAGGATATATCACTGTGAAATTTATATGAATACAACACTTTGTTCGACACAATCCTGTAACAGAAGAATGCTGATGTATATTGATAACTATATCGATCACTATGAGGGAGTGTATGGGTGCTGATGACAAACTCAGTGCGTTTAATACTCATTTATCGTCAGTTAAGATTTGATGTTGCGTAATCGCATTATGCAGAGCATAGCCCGTAGTTGGTGTATCAAAGTTATCAAAAAAATCGTTCATCAATTTCAGACTTACTTCAGTTCAATCTAAAATACGGACATTAATATGAACTTTCATTATCAACTTTGTGTCCTGTTAATAGGAGTTTCTCACGTGAGGGACAGTGTGTTTAATTTCAATTTGTCAGATGTTAAACATAACTTTATGAATTCTCTACAAAGCATGTGTCAATATAAGATAGAAGTGTTTTGCTCGAGTGTTACATGCCACACGAGGTTAGAATTTTACTTTCCAAGAAAAAAGGCACATTAAATGTTAAGAAGTTCATATCAATTTAAAGAAAGTTTTCTTCATATCATATGATATTATGATATTATGTTATCTCGTATTTTGTTTTCTTTCTTTTTTTACAATATTGCCGTGAATGGTTTGGGTTTTATATGAGCATTTGGTATAAGAATACAAAAATAAACAAGTATGTTACAATAATATGTGCATATCCACGTGTGTGTTTTCTTTGACTTGCGTATGCTTGGTTCTGAATTTTCTGTCTTGCTTTGTACTTATCAATAGTAAAGTCAATATGAATATATATATACATACACAAATTTAATATAATCATACGATGTCTATATTAATGATACCATATATATATATATATATATATATATATATATATATATATATATATTGGGCCGTGACGCGAGAAAAGGGCCCTTAGGGCATTAAATACCGAAAATGAGTTATCACCTCCACATAGTGGAAGGAACTCTGACGTATTTAGATATGCAAACCTTTTTCTGAAATTCCAATCCTAAATGACCCCATCACGAGATTAAAAAAAGCATGTTTTGTCCAAATCCTGTCACTTTATGAAGAGTCTATGCATGTGCGCGCAGTTAGCCAGTTGATTTTTTTTTTTTTTTTTTGCGCTTATTGCTTTGTCAAACTTCCGCGCCGTTTCCTGGCGTTTGCGCGCAGCGGAGCTAATGGCCCCTTTCTCGCGTCACGGCCCAAATATGTGTGTGTGTGTGTGTGTGTGTGTGTGGGTGTGTATACATAACATTCAATAAATCTTAAATTGCAATACGAATGATACTTACCTGACTCATGTTGACAAAACCAAGAGAAATCTCTCTGAGGCTTGAACGAGAAGATCGTTTATGGAAAGGAATTAAGTATTATTTTCTATCTATAAATAACACCTCATTTAGCTCAAAAAATCTTTGATTACAAACAAATCAAACACAAACTTACGACCTAGGAAAAGTGAGTGCTCAACCTAGATATCTGTCAATTAGCATATGCCAAGAAATCACTTTAGGTAACATTAAATCTCGCAGTTATAAAGAGAGAAATGAACAAATCGATAGGACATTGAATTATCAAACCAGAGACGAAGGGCTCTGTACTGAAATGATAAATACGGTCCATAAAGAATACGATAAGGCAAGGTACCTCTATTAAAAGAGGTTTAGACAGGAGAAATTTAACCTTTCATCTTTGCGTTACCCTATAACTGTCACCCATGCTCTAACCTACCAATTAACCTCTAAACCTTTGTAGCCTTATCCATAACCCTGTCCCTCAACCCCTGTGACCCCGACCTTAACCCTAACCCTAACCCTACCTTTAACCCTAACTCCAACCCTTAGACTAAGCCTATGAGCCTGACCATAACCATAGACATTAACCCGCTGCCCTTAAACTCTATAATTTTAATCTTATTTATACCCTAACCCTACCCTACCCCTCAAACCCTGTAATTCTAATCTTACATAATATATCCTAATCCTACCCCTTGTCCCTTGACCCTCGCCCCTAAACGTTATTCTATTAAAACCCAATCTAACAATTTAACCCGTTCCATACGGGAACCTGTTGGCCTGCGTATTAAGTCTATGGGGATTTCAGAATTCAGTATCGAGCGGCTGCGTGATATCTTCAACTCTATCAAAAAAAAAAAAAACAATATATATATATATATATAATATATATATATATATATATATATATATATATAAATATAAATATATATATATATATATATATATATATATATATATATATATAATATATATATATATGACCGGCGACAACCGTTTCAGGCAAAGGTCGGGAATTTTGAAAATTCATTTTTTCACTGAATCTCATTGCCCATTTCCTAAGCTTCGCATCGATATAAAACACTTGTATTCTTCGGCACCATAAGTGCGCATAGAAAGAGAAATAAAATGCACTTTTTAAGTTGTTAGCCTGACAAAATTGCGAGAAAACAGGCTTTGAAGATTCACCTCTTTCTGAAAGACAATGTCCGAGCGGCGATGCGAGGGGAGAATCACCCATCCGTACGATGGTGCCAATCGATATTAAGCTCCGCCTCTAGCAACCACATCGCCTTCTGATTGGCTCACTGAGAGAGTCAAATTTCCCGGGCACGTTCCTCGGAGCTCAGCGTATGGAGCCGAAAAACAATGCATTTCGCTCGGGTTTGTTTCCCAGTACGTCTTTCAAGATGGCGAATACGATAATTGCACGTCGTATGGTGTACATACGTACATTGTATGGTGCACGCATTACGCAATGGCATCCACATGCCACTGCCGTGTGCATGTCACAGGACACAGGAGCTGTGGCGAATCCACAAGTAGACACATTTGAGAATATTTAGTTTTCTTTCCACGTGATTATGTTATGCTACATGATTTTTGTTTCACTTCCGTTGTCGAACATTGCGGTAGAATAGTTTGGATAGAAAGCCAAACGAAGACCACGCACTACAGACCGAGGGTATATAAACCACTAAGTATAGCAAGAACAATGGAGCGTGAAATCGTGCACGCGTGGACAAAGCATTCCCCAAACGTTGCCACCGGTGTCTCCGAAAGCCGAATTATGTAAATGTATGCGATGCACCAGCCAATCGCATGCTAGACCCTGCGCCGTAGCAACGCTGAGGATATTGGCGCGAAACTGACGAGTGCGATCCAACATAGGGTGCTTAAAATTCCATTTTCGATAGGAAAAACTTAGTCTTAAGCTATGAAATTTAGTGTAGATGTAGAAAACATATCAAAGATTCGATTTCTGCAAAAAGCCTAAATCGACAAAAATAATGGTCAAAATCTTTGTACCCCGCCTAGGAGGGAATTTTCTCTTGCGACTTTTGCCTGAAACCGTTGTCGCGGGTCATATATATATATATATATATGTATATATATATATATATATATATATATATATCGGTTCGGTCGTATTATGTCGGTCCCCAACCTAAAAATTTTGCTTGACAATAGGAAAGTGATAGCGCTCTGACCTTGGTTTGGCTCGCCAATTGATAATCCCTGAGTGTCAACTCAGAAGGTCGTATAATCATCTTACCCACGTTACTTCATCAGTAAACCAGCATGATTCAACCATTTCATTATTTGGTAGTTCAACTTAGATCTATCTTGAACGAACCTGTTTTCATGAATTTGGATTTATTTTTCTGCGCGCTTGCACAGTGCAACCTCTCACGCTCGTACGGCCAAGTGGATTCTGGGGCTCAACATAATTTGGTAACTAGCGAATCATAATAAACGGAAAAAGTTCATCAATCAACTCTATACACTCAGCAAAAAAAAAAAAAAAAGTAAACGCTTTTTAAAGTTTAATTTTTCATAGAAATCTTGGTAAAAATCATTGTGTTATATAACACGCTACCAACCTGGTAGGTTTATACGAAACAAAATACAATGCATGAGTTAACACATTCGTTTTCTTCCTCCAAGGTACATAATAGAAAAATGCAGAAATTGACATATTGAAATTAATACGCAAATGCCCTTCAACATAACAATGACAATAAAGTTTCAACGTAATGAAATGAGAGACATGAATGAAACAGCAGAAAAAAAAATGCGGTATATAGTTGTGGTTAAGAAGGGGGATTCAGTTTTTAACTTTTTTGCGACATAATTAGAAACTACTAATGTAAACTAATATGAAAGAATATAAATGTTCTTAGTAAATTCATTGTTTATTAAATGAAAATTGGCTTTGGAATGGCTGAGACACCAAAAGACCAAGTAAAATGTGGGTCTCCTTCTATTAGGACCACATTTAAAAGAAAAATTCTCTGAAGTTTCTCATTATCTCACGTAGAGAAAGTTGGAAACTTGAAGTCCCATCTCAAGCAAAGCTATAGGCCTATCAATTTAACAACAGTACGCTAAACAAGTTCAAGTTTGTAATACATTAAATCTATTGTCCATATTTTTCATGTTATAGTAAATCACATACATAAGGTTGTACAAGGAAGGCACAACCTCAAAAAAAAAAGAGCTTGTGGTGAGCTGCATTCACATTCCATACACAAACACAAGAAGCAACAAAGACATGATATTATATAGTTCCCTGGCAATGTTCACATGAGATATTCCTCAAAAAGAAATATTGCAGTCTAATAGAGGGGCTACTGTAAGTATGAAAACATGTAACGAGCTACAGCCTAGCAAAAGTTGCACATATTAGAGTAAGACGTTACATAAGTGCTAGTAATGTGACACCTCTGCACAGATGTAAACAAGACAATGAATGAAATACACTGTTTTCAAATGGATCGTGAATATATTGACAGGGATCGAGAACGGGTAAAACTACCCAAGATGGAAAAGGAGGGAAAGGTGGCCGAGCAAAGGTTGAGGGATGCATTAGATAGCCCACACTGCCGGAGATAACACCCCGCAGAAGGCTGCAGCTGAAGTTCGAGAAGCCATAACGAAGCTGGGCATTTCTCCGCAGAAGGCCGATGCAATTCCTATGGTCCATGCCCATCGAGTACCGCGTACAATCGTATAAGCACAAGTATCGCGAACCCAACGCGGCCATCGACCCCGGTTTGTGCCGAAAGGGTGGGTTGGGTGGTGGCGCGTCGCGTTAATGGGAACACCACCCTTTGTCCAAAGCCCCCCCCCCCCCCCCCGTTTTGCCGAAAGGGTGCGTTTGGAGCGCCTTGGGTCTCGTCGCGTTGACTGGAACCCCACCCTTCGTCCAAAGTCCCCCCCCCCCCCGGTTTTGCCGAAAGGGTGCGTTGGTACGTTTTCTCATGTAATGTTACATGACGAGTTTTGAATTTATATTTAACCTTCAAACAACCATTTCAAAGAGGCTATCGTCCGGATCCAATATTTAGTTCGTCCGATGTTCATTTGGTCCAATATCCATTTGGTCTAATATCCGTTTCTGTTTTACATTACAGGGCATGGATCATGTGGATAATCAGTGGCTTATCTCATAGTCCAGCTGCTGGGGGTGCTGGCCTGGCACCATGGGAGAGGGTCGAGGGACCCTAAACTTTACCCTAATCTTATTTTTTTTTGTGTATGAACATCTGTTTTCTCCCTCAATGCAGATTCAGCGGGTAGTCCATAGTCGTAGAAAAAGCCCCCCCCCAAAAAAAAAAAATAATAATAATAAATAAATAAATAAATAAATAAAATAATAATAATAATAAATAGATAAAATAAATAAATAAATAAATGAATTAAAAAAAATAGCCCATTTGGTCATATAGACGAAACGATGATTGGACCAAATGGTACCTGATTAGACCAGGAGGCTGGCTATTAGACCAAAGGACAATAAGATCAATGGTTATTAGACTAAATGATGATACACAGAGGCTAGACCAACTGGGCAATGAATCAAAATTAATGATGTGTACACCAAATTTATATTGGACAAATTTGGTTTTATTTTAGACCATTTGATGATTAGACGAAATGGAATTGGACCAACTCATGATAGACCAAATCGATATTTGATGATATAAATTGGTGTTAGACCAAAAATAGACCAAATGGATATTATTAGACGAATTGACTGTAGACCAAATAGTAATTAAACCAAATAACAATTAGACCAAACAGTAATTGGAAGAAATGATGACCAGACCAACTGGTTATTAGACCAAGTGGTAATAGAGTGTAAAACGATCCGAACGATAGCATCTTTGAAATGGTTGTTTGAAGGTGAAATATAAATTCAAAACTCGTCTCTTAAAGGTAGGGGATACCTTTTACAGACCTCCCAAAATGCAGCAAAACATTAAATATAAACCTCAGGGGACTTGCTTAGGCCACTGCTTAGAAATTTGGACGTCAACAGTTATCTGAAATTTGAATAATGCAAAAAACTCAACTACTCAGTAGTTCTGTGTGTCAGCCACACTTAAGCCTTTTTGTTGCATTCTTCTGTATTTGTGATCTATAAACACAAATCTAAAAGTACAAGAGCTGATGTAATAACATATAGAGTGTGTCGCAATAATGTTTATAGAAATGTTTGTAAGTGTCGATGAACTTTCTTCACAAAATATACATGATGGACACACATGCAGTACATGGGTCAACAAAGGTAGCCTAGTAATGTACTGGAATTTACGGTGAGCCCCGAAAACAATTCAAGTCAAAATCTAACGGTCAAAAAAGTGTACTAAATGTTACCTTCCACTTTCAATACTTTATGGGAGTTTCTAAAATGATACTCTCTTCAACATACCACTGTATTTATACAACTCTTCATTTAAGGTGTGCAAATGGGATTTCCTACCTTTAACATTACATGAGAAAAAGTGCCAACGCACCCTTTCGGCAAAACCGGGGGGGGGGGGGGCTTTGGACGAAGGGTGGGGTTCCAGTCGTCAACGCGACGCGCCACCACCCAACCCACCCTTTCGACACGCACAAGCCATCGACCCCAGACCCTGTAAACACGATTCAACTATTACGAACAAATTCTCTACCCACCTCAAGGCATTACCAGTGTCTCCCAGTCGTCTCAATTTGGACAAACTTATGTCATGACGGACTGTGTGAAGCTTTTTCAGGTGTTACTATCTTAAATCTTTATTACCTGAATAATAGTTCACGCAGTCATTCTTCTGTACCTTTTATCAACGCACTGGACCACGTAATTGAGTGATTAGACTGAAAACGAGATTGTTGATAAGGGAGAAGATATTCAGTTTTCACATTGTTATAGTTATGACTGGCTAGATAATTTCTTTCTATACAATTTTTTTTAAATTAATTTTGTACCATTTTTTTTTTTTACATAGACAGGCGTTTTTCCAATTGTTATGTTTAGATGCTTTATATTTGAATAGAGACTTATTCAAGATTTTTTTTTTTTTTTTTTGGGGGGGGGGACTTTCCTTTTTCTGTCATGGTGAAATAACACTTGACTTACCTCTTTCAGAAAAAAATGAGAAAAATATAAGTATTATATCATAATAATGTCAGTGGCAAGTTGGAGTGTGCACTTTTTGATAAATCATGAAAGTTTGTTGAATTCAACGTCTTTCAATTTATTATAATGTATCGTTGTCTTGCACTGACGTCAAGAACTGTTCTAGTCTTCTCATACAGCGAATTTAGCACGGAAACTGTAGAATCTAAAGTTTTGTTTAGTATTACTCTTTTATGTTGCAAGATGTCTGGATTCACTTTGGCACTATGTAAACAAAAGTAGAGAAACCCGTACAACTAATTTGTTCGTGATATTCATTGGACAATATTGAAACAAGAAGTAGAATAAATGTTTCTATTGAAAGGCAGTTATTGTCCAGTTGTGGCCCCAGTCAGTGATCAAAGTGCTGAAATGAACGTCGTGGTATTAAAGTTATATACAGCCACGGTGATTCGCCTAGAATGCATTACTTTTCGTAACTTGACTTCTAATTTACGGAGGCAAGGCATTCCTTTCTTTTTTGTTAAAAATGACAAGCTCAAGGCTCGTAAAATGATAACATGTACATGACTATACTGCCTGTAAGCGCAGAGGGTGCTCTCCGTATTGATTGTTCCATCGTGACTGTTAATGAGTCTCTATTTAGGACAAAGAGAAAGAGAAGGGAAAAGAGTGGAAGATATCAGTGAATTTCCAGCCTAATAACTGAGACGATAGAAAGTCATCAGTTTCGATGTTCATTTCTTCTTGAACAAATTCAACTCTGCTATGACACCACTAACCAATAGATAAATACAGGCACGGTGCTGGATATTTTTCTGTCACGGAGCCATGCGACTGATTCAGTTTTATGTAACAGACACCCTTGCTGGCATTGACTTTGGAGATGACAAAGAATACCATTGTGTTATTAACGGGCATTTGCTCTACATGTAACAATATCCCTTTGCTTGGGTATGAAATGTGTGGACTTTCATTCCATAGTATTTAATCAGCATCAATTATATCATTCTGTGTTTAGTAACTATATTTTCACCTCATTAATTCAGTTTCCTTCAAGCAGATAAAATGCGCAAAATTCCCAGAACACAGAAGAACTATACAAAAGAGGAGCGGATTTATTTCCTTCGAAATGCATAAATTGCTTCTAAGAATTGTTGGAAGTAAACTTGAATATTAACCCCAACTAGACTGGGCTTTTTTCGGTTGTTCTGTACGCGGGGAAGGATCGTAATCAACCCCCCCCCCCCCCCCCCGAGATTTCGGAATTGCGCAATCAACATTATTGGCACATACATTGCCTCTGTAGAAATCTACGAAACATAAGTAAAAGATATTGATTTTTTTCTGTTGTTAATATTTGTCAGTAATGCTAATATATGTGTGAAATCATACATTTTACTCTAAATTAGAAAATAAAGCTCCTAGAATCCTAATTTTAATTGATGATATTATGTGTAGCATTTGTTCTAACACTGCACTGAAAAAAAATGGTATCAAAATTAATATTTCTTATGTATTGTATTGTTGTACGAATTTTGTTTTTCGACCATTTGTGACCCGCGACAACGGTTTCAGGCAAAAGTCGCAAGAGCAAATTCCCTCCTAGGCGGGGTACAAAGATCTTTACCATTATTTTTGTCGATTTGGGTTTTTTGCAGAAATCAAATCTTTGATATGTTTTCTACATGTACACTAAATTTCATAGCATAAAACTACGTTTTTCCTATCGAAAATTGAATTTTAACAACCTATGTTGGATCGCACTCGTCAGTTTCGAGCTTCTTTCGAACGCCGCGCCAATATCCCCAGCGTTGCTACGGCGCAGGGTCTCGCATGCGATTGGCTGGTGCGCCGCACACATTTACATAATTCGGCCTTCGGAGACACCAGTTGCAGCGTTTTGGGAATGCTTTGTCCACGCGTGCATGATTACATGCTCCATTGTTCTTGCTATAGTGGTTTATACGCTCGCTCTGTAGTGCGTGCTCTTCGTTTGGCTTTCTATCCAAACTATCCTACCGCATTGTTCGACAACGGAAGTAAAAAAAAAAAAAAAAAATCATGTAGCAGGACATAATCGTGTGAAAAGAAAAAAAATAGTCTACTTGTACATGTAGTAAGAATTATGACAGCAGACTGACTCAAGGGAAGGATGATGAGAGGAAAGGAGAGGTCACATGTAACCAGTTATATTCAAATACATGTACTACACATCAAGATAGCACCAAACTAACGAGTCGTACGTGTTTGTTTGTTTTGATATAATCAACACCACCGAACAAGGCAACATATGCACGGCTTGTAAAAGCAAAACAAAGAGGAATCGTGGCCCTTGCCAGCACTGGCATTTTTCTGCCGTCAAAAGGGTCGCCAGTGAGAAAGTCAAATCAACAACAATGAAAACGCGATTTGTAAATGTGTGGATTCGCCACCCGCGCCTGTTACATGCACATGGTCATGGCGTGTGGATGCCATTGCGTAATGCGTGCACCATACACAATGTACACCATACGTGCAATTATCGTATCCGCCATCTTGAAAGACGTACTGGTAAAACAAACCCGAGGGAACCGCATTGTTTTTCGGCTCCATACGCTGAGCTACTAGGAAGGGTGCCCGGGAAATTTGACTCTCTCAGTGAGCCAATCAGAAGGCGATGTGGTTGCTAGAGGCGGAGCTTAACATCGATTGGCACCATCGTACGGATGGGTGATTCTCACCTCGCATCGCCGCTCGGACATTGTCTTTGAGTAAGAGGTGAAACTTCAAAGCCCGTTTTCTCGCAATTTTGTCAGGCTAACATCTTAAAAAAGTGCATTTTATTTCGCTTTCCATGCCCACTTATGGTGCCGAAGAATACAAGTGTTTTATATCAATGCAAAGCTTAGGAAATGGGCAATGTGATTCAGTGAAAAAATGAATTTTCAAAATGCCCGACTTTTGCCTGAAACCGTTGTCGCGGGTCACATTTATTTTTGTCATTTTTGTCAATATAAAAACTTATGACAAAACCTATTTCTAGCAGACTCATGCTAAAATCATTTCAGTTTAGCCAATGAAAGCGAAAATAATCACATGTTTGAGAAAATCAATTATGATAGACTTTGTACAGAAAACCACGTTTTTGAGCCGTTTTAGGTCTGACAACCATACATAAAAAATTGTGCGGCGTCATAACATGGTTACGGTATGCACGATTTTCGCGAAAATGGTGTCATGAGATGTGCGAGACAAGAAAGTAAAAAGTCAGCGAGAGGGGTTTTCACAAGAAAATTCTTGCTGCGGAATGATCGTCGAAAATGTTGAGTAGGTTCGATTCAGCGCCCCCCCCCCCCCCCCCGTAACGGTATAACGGAATAACGGCATACTGTAACGGTTTTGACACAACGTGGTGTCGTGGACGTTGTGATATTCTTGTGGAAATCCCACATAAGGATAAAAATGGTTAACCAATGATAAGTTTAAAGTCGTCAGAATGATATCTAACTATTTATACTAGAATTGTGTCCGTTATCTATGTTTCATTTATGAATAAACAAGATTTCAGCTATATCATAAACTTTCCATTGACTCGCGGACAATTCTAAGTTCATTTTCTTTCTTTTGAAATGTAATTTGAACCTCTCGCATCACACTCAGAAATGACCGACTTTAATATGAAGGCTTTATTAGTTTGTGAATATACCTAAAAAAAAAAAAAATGATTTTCATCATAATTATTCCACTAAAAGGGGGAGATTTGAGTGCGCATAAGAACATTAAACATCAAGTTTCAATTTCATCTTGTCTTTGAGATTACGATAAGATTTAGATTTTCAACATGGTTAAAGACAATCTCGGTACAACATTTTAAATTGTATAACTTCATACATAAGTATTGATCAATTGCAGAAACAGGAGAGTGCAGGATTTATCACAGTCTAATAGTGAGGAAGACATGTATCACAATTATCTCTCATGTGATTTAGGTATTTCAGTTTAGGTCTAACTGTTGAAAGGATGAACCAGAGCCTATAGCATACGAAGGACATGAGCAGAAGATGCCATCGCCTCACAACTTATATTCTCTCATTACATACTGCATATTAAGTGCAGTCAATCGTGACGAATGCTAGAAATGTAATTACCCTTCATCCGGATACAACTCTTAACACATTTGATGGCATGTATTTTCTCATTAATTTTACAGAAGGTGAATTTCGGTATAAATGATTTTTTTTTTTTTTTTTTTTTTTTTAAGGCGATGAATCTAACGTTCCACAAGACATAGCGAAAATCGACATCATCCATGCAGCCTATATGACGTAATTTGCACAGAAATTTGACGTCACTCCTTTTGCCATATTCAGGTCTGTGCACAAGCATGGATTTTTTTTCTTCTTCTTCTTCTTCTTCTTCTTCATCTTCATCTTCATCTTCTTTTTCTTCTTCTTCTTTTTCTCCTTCGTTTCAAATCATCATGTTTTACTCATCACATATATATCTTTGTCTGGTTATCTTATGCGTTGAATTAGATTTAATCAAATTGAATACTACATTTCAACTACATTGTGAGAAAAAAGGGACTTGGAGAGACTAATCTAGATATTCGAGAGTAATGGAGATTGAAGAAAAAATTATAAAAACCGAAAATTTAAAAACAGACAGGAAATCTTTTAATAAGCAAGGACTTTTGACGAGAAATTAAATTTAAGCACGAGTGTCTACTTCAGCCTGATTCACAGGGCTTCTCTGGAGCTCTGCACTGTTTACCACTCTACCGTGCCTTGGCGAGGCTCGGGGCTGGATCGTGTAATCCACAGGTTGTTTTGCGTCTAGTGCAGATCTTTTCCTGCCTTGCTGCTGGTAATAGAGCAATGTCTTTGTGCAATGGGAACTCGATCCACTCCCCGATTGGACTAATCCATTTGTAATAAGGAACAATCTACATAAAGTAATTTTTATCATGTACTTGTGAAATAATAAACAAAGAAATACATAAATAAAAATTGTATATACATAGCTATAATTACTGTTAGAAAAATCGTTACATCCAAAACTCATTTGAAATAGGAACATAATTGTTAGAACTATCTTGACTCCCCTTGTTACGAATAGACTCACCCACCAGCCTTGCCTGGGAAATTTGTATGCAAATAAGGAGCATGCTTTCTGCCCATCGTGCCCCTCTGTACGTTGATCAAGGTCAACAACGCATTAACTGTAATAGCATCATCAAAACTTTATAACATTTGTTTGGCGGAATACCTTGTCGATAACAAAGTTTTAATGAACAATTCACATAGGCCTGGATCATATATGCAATTCCAGTATTTATCTTGTGAAAATTAGCCGTGACATCATGAGAAAATCAGATACACTTGGTGAATGCATTGTTTGGTTCTTTACTCGGCCCGGCGAACAAAGGGTTTGCTCGCCCTGCCGTGACCCCATTTTGCAGTCCGGAGGGAGGAGAGATCCAATGAGAACAGCCATTCCCACGGCTGATAATCAACTATGCAAAGTTCCCACGGTGTGCTTTTCACACTCAAACAAGCAGTTGCCGAGTTTGATTAGTATCATATATATACAAATTATCTACGCAAATTTAAAATAATCTACATCTCTGTGGATAATAATTTAAACAAATATTATATTTTGACTAACTTCTTTATTTGCTGCTTGAAAATTTGATATTAAGGATCATTTATTTATTTATTTATTTATTTATTATTTATTAAGTCTTCTTTAAAAGCAGGGTAGTCCCATTCAGTGCCACAAAGGCCTGCTTTACAAGGGAGCCCTGCGTTGATATACATTACATTGCATGTGCACACAATTAAAAAAACAAAAACAAAACAAGAACAACACAAACATAGATATGATACAGCTAAAGAACAATCGGTTCGAAAGAACATAAAACACGTAAGAAAGAACATAAAACGAGCAGAGAAAATAAATATCTGAATAATTCGTAGCTAGTGTAAAGGGTTTATATCAAATGAGAGACTGATGTTGGCGTACACGATTCTTAAATGTTTGCAATGAGGAGGCTGTTTGAATAAAAATGGGTAACTCATTAAACAATTTGCTTGCAGCATATGTGAAGGAGCATTTCTTATATTCAGTTCTAGGTTTGGGTATATGTAATTGGCAAGAAAGGGCATAACGAGTGGTATAAGTAGTAGGGCGTTTGGTCACAAGTTTGGCTATGTACGTTGGGGCTAAATTATGTAATAATTTGTACACCAGGACACAGTAATGATATTGAATTCTTTGTTCAACTGACTGCCATTTGAGAGCATGAGTAAGAGCTTGCGCTGACATGTAATAACCTCCATTCAATACTACACGAGCATACTTGTTTTGACAGCGTTGCAATCTATTTAAATTTGTCTTTGTTAATGACCCCCATACAGCATAACAGTAATCAATATGTGGAAGTATGAAAGAAAAATACAACTGATTCATGATTTTACGTGTCAAACACGATTTGATTCTTCGTATACATACAATAGAACGAGACATTTTCGTGACTACTTCATCGATGTGGGGAGACCAGTCAAGAGTTTGTTCAAAGATTACCCCAAGGTGTTTGATTCTCGCGACAGTTTCCAAAGGCCTGTCATTCATACAAATTTGAAGAGAATGTCTCTGTTTTCCTCGGCGAGGTCTGAATAACATAGCTTTCGTTTTGTCTAAATTAACAATCATACCATTGTCTAAAAACCATTTACTGAGGAGTAGAGTGTCTGCTTGGAGTTGTTCCTGTACTTTATAAGCATCACGTCCTGGGTGAAATATTGCCGTGTCGTCTGCATAGAGAGATACTTTAGTCGAAGTACTAAAGTTTAAGTTAGGAACATCATTGATGAACATACAAAAGAGCAATGGCCCTAGTATTGAACCCTGTGGAACTCCTGTTTGAACGGGGAGAAATTCGGATCTCTTGCCTTTAAAAGAAACGCATTGCTCTCTCCCTATTACGTAAGAATTAAACCACTTTAGTTCAGTTTTGTCTATGCCGAAGTAGGACAATTTCAGTAAAAGCAGGTCATGGGGTATGACATCGAAGGCCTTTTTTAGGTCTAAAAAGACTGCCCCAACCACATTGCCTTTGTCAAGGTTATCAGACAAAAAATCACTAATCTCTGTTAAACATGTTGTGGTTGAGTGACTGGGTCTAAAACCCGATTGGCGCTCCGTCAACAGCTCGCCTTCATCCAAGTAACTAAGGAGTTGCGAGTGGACTGCTTTTTCGAAGATTTTTGCTACAGTGGATAAGAGTGAGATAGGACGATAATTGCGTATGTCACTCACAAACTTATTTTTTGGTACAGGTATAACTTTAGCAAGCTTAAATGAGCGGGGAAACACTCCCGTTTCTAACGATTGATTAAAAATATGCGCTAAAGGTGAGGCTATCAGATGAGCGCTTATTTTCAAAAGTTTAGGATGAAGTTCATCCAACCCAACAGATTTTGTACAGTCTAACATCTGTAATTCTCTTTGAACAAAATCTGTACTTATTTCATCAGAAGAAAAAGAAGATCGTGCACGGTTTACATAATTCAAACACTTTTGCCGTTGCTGATTTTCATCATTCTTGTCATTATTACTACAACATAATTTGCTAACATTACTGAACATGACATTGAACTCTGTTGCAATCCTATGAAAATCATCAGTTGGTTCACCGTCAATACATACATTTGACTCATCACATACTTTCTTATTTGGCAATAAATCTTTAAGCACTTTCCATCTTTTCCTCATATCATTACCACTGTCTGATAATGCATCGCGATAATACACCCTTTTTAACTTTTTATTCAAATTATTTGCTTTATTTCTGTAATATTTATATTTTTCCCAAAATGCCATTTCCTTAGTTTCACTGTGTTTTCTCTTATTAAAATCTCGTTCCCTTGCTATGTTGATGTATTGCTCATTTATCCATGGCGATCCCTTTTGCTTTTTACGAACTGTAACATAGGGTGCATGTTTATTGCACATGTCTGAAAACACTTCATGGAATTTACACCATTTCACATCAACATCTGCATTTTGTGATAACAATCTATTCCAATTTACAGCAGCCAAATCACTCAGAAAGGCATCCTGATTAAAGGATCGAAAAGAACGAAAAGACGAGGTCTTAGGTTTCGACTGTTGTGTCTTTGACTTTGTTACTACATACACTAGGGAGTGGTCACTTAATCCGAGTGATTGTACACCGCAATGAAGTTCCCCTAATGACTGCGACACAAAAATCAAGTCTATAAGTGTACTGCTGTTGGGAGTAACCCTGGTGGGTTGTTGAATACACTGAGATAATCCCACCAGCCCACTCAGCTCTGCCAGCCTTTTGGAGAGTGGATTTACCGTAGACATGTTACAATTAAAGTCTCCCACTAGGATGATTCTATCCGAGATTGAATACACACGATCGAGGCTTTCTTCTAACAGATCAAAGAAAGACGTTTGGCAACTAGGTTTTCTATAGGCTATCCCAACAAAGAGACTAGCCTCGTTTCTGGGCTTCACTTCTATCCATAAAAGTTCAAGATCAACTTTTTCTAAATCATACCTTCTCACGTAAGGAATATTTTCACGAATAAAACAACACACTCCGCCTCCGTATTGATCACGATCTTTCCTTTCAAGTGTGTAACCATAAAGCTGAACCATATTCGAACTTATTGTACCATCTAACCATGTTTCTGAAAATGACATTATTTCAAATGGACAACACGTTAAAAAATTATTCAAATCTGCAGTCTTATTTCGAAGACTCCTTATATTTAAATGTGCTACTTTCAGTCCTTTTACTGTTGGAAACCGTGCTTTCACATTCTCTTCTTTTAACAGATTACATTCATATTCAGGCCCCTCTCTCGTACTTTCTGGATAATCAATATCATTCATAAAAGGAAGCTGAGACAGCAAACATTTAGTACATAGCCAGTCAAGGAATGTTTCTTTGAGATCATCATATTTTGACTTTGATATGTCTATACATTCAATGTGAACCCATTTGTGGCATTGCGTACATTTCAGAGCTCTCTGATTGTTTTTGACACTTTTATCACACCTAACACATGGAAATGAAATAACCATTGACACTAGCGATCAAAATAACACACTCTGAGTCTTTACACTGATGTAACAAAGGTAAGTAAAAAATGAGTAAATGACGATGTACCTGTCATACAACAGTTCATGAAATGTTCAAATCAGTTAGTTTCGTTAGATCTGATTTACGAGTCACCTTGATGCGGACGCCTCTCGGTGTTTTCACGACGATTGTTCCATCCTGTGTCCAGATTTTGTGATCTTTTTTCTTGTTTGCTTTCCTGATTCTCCAAAACAGATCTGCTCTTTCCTTCGTCAGGTTCTCGTTGATGAAGATGGCTTCGTCTGCAAACTTGCGGAGATTCATCCTGGCACCGTACACCTTTTCGCGAATCCGATAATTTGTGAATTTCACGATGATATTGCGGGGCATTTTCCTTCCAGGGGGTCTTCTGCGCTGATCGCCTGGATCCCGTCCCGTTGTTGCTAGGCCCAGACGGTGGCTGCGGTCGATGTCGTTGATGTCCAGTTGAATGTCGAGTTTCTCCTTGCACACAGATCTGATGATATCGTCGGTGTTTTCGCCCTCCTTTTCTTCCACTCCAGCGAAAATGAGGCATGACCTTCTCGAATATTGTTCGGAGTCGTCGATAGCGGCTTTCAGCTCATTCACTTCCTTTTCCAGCTTGGAGATTCTGTCGTTCTGGGCGCCTATTTCAAAGTCGAGAGACTTCTTCACTTCGTCACACAAAGTTTCATGGACTTCGTGGAGTAGCTTGCTTTTGATTGCCTTTACAAGCTTTGAGATGAAGTTGGTGTCAGTGAGTAGGTTTTCGATCACAGACTGGATGGCGGTGGATAGATCAGAGTCCTCTGAATCAGTGTCGTCGTTGAGATTTTCAGCAGCTGCTTCTATCTCGTTTCTGCTAGAATCATTTCTCGGGTCTCCGTCGGCTTTGGGCTTAGCAATGTCCCGTTTGCGGCGATTCAAGCCCATCGCTGGAGTTCTGAGCTGCCTTCCTATTGAATTCTATATGGTTGGCGGAGCATCAAGAAAACACGCCTTCACTCTCTCGCACCCATCTTCATTAGTTGTTTTAATGAGATTAGATTCTTGGTCTGCAACGTGCTTGTGGGAATTTCTGAGGCCCATCTCTGCGGGCTTGCAGCAGCTAGCAGCAGCAGCTAGGGATGAGAAAATTTGCCCGAATTGTGCTGTGTTGAAGCGGAACTCCCAAAGTCGTGCGAAGAACCACGGTCAAGTAAAATAATTTGAAGTAAGCATTGATGTTTTTAGAAATAAATATGTGCAGTTACACGCAGGTTATGTCTTGTTGTATAGAGCAGATACCCAGGGTTGGCTTAATTGCAGAATACACCACCAATAACTTCATAATATGATCGTTGGTCAGCCAACGCCAACGATCTGGCTATATGGCTAGGCTAGAGTACATTTACATACATACCCCCGGCCCCACGTTACGGGATGATCGTTAGTCAGCTCACAGCCAACGCAAAAGCAAGGACAGACTCTGAGATTTGAGTTGAGCAGCGCTACAGACATCATCGCGCACCTCCGGAATGAAACGCATCTTTGGTATGTCACCAACACAATGACATAACAACAACAACAACAACAACAACAACAACAACAACAACAGCAATTCCAGCAGGAATAAAAAAAAAACAAGGATATTGGCAACAGCGCCACTCCCACGCTAACGCCGCGGCTAAAGACCAGGCTTCGTATTTTCGCATCGAGGGGGGTCAGTTGACGCACCCAAGAGGACGGGTATTTCCCCGAGACTGGATAGACAGTTTACAAACCACTCACAGAGTGCTGAACCAGAGACCAATGTAGAAAATACCCATCGAGTCTCTTCCACTAAAACAAAAGAAATATATGGGTCTTTGCTTGAATATTACGATCTTGAGAAAGGATACTTCCCAAGTTTCCCCGGCCGTGATCTTAAAATAGGACATATTGATATCAACTCTCTTCTGGCAAAGATTGATGAATTAAGATCTAGCCAAGAAAATAAAGAAAACATTATTGCCAGAAGTAAATCCAAATGTGATAGCAAAATACTCTGAGCTTGATATAAGGGATTTACACGATTATCCTTAAAGACCGCAACAGACATTGCGGAGGAGTAGCCATATACGTTAGCAATACTTTCTTGGTTATTAAAAGTGTTTTAATAACAAAGTGGAAAGTGATATTGAAGGAAACTGTATACAAACGGTCATAAAAAAAAGTAAGCCACTGGCTGTTTTTGTTATCTGTAGATCGCCAAACTCCTCTCCAGATTTTCTTGACTCATTATGTGATAAGGTATGTAATATTAAAGTCAAATGCATAATGATGTCATTATAGTTGGTGACTTCAACTCTGATATGACCCCATCCAAGAATGATAGTACCTCAAATAATCGGTTCGGTGTAAAAATGGCAGAGGTAAAAATGGCAGGGGTAAAAATGGCAGGGGTAAAAATGGCAGAGGTAAAAATGGCAGAGGTAAAAATGGCAGAGGTAAAAATGGTAGAGGTAAAAATGGCAGGAGCAAAAATGGCAGAGGTAAAAATGGCAGAGGTAAAAATGGCAGAGGTAAAAATGGCAGAGGTAAAAATGGCAGAGGTAAAAATGACAGAGGTAAAAATGGCAGGGATAAAAATGGCAGAGGTAACTGATTATGTGGTAAAAATGTCAGAGGTAAATGATTATGTGGTAAAAATGTCAGAGGTAAAGTTGTCAGTGGTCGAAATGTCAGTGGTCAAAATGCTAGAGATAAAAATGTCATTGATAAAAATTCAGTCGTTGACATGCAAGAGGACGAGGTAAAAGTGACAGAGATTTTTTTTTTTCTTCATGTTTCTGACACCTTTCTCGCAATACGCGCTTTTCGTGCCTTCTCCTGAAATAAAGCACGGGGCAGACCGGGGAGAAATGGGACACGGGGAGAAATATGGGACACCCATAACTTGAAAAATGCTCGGCCAGTCAACTATCCAATTATATCAGTAAAAAAAAAATGAGCCTCGATGAGGGCACCTGAAAATGGACATACTTAATATTAACCACTATACAGCTCTACATGTATCTTGTCAGTAAAATATCAAACTTACTTTAGATCTGGTAGGTCCTATACTATGTTAATAAGTATTTTAAAAAGTGTGCAAACTTCTGAAAATAATATTGCTTGATAACAGACATGCAGGTATGAAAAATTGGTTACAGCTCGTTATTCCGAAGGTTCGTTATTCCGAAGGCTCTTTATTCCTAAGATTCGTTATTCCGAAGGTTCATTGTTCCGAATTTCATTTTCGGATTAACCAATTTTCGGAATAACGAACCTTCGGAATAACGCCGCAAATTTTCGGATTAACGAACCCTTTTTCATTTTCGGATTAACGAACCTCTAGGTATAGGGAATTTGCGTGTTTCGGATTAACGACCCTTCGGAATAACGAACCTTCGGAATAGCAAACCTTGGGAATAACGAACAGCACCCGAAAAATTAGCAGGGATCTTTTACTGTATCTGTTACCACTGGGAGAAATTTAAAAGGGCAGTCTTACATTTCTCCACGCGGCACATGTAAAGAGAGTCTTGCAGAGCTTCAGCGATCCCTGTGTAAATTGAATCGCGATCATAATATGGTAGTCAAAGGCGGTGATTTCAATCTATCTGGATGGGATTGGATTGGATTTTCTTACTGTTGTTGTATAACGAGGGAACAACGTCATTTTCGGTGGCTGAATCTATCAATCTTTAGCAACACACCATGTTGATAACATAATGGAATCTGACTTTGGAGCAACAACTAAGTTTGAAAGGCATCAAACATTTACATTTTTTTCGCCTGCGGATTCGTTCAACAATGATTGAAAAAATCCCATGGCAAACTATCAGTTTTTACTCTCACTAGAACAGTTTATTGCTAAAGTTCGTCTCCAGTTTTAATAGGCATAAGTTTGTAAAGTGACCACAAAGTGTTCATTAAACTTCGAGATATTTGTTTTTGCGCCATGTGATACTTGAACAATGTAATGAAATATTTTGCAAGAGCTTACTTATGTCTGCCGATACATCTGCTGTAGTTTGTTTTTTGCGTTTTGTATTTTTACTTCTACATTATGTCGTGATCAGGCCTTGTGAGATAAATAGGCTCCTACGAAACCTGAATGTGAGAAAATAATATTGAACAGGTGAAAAACTAGCGGTTTGCTTCGACTATGTCTCCTTCACTTGTTTACACTAAACAGTTCAAAAAATGAAAAGTAATGACAATATACTAGCCTGGACGTGAGCGGAATTCGATTGTGTAAGAGTGTGTATGTGAGAGTATGTATATCTGCGTATATGTTTATACCAAAAGTGGGTTCGTGTGTGTGTGTGTGTGTGATAACTTCATTGGGCGAAACAACGTAGGATTATACTGTTTAAGGGCTTTGCAGCATTGTTGGAACCCCCTTATAATGATAAATAATAATAATAACAACAATAATAATATTAATAATAATAACAATAATAATAATACTGAATAATAAAAATAATTTCCCATAGGCCTACTAGGCTCTTAGCTGGTTTATTATTTCTCTGCACACAGACAGATTACGCCAATGCACTTGAATCAAACTCAGAATAATGAAAGTGCTCTAATCTTTTTAAAACATAAGTAAATCAATATTCTTCAAATCTGCAATTTGGATTTGCTAATTCGATAAAAACAGTTTGCTCTGACTAGGATATCATTCAAGACCTCTTCATACGTTTATATCTTACTCTTTACTCTTGACATTTTACTTCTGCCATCTTTACCTCTGCCATTTTTACCTCTGCCATTCTTACCCCTGCCATTTTTACCCCTGCCATTTTTACCTCTGCCATTTTTACCTCTGCCAATTTTACCTCTGCCATTTTTACCCCTGTCATTTTTACCTCTGCCATTTTTACCCCTGCCATGTTTACCTCTGCCATTTTTACCCCTGCCATTTTTACCTCTGCCATTTTTACCTCTGCCATTTTTACCTCTGCCATTTTTACCTCTGCCATTTTTACCTCTGCCATTTTTAACCCTGCCATTTTTACCTCTGCCATTTTCACCTCTGCCATTTTTACCTCTGCCATTTTTACCTCGGCCATTTTTACCTCTGCCATTTTTACCCCTGCCATTTTTACCTCTGCCATTTTTACCTCTGCCATTTTTACCTCTGCCATTCTTACCCCTGCCATTTTTACCCCTGCAAAGTTTACCTCTGCCATTTTTACCCCTGCCATTTTTACCTCTGCCATTTTTACCTCTGCCATTTTTACCTCTGCCATTTTTACCTCTGCCATTTTTACCCCTGCCATTTTTACCCCTGCCATGTTTACCTCTGCCATTTTTACCCCTGCCATTTTTACCTCTGCAATTTTTACCTCTGCCATTTTTACTTCTGCCATTTTTACCTCTGCCATTTCTACCCCTGCCATTTTTACCCCTGCCATGTTTACCTTTGCCATTTTTACCCCTGCCATTTTTACCTCTGCAATTTTTACCTCTGTCATTTTTACCTCTACCATTTTTACCTCTGCCATTTCTACCCCTGCCATTTTTACCCCTGCCATTTTCACCTCTGCCATTTTTACCTCTGCCATTTTTACCCCTGCCATTTTTACCTCTGCCATTTTTACCTCTGCCATTTTTACCTCTGCCATTTTTACCCCTGCCATTTTTACCCCTGCCATTTTTTACCTCTGCCATTTTTACCTCTGCCATTTTTACCTCTGCCATTTTTACCTCTGCCATTTTTACCCCTGCCATTTTTACCTCTGCCATTTTTACCTCTGCCATTTTTACCCCTGCCATTTTTATCCCTGCCATTTTTACCTCTGCCAATTTTACCCCTGCCATTTTTACCTCTGCCATTTTCACCTCTGCCATTTTTACCTCTGCCATTTTTACCCCTGCCATTTTTACCTCTGCCATTTTTACCTCTGCCATTTTTACCTCTGCCATTTTTACCTCTGCCATTTTTACCTCTGCCATTTTTACCTCTGCCATTTTTACCTCTGCAATTTTTACCCCTGCCATTTTTACCTCTGCCATTTTACCTCTGCCATGTTTACCTTTGCCATTTTTACCCCTGCCATTTTTACCTCTGCAATTTTTACCTCTGTCATTTTTACCTCTACCATTTTTACCTCTGCCATTTCTACCCCTGCCATTTTTACCCCTGCCATTTTCACCTCTGCCATTTTTACCTCTGCCATTTTTACGCCTGCCATTTTTACCTCTGCCATTTTTACCTCTGCCATTTTTACCTCTGCCATTTTTACCCCTGCCATTTTTACCCCTGCCATTTTTTACCTCTGCCATTTTTAACCCTGCCATTTTTACCTCTGCCATTTTTACCTCTGCCATTTTTACCCCTGCCATTTTTACCTCTGCCATTTTTACCTCTGCCATTTTTACCCCTGCCATTTTTACCTCTGCCATTTTACCTCTGCCATTTTTACCTCTGCCATTTTTACCCCTGCCATTTTAACCTCTGCCATTTTTACCTCTGCCATTTTTTACCTCTGCCATTTTTACCTCTTCCATTTTTACCCCTGCCATTTTTACCCGTGCCATGTTTACCTCTGCCATTTTTACCCCTGCCATCTTTACCTCTGCCATTTTTACCTCTGCCATTTTTACCTCTGCCATTTTTACCCCTGCCATTTTTACCTCTGCCATTTTTACCTCTGCCATTTTACCCCTGCCATTTTTACCTCTGCCATTTTTACCTCTGCCATTTTTAACCCTGCCATTTTTACCTCTGCCATTTTTACCTCTGCCATTTTTACCCCTGCCATTTTTACCTCTGCCATTTTACCTCTGCCATTTTTACCCCTGCCATTTTTACCCCTGCCATTTTTACCTCTGCCATTTTTACCTCTGCCATTTTTATCCCTGCCATTTTAACCTCTGCCATTTTTACCTCTGCCATTTTTACCCCTGCCATTTTAACCTCTGCCATTTTTACCTCTGCCATTTTTTACCTCTGCCATTTTTACCTCTTCCATTTTTACCCCTGCCATTTTTACCCGTGCCATGTTTACCTCTGCCATTTTTACCCCTGCCATTTTTACCCCTGCCATTTTCACCTCTGCAATTTTACCTCTGCCATTTTTACCCCTGCCATTTTTACCCCTGCCATTTTTACCTCTGCCATTTTTACCCCTGCCATTTTTACTTCTGCCATTTTTACTCCTGCCATTTTTACCTCTGCCATTTTTACCTCTTCCATTTTTTACCTCTGCCATTTTTACCTCTTCCATTTTTACCCCTGCCATTTTTACCCGTGCCATGTTTACCTCTGCCATTTTTACCCCTGCCATTTTTACCTCTGCCATTTATTACCTGTGCCATTTTTACCTCTGCCATTTTTACCCCTGCCATTTTTACCTCTGCCATTTTTACCTCTGCCATTTTTACCCCTGCCATTTTTACCTCTGCCATTTTTACTCCTGCCATTTTTACCTCTGCCATTTTTACCTCTGCCATTTTTATCCCTGCCATTTTTACCTCTGCCATTTTTACCCCTGCCATTTTTACCCCTGCCATTTTTACCTCTGCCATTTTTACCTCTGCCATTTTTACCTCTGCCATTTTTACCTCTGCCATTTTACCTCTGCCATTATTACCTCTGCCATTTTTACCTCTGCCATTTTTACCTCTGCCATTTTTACCTCTGCCATTTTTACCTCTGCCATTATTACCTCTGCCATTTTTACCTCTGCCATTTTTACCCCTGCCATTTTTACCTCTGCCATTTTACCTCTGCCATTTTCACCTCTGCCATTTTTACCTCTTCCATTTTTACCCCTGCCATTTTTACCCCTGCCATGTTTACCTCTGCCATTTTTACCCCTGCCATTTTTACCTCTGCCATTTTTACCTCTGCCATTTTTACCTCTGCCATTTTGACCCCTGCCATTTTTACCTCTGCCATTTTTACCCCTGCCATTTTTACCTCTGCCATTTGTACCTCTGCCATTTTTACATCTGCCATTTTTACCTGGCACCAAATAATCTGCAGTTGATAATGTCAGGACTTTTGTGTTCTGTTTTTTACTACTAAGTCGATATCCCACAACTCCAATAAAACATTCCTCTAAATCCATTATTGATTCGATATTTTGTACCCATCCAGATAATCACAGTACTTCATAGTAGAGCGGTTAAGCCAAAAAATTGTGCAAAATTTGACTAAAGCATGAAACTTTCACCATTGGTAGTACATGCTAAAAGATTAATTTGTGACCGTGCACCTCAAAACGCACATAAAGTCGCACACACTGATTTTGCGTGAGGACTGAAAGTAAGTGAAATGGGTCAACCTAGCCGAACTTGACTTTTTCATATTTTCTGAAAGAGCGGGTCTTCTTTTACATTATGCTAAAATTTGGTATCATTAAACGGGCAGGAAAGTGTGTTTTTTTTTTAGCAGTTTATCTCGAACAATTTTGGAAGAATAGTGTGATTATGTGTGACTTTAGAATCCCTTTTTCATTTCTGAAAAACCTTGTCAACACTCTTCACTTTCAACTCTAATAACTTTTGAAAGGATAGCGCAACTGCTTTGAAAGTTGGCATTAATTATGGACAGAATGTGTTAATGAGGCATGCTTAATTTCAGTTTAATCTGATAATCCCTTCATTGTTGTTACTCTGGTGGTTTACTTCCTGTTTTTATTTGTCCCATTCATCGCACAGCCAGCACGGTTTGGCAAAGATTAAACGCTTGAATAGCCACTGTGCTTCAGAGCCTCTTTTTTCAATTCACACTTTTCCTGAGTTTGTTCTTTCTTTCCAATATTAAGATAGGTTAGGAGAATCCATTTGGTTTGAGTTATACATCATTTTAAAGCTTAAGGTCTGCTCTTTCAGAATATGGTCTTAACTATAAATTCATGTCTGGCGACTTTTTGTTTGTTTTGAGGTGCAGAGTCACATTTTAAGATCGGGAGGTAAGTTGGAATTGACCTCTGATGACCTCCAGAGGTCAATGAACTTTGGATACAAGAATATCGATGTTTTGAGACATTTGTGAATGATATATGTGGTTATGATGCACTAAACATGCAACCATACTTCAGGGAATCCATTTTCTGACTCCACAGAGCATGGACAGGTTTGAACCTTTGACCTCTGATGACCTTTAGAGGTCAATGACCTCAAAATGTAAGAAAATTGATATTTGGCATCATTCATTAACAATATACACAGTATAGTAGAGCGGTTAAGCCCTCACAATTATGACAATTGTGCAAACTTTGACTAAAGCATGAAACTTTCACCAGTGTTAGTATATACCCTAAAATTTATTTTAAGATCGGAAGGTAAGTCAGAATTGACCTCTGATGACCTCCAGAGGTCAATGAACTTAAGATACCAGAATATCGATGTTTTGAGATATTTGTATATGTGACCCTGCACCTCAAAACAAACACAAAGTCGCCAGACATGAATTTTTAATAAGACCATATTCTGAAAGAGCAGACTTTAAGCTTTAAAATGATGTATAACTCAAATCAAATGGACTCTCCTAACCTATCTAAATATTGGAAAGAAAGCACAAACTCAGGGAAAGAGTGAACTGAGAAAAGAGGCTCTGAAGTACAGTGTCTATTCAAGCACTTAATCTTTACCAAACCGTGCTGGCTGTGCGATGAATGGGACATAAAACAGGAAGTAAACCACCAGAGTAACAACAATGAAGGGATTATCAGATTAAACTGAAATTAAGCATGCCTCATTAACACATTCTGTCCATAATTAATGCTAACTATCAAAGCAGTAGCTCTATCCTTTCAAATGTTATTAGAGCTGAAAGTTAAGAGCGTGTAAAAGGTTTTTCAGAAATGAAAAAGGGATTCTAAAGACACACTAAATCACACTATTCTACCAAAAATGGTCGAGATAAACTGCTAAAAAACACACTTTCCTGCCCGTCTTATGATACCAAATTTTAGCATAATGTAAAAGAAGACCCGCTCTTTCAGAAAATATGAAAAAGTCAAGTTCGGCCAGGTTGACCCATTTCACTTATTTTCAGTCCTCACGCAAAATCAGTGTGTGCGACTTTATGTTCGTTTTGAGGTGCACTGTCACATATGATATTTGTGGTTTTGATGTACTAAACATGCATCTCTACTTCAAGGAACCGTTTTTCTGACTCCACAGAGCATGGACAGGTTTGAACCTTTGACCTCTGATGACCTTTAGAGGTTAATGACCTCAAAATGTAAGGCAATTGATATTTTGCGTCATTCATTAATGATATATACAGTAATGATGTACTAAAACTTAATTTTTCTCACGGTGATATTGTCTTCATGTTCAACAGAGCCTTGACAGGTTTCTACCTTCAACCTCTGATGACCTCGAGAGTTCAAGGACATTAACATGATCGAAAATTGATACTTTAATGCGTCACTCGTTACTGATACATGGTAATTATGTATTGTTAACTCATTTTTGTAAATGGAATTGCCTCAATGTTCAACAGAGTCTTTGTAGCCAGGTTTCTATATTTGACCTCTGATGACCTCAGATGACCTATGATGAGGTCAACGACCTAAAATATCGGAACATTGATATTTGGTGCATTTTGTTGATGACAAACATGATTAAGATGTCATATTCATTTCTATTACAATTGAATTATTTTCCTACTCCACAGAGCAAGAGAAATTACTCACGTGTCTCTACCTTTGACCTCTGAGGGCTCTGACATTTCAATGACCTCAAAATGTCAGAATATTGATATTTAATTTTAGTCAATGGTAACCTCATACACCATGCGGGGGCGAATCCAGGAATTCTGTAAAGGGGGGCGAGGGCGCAATTAATATTTCTGGTGTCACTTCCGGGTTTCATTTCACTTTCCTTTTCATTTCTTTTGTTTATAACGATACATAAAGGTGGGCGTGCGCCTCTTGCGCCCCCTCTGGATCAGCCACTGCGTACAATCATGTATCATGCTGTTAGCATTTATGCTATAATAGAAAAATCTTGTTATTCCATGGAATTGGTCATTACCCTGTGTATTATATCCAACTTTGACCTCTCGTGACGATGAGAGGTCACTGACCTTTTAGAATATCAAAATTTGTGTGGGCTTACCTACAAAAAGTCTACATTGATGTTTGGCTTCATTGCTTTAATCGTAAATGCTTAATAATGTACAAATCACGCCTTGACATTGGATCATCTTGAAAACTTCAAGATACTGTGAGGTCCAAGACATGCACTCAACATGAAACATTCATGTGTTTTGCAACTAGCTACTGCCATCGGAGACCTACCGAGGAAATAGATTAGCATTTATGGCAAACTATGGAAAAAAGCAGATTATGTAAAATATTTTGTAGTCTACTTCCACATGGGGCTCAGCTGGAATCACATCGCCACAGCAGTCTAAAAAGACTATACTTCAACCAAACACTCTTTCCAGGCGAAGATATCATAAAGTTCAGGTGCTTTGCTACTCCACCCTGCTCAGGACTGTCCTGGAATATGCATGAATCATCTGGGATCCATTCACCAAAGCAAAGATCATGAAGTTTGGAATGATCCACAGAAGATATGCATTCCCTGCAAGTACACCACAGGCACATTCAGCGATGATGTTCTGCATGAAGAACTCAACAATATCCACTCCACAGGAAGTTGTGGCTCTTTTGCTGCATTCTTCAAAAAGGACCAATGGCCAGAAATGTCAGGCATCATTTGCAAGAACACAAAGTAGGCCTTCTCGCATGGACATTTTCCCCTTTTATTTCTTTTTAATTGCAGAGTTCAGAGGAAAATCGCTGATGTTCATGTAAAATGAGTACACGCCCTTTGAGTTGCTCACTTTTATTGCTATAGAAATGCACATTATGTGCATCATGTCAGTCATTGAGTAATGTGCGATTTCACTTTCAATCTTTTATTGTAAATGGTTTTCTACATACCTAAAATCATGTCAAAGTGGACAACTTTCACATCAAAATATAAGCGAGAATACTAAAATTGAAATAGATGTAATATTGTGCAAGGCAAATACCATGCATACAATTTGTACATCATCTAAAGGTAAACAGGTGAAATTGATAAACAATTTACTTGACTTGGATAGCGACCACTGAACAATTTTGTTTCTTACTATTCTCTCTTATTTTCAACAAGTGGAAAAAATACATGCACATACCAGGGCATCAGAATATTGGAGGAGGGGTGGGGTGGTGGTAGGGATAGCTGACCCCCACCCAAATAAATTCTGATATGTGGACCATGTTATGTTTTGTTTTGTTTTAGTTTATGCTTTTCTTTTACAGAAAACTGCCCCGGTTTCTACCCTTAGATTCAGAAGTGCATACTACTTTTACTGATAATTTCCCAAAAATTCCATCGGAAATTTGTACACATAGAATTTTTTTTTTTTAAATTTCTGTTTCAAAATTTCTCTCACATGGGAAGGGTTGGGGATAGCCCCTTTCATACCCTCCTCTCGCTACATCAACCATGCATTGATTATGGCTACACATTTTGGGATGGATATTGTTCTTTTTCAAAAGGGTAATTCAACCCAGAGTGGCACGAGATCATTAAATTGAAAACAAAAGAATGCAATAGCTCCATAATCGGTAGAGGGAGATACCGTCACCCACATCCTTCCGTTGAATCGTCTCCCTCCATCGATGGCTGACTTACGACACCTCTCTGATACCAATTTCGAGATATTTCTTCGATGGTGCATGTGTGCCAGATCGTTGAATCTCATTTCTCAAAAGACAAGAGCTCTCTGGAATGGGAGTGGAATACACTACCCAGGGGCGGATCTATCTTTTTATAAATGGGGGGTTGGGGCGGTATGCGAGGGAGCGTAGCGACCGAGCCCGAGTGAGCGGAGCGAGCGAGGGGGGGGGGGAGGGTGTGGGAGGGGGGTGTCGCCCCTCCCACAGTAGGGAGAATTTTTGAAAATCTGTGTGTGAAAGTGGCGTTTTCTTCCATGTAAAACACCACTATTTGTCGTATAGAGGTCATTGCCATGTGTAATACATAAATAGAAAAAAATAAAATTACAAGTTAAAAAAAAGATAAGATAACAAAAAATGGTCCCCCGGATTTTCTTTTCTGCTGCTGCTACCTTCTCTAACGCTGTTCTTGCTGGGTCCCCCCCCCCCCATATCGACTTGGTACACTTTGGCGATCCATGATTTCAAAAAATGGTCCACAAATTATATGCATCACGCATGCGGGGGGGGGGGTGCTGGTGAGATGCGCCAACACCCCATTAAGTGACATATAAGTGATGACGCACACATCAAACAGAGCTGCACTAAATCACTGATTTCAGGTCTAAAACTGCAAAAATCCCATCCCCGACCAATACCCCCCCCCCTCTGTTCCACTCCTTTGCACCATGGACTTATGGTTACACATATTTTCCAAGTTCCCCCTCCCACCTGAAAACAGATCCACACCCCTGCTTTGTGCACACAGCCGATGTAGATGATTACCTGGAAAGTTCTGCTGAAAGAGCAGCCTTTTTTTCTGTCACAGAAATGCATGGTTTGTAAGCCCTACATTATAAACAATTAACTATTAGCTATTGTAATAACAATATCAATATCCTCACATTCCATTTGAGGTCTTTGATCTTGTGCGATTTTCATAGGTGAAAGGTAATGGCTCGTTACTAAACAGGGCCTACGAATGCGCTCTAGAACATCATCATGTTTACCATTAATCCATATTGCCACACTATTCTGATATTTTGAGGTCATAGAACTCTCGAGATCATCAGAGGTCAAAGGCAGAAACTCGTCTGTGTGCCTTGGAATATGAAGACAATATCATTATAAAACAAATACGCTTGTTTTGTACATCTTTACCATGTTTATTACCAACCAATTATGTCATAGCTCAATATTATGATATTATGAGGTCATTGACCTCTCAAGGTTATTAGAGGTCAAAGGTAGAAGCCTGTATGCTCTTTAGAATATGAAGACAATTTCATTGTAAGAAAGATATATTTGCTTATTTGTATATCTTAACAATGTTTACCATTAACCAATGACATCACAGATGGACATTATGATATGTTGAGGTCATTGACCTCTAGAGGTCATCACCCCCCCCCCCCCCCCCCGTTACAGAATTCCTGGATCCGCCCCTCCATGGGGTATAAGTTTACCATTGACTTAAATTAAATATCAATATTCTGATATTTTGAGGTCATTGAAATATCACAGCCCTCAGAGGTCAAAGGTAGAGACACGTGAGTAATTTCTCTCGCTCCGTGGAGTAGGAAAATAATTCAATTGCAATACAAATGAATATGACATCTTAATCATGTTTGTCATCAATCAAATGCACCAATATCAATGTTCTGATATTTTGAAGTCATTGACCTCATCATAGGTCATCTGAGGTCATCAGAGGTCAAAGATAGAAACCTGGCTACAAAGACTCTGTGAAACATAAAGGCAATTCCACTTACAAAAATTAGTTGCTAGTACATAATTACCATGTATCAGTAACGAGTGACGCATTAAGATTTCAATTTTCTGACATTTTTAATGTCCTTGACCTCTCGAGGTCATCAGAGGTCGAAGGTAAAAACCTGACAAGGCTCTGTTGAACATGAAGACAATTTCATCGTAAGGAAAATTAGGTATTAGTACATTATTACTGCGTACATCAATAATGAATGATGCAAAATATCGATTTTTCTTACATTTTGAGGTCATTGACCTCTAAAGGTCGTCAGAGGTCAAAGGTTCAAATCAGTCCGTGCTCTGTGGAGTCAGAAAATGGATTCCCTGAAGTATAGATGCATGTTTAGTCCATCATAACCACATATATCATTCACAAATGTCTCAAAACATCGATATTCTTGTATCCAAAGTTCATTGACCTTTGGAGGTCATCAGAGGTCAAATCAGACTTACCTCCCGATCTTGAAATAAATCTTATGGTATATACTAACACTGGTAAAAGTTTCATGCTTTAGTCAAATTTTGCACAATTCCGCCGATTTTGAGGGCTCGACCGCTCTACTATCAGGAGTATTTACTACATTTAGTGATCATTATCTTGTGTTCCCTGTGTTTGGGGACGAGAGCCCCAGGTCAGTTGAAAATACCAGTGTATGGAGGTATTACAAAAACTTAAAGAGTCAAGAATTTCATAAGGCGTTGTGTGAGGAAAACTTCAGTATTATTCATAACATGTGTCAAACTGAAGCATGAACATTCTTGTATACCTTCCTCATGAATACTGTTAATAAACACATCCCATATAAGAGGAAACGGTTCTAGGAACACTACCCCTTGGAAAACCACCCTCCGGATAACTACCACCCGGATAATTACCCCCCCCCCCCCCAGGACAATTCCCCCCTAGGGCAACTACCCCCCGGACAACTACCCTCCAAGGGCAATTACCCTCCAGGGTAATTACCCCCTAGGACAACTACCCTCCTAGGGCAATCACCCCCTTGGGCAATTCCCCCTTAGGAAAACTACCCCCTGGATAACTACCCCTCGGATAACTACCCCTGGATAACTACCCCCTCGGATAACTACCCCCTGGATAACTACCCCTCGGATAACTACCCCTGGATAACTACCCCCTCGGATAACTACCCCCTGGATAACTACCCCCCGGAAAACTACCCCCTGGGTAACTACCCACCGGAGAACTACCCCCTGGATAACTACCCCCCGGAGAACTACCCCCTGGGTAACTACCCCCAGGATAACTACCCCCCGGATAACTACCCCCCGGATAACAACCCCCCGGATAATTACCCCTCGGATAATTACCCCCCGGATAACTACCCCCAGATAATTACCCCCCGGATAATCACCCCCCTCCAGATAATTACCACCAGGATAATTATCCCCAGGTTAATTACCCCCTCCTCCGAAAACTAGACCCCAGATAACTTCCACCCGATAACTACCCCCTCCGATGACTTCCCATGGATGATTACCCCGGATAAATAGGTCTACAACTCCCCCTCCCCTCTAACTATCAAGAGGAAAATTACCCCAGGACAGTGCACCACGCCAATTACCCCCTGGGTAACTACCTCCCGGGTCATTGCCCCCACCCCCACCCCCAAGAATATCATTACTACAGGAAACGAACTTCTTTGTATTATTTGCCAGGAATCACGGAGATGCCATACTGATACATCATCTTATGAAAACAACATCTTAAGGATTTACGATTTGTATCGTTTGCATTTAGGACGATTTATGTACAAGCTTAATTTCTCCCTCTGTATTTTGACTCTATGTTCATAAAAAAACGAAGCTGTCCCTTCATATCCTACCCGGCAATCCAGTAAATGTCAATGCCTTTAACCAAAACTATTTTCGCTAAATCTGTATTTTCTTTTACTGTTCCGAAATTTTGGATTTCTCTTGATAGTATAGTATAAAAAAAAGTTTTAAGTTTGAATGTCTTTACCATTGAACTAAAGACATTTTGAAGAAATGTTACACTTCAGAATGAGTTAAACTTTTTGCGATATTTTTTTAACCACAATCGTCTATCGTTTACCACAACTCCATGTTACACTTCTTTAGTTTGAGGAGCTTATATCTCATGCCTCACGTGCCCTGGTTTTGACCCATCATCTTCCTCTTCCCTCTCGCTTTTCTCTGTCCACCGTGAAGGTAGTCTATTCCTGTCATTCATAACTCTCCTTTCCTCTTTCTCTCATTACAAGGGATTTATCTCGCGTGTGTTCATGTGCAGCGCACTCCCATTAAAACGAAATGCTCAGGACCGGCAGTTTTTTTTTTTTTTAGTTTCAGCGAAATTTCGTTATAACCGAACAAAATTAATATAATATGCAATGTATGACGAAAAGAAGGAAACCACGCATAAAAAAATTCTGTTTGTTGAATCCTCATCATACGCTGGAAAGCTATGTGAAATGGGAGATTACCTTTTTAATTTCGTTTAAATATTACATTTTAAAAAGAGCATAAAGTTGTTTGTGTTGTCACACATGTGTAGCAAATGACGGTGTACGATTTGGTTACAGTTCTCTATTCCAAAGGTTCTTTTCTTACTAAAGTACGTTACTCCGGAAGGCTCCTTATTCCGAAGTTTCGCCATCCCCGGGATTCCGATGGTTTGTTTATGTGAAGGTTCGCATTTCCGCAGAATCATTATTCTGAGAGTTCATAATTTAGATCAAAATAATATATTGTTCATTTTCCGGAGATAAATGAGGTTCGTCATTCTGAAGGTTTATAAATCAAAAAAAAAGAGAAAGGTTCACTATTCAGAAAGTCCGTTGTTCCGAAGGCTTTTTCATCCGAAAATGAAATAAGGTTCGTTATTCCGAAGAAATTTTGTTAATGAAAAAAAAAATGAGAAAGGCTTGTTATTTCGAAGATTTATTTATCTTAAGACGATTATAAGAATTGCAATTCTTAAGTTTTGTTGTGTACTCTCCTTTTGCCACCATGGATTAACGATACTTTTTGTAATGTTCCGATTAACGAACGTTTTGAATTCCTGTCATTTTCGGACTAACGAACCGTATAAGAATAAGAATAAGGACTATATTTTATTATCGGATTAACGAACCTTTGGAATAACGCCAAAATGTGCTTAATAACAAACCCTCTTTCATTTCCGAACTAACGGACATTCAGTTGTATCAGAATCTGTGTGTTTTGTATTAAAGGACTTCGGAACAATGAAACAAACCTTATCTGAATTCAGATTATTGTATTACAATAACGCAAGTTCCCCTCGGAAACTGTGCGTGATACACGGGAGTGAACATTCAATGATGCGTTCGCTCATGCAGACTGGGATGCTTTAAAAATGCTTGTTCCGCTATGCATTTTCGAATGCGATCCGCATTTCTTTATAACGGAGCACATTTCTTTTGCTTTTCTTTGTCAGTGGCGCTCAGAAAAGACTTCGTGATAACGAAAATTTTGTGATAACCGTCTTCGTTATAAGCGAATTTTGTACCATAGACTTTAATGGCGATAATTTTGGAACCAGAAGTTTTGCTTCGTTATGACGAAATTTCGTTATAACCGTGTTCGTTGTAACGGGAGTGCACTGTATCTTTATTTGTGTACTTCGTCTCTGTCTTAATGTGCTTTCTTTGTATTGTTTCATCAATTTTGTAACTATTTTACTGTTATACCGTTAACGCTCATTTCAGAATTGCCCTACTGCATTATTGGGCATTAACAACTAGTATATCAAGGATGTGGGAAGAGATTGTCACCTCCCTGGTATGATCACCGCAGAGCATTACCTCCCTTGACAATTACTCCTTATTAGAATTAGGCTTCAAACAATCACCCCTCTTACAATAACTCTCCCCCAGAAAAGTACGTCTCTCATTGTTATTTTCTAACAACGTTTGCTATTTGAATTGAAAAAAAAAATCATATCATCTGGTTTTGGTCGAGACCTAACTTCAGGTTTTAAACATCTTTTGGGTGAAATAATTAGAAACCCCTTACGAAATATTAAAGAGCATGTTATTCCAAGAAGGATTGAAGTTTTTGTGAAAAAAAAAAATACTCTTGAAATGGCCGGGATAAAACAGAGCAGCCCTATAATGTAAAAAGGATTCTGTCAACTACAACTCTCTATAGATCTATTCAAAAAGAGGGTGCGGGACAAAAGACTTCGTTAACAACTAGGGGTGTTTTGTAAAAAAAAAAAGAAATACCGTTAAACTCGTAATATTTTACTCTTTCTAATGAGACTAACTTATATTTGAACTGGATTTCCTCTTAAAGTGTCGAGAACATTTAATTTGAAAACTAGCACAATTCTACTTGTATGTAAAACAAGCTGTAATTTTACTCTTATGACAGATTAGGGCACCGTTTGATAAAAGTTGCCAGTTATGACATCTTGTTAGTCTCTAATAATTTCAATAAAACCATGGGTTCTGCTTGATTGATAAGCTCGAGTCACTGACTTGTTACCATGGACCTGCTTTGATCCACCTCCAACGATTGGTAATTGGGTGGAACTGACAGCTTGTCAGGACTGATAACTTTCATAAAACCGTGCCCGGATCCTATCAGAAATTATGGCTTTATATTGAAGGGTCCCTCTCTATGTTAAGAGAATATGAATTACAGTGAAATCAACTCTCCTTTTCTTATGTTTATCGTCTAATGTGTTATAACGGTAGAAAATAACAAGCCAAAAGAGTAAATGTGACCGTGCACCTCAAAACGAACATAAAGTCGCACACACTGATTTTGCGTGAGGACTGAAAATATTAAAGTGAAATGGGTCAACCAAGCCGAACTTGACTTTTTCATATTTTCTGAAAGAGCGGGTCTTCTTTTTTTACACATTATGCTAAAATTTTGTATTATAAAACGGGCAGGAAAGTGTGTTTTCTTAGCAGTTTATCTCGAACATTTTTGGTAGAATAATGTGATTAGGCGTGTCTTTAGAATCCTTTTTTCATTTCTGAAAAACCTTGTCCACACTCTTCACTTTCAACTCTAATAACTTTTGAAAAGATAGTGCTACTGCTTTGAAAATTGGCATTAATTATGGCAGAATGTGTTAATGAGGCATGCTTAATTTCATTTTAATCTGATAATCCCTTCATTGTTGTAAATCTGGTGGTTTACTTCCTGTTTTTTGTCCCATTCATCGCACAGCCAGCACGGTTTGGTAAAGATTAAGCGCTTGAATAGACACTGTACTTCAGAGCCTCTTTTCTCAGTTCCCACTTTTCCTGAGTTTGTGCTTTCTTTCCAACATTTAGATAGGTTAGAAGAGTCCATTTGATTTGAGTTATACATCATTTTAAAGCTTAAAGTCTGTTCTTTCAGAATATGGTCTTAACTAAAAATTCATATCTGGCGACTTTTTATTTGTTTTGAGGTGCAGGGTCACAAATGATGACAGTGTAAAGAGAAAGGTGCGTCTTCTGATATGGTGTTATGAACTTATGGAAAAATTACAACGGGTGGTAACTTTCGGGGGGTAGTAATCCGGGTGGTAGTTATCCTGGGGGTAGTTATCCGGGGAGTAATTATCCCGGTGGTAGTTATCCTGGGGGTAGTTATCCGGGGGGGGGGGGGGGGGGTGGTAGTTATCCGGGTGGTAGTTATCCTGGGGATAGTTATCCGGGGGGTAGTTACCCAGGGGGTAGTTCTCCGGGGGGTAGTTATCCAGGGGGTAGTTATCCGGGGGGTAGTTATCCAGGGGGTAGTTATCCGGGTGGTAGTTATCTGGGGGGTAGTTGTCCGGGGGGTAGTCATCCAGGGGGTAGTTACCCAGGGGGTAGTTATCCGGGGGTAGATGTCCTAGGGGTAATTGCCCTTGGGGGTAGTTGCCCTAGGAGGGTGGATGACCGGGTGGTAGTTGTCCTAGGGGGTAATGGCCCTGGAGGGTGATTACCCTAGGAGGGTAATTGTCCGGGGGGTAGTTGTCCTAAGGGGGAATAGACCTGGGGGGTAATTATCCGGGTGGTAATTATCCGGAGGGTAGTTGCCCAGGGGGTAAGTGCCCGGATACGGAGGAAACAATTGAGAAACAACCCATGCCCCTGGATTACCGGATAAATCACTGCCTTTAATGAACCGTCGTGAATATTTTCATAGAAAGGCTAGGAAAACATCTTCTCAATCTCACTGGATTGAATACAAATCGTTGAAAAAAATAACAGTGAAACTTGAACTAAAAAAGAAAGTCATTATACTCGTATGGAAGTTCTTATGAATGGTGATCAGTCAAATTCTAATGCAATGTGGAGAATTCTTGAGCGTATCACCAACAAACAAGGAAGCAAAAACTCTGACGGTAAATGGGAGCCGAGCCCAACGATGTTGCGGAAAGTAGTTACTCTGGTGTCTCCATTGGTTAAGGTTGTTATGTGTATGGTTATCCCAAATGTTTCTCTTTCCTTCTGTCCAACTTGCCAATATTGTGTGTACATAATGTGATTTTGATTTGATTTCATAAAAGACATAAATAAAAAAAAAATACCGAAGCATGTTTTTTTTTTTTTTTTGTTCATTAAAGATCGAGCCTTACCCACATACTGGAAATGAGCGCTACACCGTGCCACTAAAAAAATGGGGGGGGGGGACCCTCAACAGATGGTTTACACTAGCACAATATTTTTCGGATGTTTGAAAACAAGCAAAATATAAAGATAAACAAATACTAAATCGTAAGTTGCTATTTAACTTTGACGCAACACACCATAGGTATTTTTGCCATTTTAATTCAATTCAATTCAAAATGATTATTATTTCCATATGAAGTAATACAACGTAATATATATGACGCTGACATGAGTATATACTATTATATATAATAATATAATAATATATAATATATAATATTATATATACTATATATATACAAAACATGAATAAAATTATCATAATGATATCAACTCTGGTTTGGATAAATAAACAAGTACGCAATACAATCTTACTTTACAATATACATAGAAAAGATGAATTTGCAAGAAAAGCATAGCTTGTAAAATTTGTGAATTACTCTAGAAGGTGAGGACATCTGAAGATCCATTTTGAGAGATAAGTTTAAAGATGTTCGAGATATCACATTTATTGGTTCATATATGTGGGTTAGTTGTATCACAAAACATCTTACCATATAAAAGAATTGGAATAAAGTCTAAAAAAAAAAGATATTTCAATTTTCCTCAATAAACCTTAACTGTTGACAGTTTATAGACATATTTTGCTTAGATTTATTTTCTTTGTTATATCTAACAATATTTAGCATTAATTATAATAATTCACGTTCGTACATTAGTTGTTCTCTCCCTAACGCACATTAATTTGTAGAAATAAAGTATTTTGAAGCGCCAAAGCGGGATTTTTGTTTCACGTGCACTAATGGTAAATAATGACTTTGTTAAAACGGCAACCTCGATTAATGGTCGCCATCTTAAATTTTGTGTGAATACTAAATTTGTCTCAACATATGACACATTGGCAAAATCGATGCCAAATTCGGAGCTTCTATCCCTTTAAAAAAGATACTTTCTGTTCACTCTTATCTGCTTCAGAACCATCTACTTTGATATAATAGCAACCAGCGTCACCTACCTCTTGGCATGAAATGTTAGTTTGCAGGCACAAACCCATTTTGGTCGAAAACAAGTCTGTGTGCGACAAGACTACTACACGCCCACTGGCACTGGCGCCCTGTAGTAGTCACTAATGCCAGTGGTGCGTGTAGTAGTCTTGGCGTGCGGAGACCTTTTACGACCAACAAGGTCTTGTCACAACTAAAGTTGCATGTAGAATTGTATTAATACCACAATTTGGAACCACACTACCTAGGGGTGTTCCAGAGGCTGGGTCCAACCAACCACTCCATACAGTCAAACCTTTTCTACGGGGTGGGTTGAACGCACTCCTTTTTTAAGCCCCTTATAAACCTCATAAACAATTACTACATGTTATGTACAAAATTTCTAACGGAATACTTCTGGAATATAAGTATTGAAATTTTTCAAGAACATAATACTGAGAAACAGTATGAAGAAATTTGTTTTGTGTGAGGTAAAAAACAGAAGATGAAAAGAGAACTATTTCCTTTAGAGGAGTTCAGAGTTGGAATCAGTTAGCCTATGACTTGAAAAGTACGCTCTTTCTATCCAGCTTCAAACGAGCCTTTGATATATGTCTGTTGTAGACTAAGCAACTGCCCAGGGGTTTTTCCGTCTTTTTTTTTTCTGTCTCTCTCTTTGATAACATGTTATCGTTCGTATTTGCTCCGTTTTCCATTTTTTCTTTTACTTTTTTACATGTTTCGTTGTGTTTGTTGTTACCTGACACTTGTTCCTTTCTTCGTTATTGTATATGCAGTGTGTACCCTGTAAAAACATCGGTGTTAGATTTAACATCACGGGTGTTAAATCTAACACCGATCAAACTTCAATAAAGGACCACACCCACAGGTGTTAAAAATGCACTGTGATGGTGTTGAAAAGTGTTCACCTGACACTTCGTGGTGTTAATTTGACAGTGTACCTGGTGTTATTTTGACACTGTACTGGTGTTAATTCAAAAATGACACCACATGGTGTTGATTTGATATTTTCTGGTCTTAATATCAATGGTTTAACACCCGTCCAGCTTCAATAAGGGACCACACCAGCTGGTGTTACTTTGGTGTAAATTTATTTTCACATTTTTTCAAAAATCTAGTATTTTAATGTAAAATTCTTGATCGTCTTGTTTAAATTAAAAATCAACAAGAAGTGCAGTTACTAAGAAACTCTTCAAAAAACAGTTTAAAATTTGGAAATGACACCCGTAGGTGTTAATTTAACACCATAAATGAGCACCGAAAATTTAACACCAGCTCGGTGTTCACTATTTAACACCGGACTTTTGGCAGTGTATGTATTTCTGCTATTTTCATGTTGTTCACGGATTTGTAGAAAACAGGTTTGTTGAAGCAAATTTCCTTTATAAAATAAGATAAACTGAAGCTGAAAGTGAAACTGCCCTCACCCCCCCCCCCCCCCCCCTCCCTCCCCGGTGTAAACGCGTCTTGGAACCACTATGACCCTTTTGCCATATTGACGGCCGACCTTTGTACTTCCTCGGCGTTTGTGTGCTTGTCGTTGCAGCAACACTTTCGCTCGCCCGCACTCCGATAAGCATGATAAGTGCATTGTGACATGCTTCTTAAATTTTGTTCGGCGTTTGTGCTCTGTAATGATTCATTTATAATCAACTGGAGCTGTGGCCATATGCAAATGTACACAGAAATGGATGAAAAATTAATCGCCGTTCATTGCGTTGACTCTGATACTAATATTCACAACTAGACGGCTTGTTATCTGTGTTTCGGAAGTAAAACGGTAAGTAAACAACCTACGTGTCCTTCGGACACCGCACGAAAATCAAACTGTCCTTGTTATACTTTTACTTTTTATACTTTACTCTTGTTCTACAGAAGCCATGCGGACTGTAATCAAGGAATTCGGCTGGGGTGTCTTTATTTTCAGGGTTGGAGGGGAACGTGTGCTCAAATTCAATATTGTATGTATTTTTTTGTGACATTGCATCGGGGAGGGGCGTGGGCTGATCCACCTTTTCAAAGACAAGCCTTTTCTCAAAATGTCTACTCTGTGTGCCAAAATGGGAATCCCTGCCGTTTGTTCGACTGCACTCGGCATTACGACGCTGCAGCCTGCATTGCTCGATGGTGCTGCGATGCGCATGCCTTACACCACGCATGACTGTACAGTGACCTTTTGATGGTGACATATACGCTAGGAGAGAGTGGAAATGGAGTCTAGCACGACGCACATACAGGCCTCCGCAAAACACGGAACACAAACACTCGACCAGCGGGTGTACACCAATGCATTATTGACTTTGGAATATGCGGGGACAAATGTCTTACAAGAATCTCAATTTCATTATTCTTTTATTTCTTCGTATATCAACATGTCCTGCGTTACTTTGAATCTAACTAAGAGCAGAGTTACGTTTACATGCTGCTTCTTTTTTTTTTTTTTTTTTTGCGGCCGGCCGCCGAAAGAAAACAGTACGGCTAGGGAAAGAGCTATAGGTGAGGGGGGAGATAGAGTAATTGAGCTAAAAGTACAATCAAAGAAGCAATGCAAAGTACCTGAGAAAGCGTCCATTTATTTTATTTGACTGCATAGTTGCATGTGTCACTTTTTATCTTGATGGAGAGAATAAGTCCCGTGAAACTGTTGCATTAAAAAAAAAAATGTCTCACTAATATATATGAAAACAGGCAATATTTATTATGTGGCCTACTCTGATACTAGTATTCACAACTGGACAGCTTGATATCTGTGTTTCAAAAATAAAAGGCAACTGGTAAGTAGGTGACCTACGCTATTCGGACATCTCACGAAAAACAGAATGTTCTTGTTAATATTTTTACCTTTTTTTAAGATAAAGCCATTCGGATTTAAACCAAAGGTTAGGGCTCGGGAATATCTCTACATAATTGTATTTTTTTTAAAGGTTAGGGGGAACTGTTGCTCAAATTCAATGTTGTACGTTTTCATTTCCATCTAGGAGGGGCGTTGGCTGATCCGTCTTTTCAAAGAGAAGCCTTTTTTTCAAAATGTCTACTCTGTGTGTCAAAATGGGAATCCCCGCCGTTTGTTTGCATCCACTCAGCATCGCGACGCTGCAGCCTGCATTGCTGCGCGTGCATTACAATAATGTATGCACGACTGTACACTGGCTATTTTTGGTAGTGAGATATACGCTAGGAGAGACTGGAAATGGAGTCTAGCACGACGCATAGGCCTCCCCTAAGACCAGGCGTCCACTAGGGCGCGGACAAGACGCGGACAAGCTCCGGAATGCAAATTTGGTATTCCGCACTCCTTCGGGAACCTGTCCGCACGTTCCTGAACGTGTCCACTCACTGTCCTAAACATGTCCGGGCGTTTCCGCACCTTCGGGAGAGAGAAAAATTTCCGGGTCCAAATTTTGATCGAGACCAAAATTTGGACGCGGAAATGAACTTCCCGACACCTTCAACGACTTGTCCTGACGATGTCCTGAGGATGTCCCGCTTGTCCGGAACCCTTCCGCTCCTTCCGCACACGCTCCGGAAAGAATCCCGCGGTGTGGGGAAGCTTCCCGAATGAAAGCGGAAGACACCAGGAATGTTTTAGGACAGCGCGGAGCCGATGCGGATCTATATATGCAAGTGTCCGGAACCGATGCGGAAATTTTGTGATCCAGACTCGAAAATGTCGACACTTTCCGCGAGCGTCATGCCAATGAAACGCAAAATGAGCAAGAAGAGAGGCGAGGCCCCCATGCAAATATCCCCATAACAGGCACACCTTTCGTCTAGTGATGAAGAACAGTTAAATCTAAGGAATTTCCGGTCCCAGAAGGCAAAGAATAAGGTAGTAGAGACTGTGCCAAAAGCAACCAGAAAGAAGTGAAATCAGCCCCCTAACTTCCTAGTAAGTTTGTTTTGATTTGATCTTTTCAGAAATTATTTTTCATCTGAGTGACTTTCCTGGTTCCTATTACTTACTATAGTACATTTTCCTTTATGTTGTTTTCGTATCTTATTTGCAAACAAACTAGGTTGTCCCATGTGACAGCCCAGCTGAAAAATCACAAAAGTAGGTGGAAGTACACTCAGACAAAAAAGCATAGAATTTTTGGCCAAATGTTAATGTATTATATAAACATGAACAAGTTGTTATTCATACGTAAATGCTTTCTAATGATACAACATATTAGAACAAAAGACAAATTCATCACACTGAAAAGCATGAATTCAGTTGCAAAGATATACCTGTGGTCTCATTACAATGTAATATCTTTGAAGCCCAAAATAACAATGAAAGCTAAAGATGATTGAGGAAAATGAAGAATTTTCTGTCACTTCAAAATTCAAGTGAAATGAGAGAAAAAGCAATAAATCATGAACTCGAAAAAGTGTTAAATTTCTGTCTTATTTTTTTTTTTTTTTGCTGAGTGTATATATTTAAGTTCACATTAAGCATCACAAATCATTTCAGAAATATTCTTTACCTGAATGATTTTCGTAGTTGTTGTTATCTAATATTTTTTCTTCTCTTTTTGTTTTAGTTGCAAATAAACTCGATTGTCCAATTTGACAGCCCACCTGAACCCCCCCCCCCCAAAAAAAAAGTAAATTAAAGTAGGTTAAAAAATATTTCCCTATTTTTACACTTCATTGACAAAAGGCTAGTAAGCTCTAAGCATGAAAAAAAAAAATCTCGGACTTGAAAATGTTCAAAAGTGATCAAAATAAGAGAGGGTTAGAGATGCACAAGGGTAAATATCAGAGAAAGAAAAAAAATAATGATTAGGATCATTTTGGCATGCTCTACAGAAGTATCAGACAAAACATGTGTATACTTCACGATGGATAAAGCACAGGTCTTAAAAAAGGGAATAAAGAATATATATATATATATATATATATATATATATATATACCGGGTGTCCCAAAAAAAGCGGAACGGTGAATTTTCAGTACCTTGCGGTCTAAAAGTTATATATCTTTTGACATCATTAGAAAGAGCATCGTCCGCAGAAGACTATGATACCAAAATCATTCAATTTGGTTCAGTACTTTTTATTCTACGCCAATTTCTGAAAATGCATTCATTGTCAAATTTCGCCGGACTTTGCGACTTATGAGATAATAATTTGAGTGCGACACGCGATCCATACGGTGAATATTGTGTAAGCTCGGTGATCCTTGTCAACAAAAGATATAGCTTTCACATTGGGCACGGGCCAGGAAAAAACAGTGTGTGTGTGTGTGTGTGTGTGTGTGTGTGTGTGTGTGTGCGCGCGCGCTCCCAATATGAAAGCGTTATCTTTTGTTGACATGGATCTATGAGCTTACACAATTCACCGTATGGAACGCGCGTCGCACCCAAATTATTATCTCATAAGTCGCAAAAAAATGAAAATGACTGAATTAACAGAAATTGGCGTACAATAAAAAGTGCTCGACCAAATTTAATGATTTTGGTGTCATGGTCTTCTGCGGAAGATGCTCTTTCTAATGATGTCAAAAAATATATCACTTTTAGAACGCAAGGTATTGAAAATCCATCGTTCCGCTTTTTTGGGGACACCCGGTATAACAAAACTGCAACAAAGTTCATGATGTATTCACCAACGGTTTATTTCTTGTGAAGAAATAAACCGTTGGTGAATACAGCATGAACTTTACAAAGTTCATGCTGTATTCACCAACGGTTTATTTCTTGTGAAGAAATAAATCGTTGGTGAATACAGCATGAACTTTGTTGCAGTTTGTTACTTATCTTTTTATCTTGCCCACACGTGGACTACCTTATCAGCATGATTATATATACATATATATATATGTAAATACATATACATTTTTATGTATATATATATAGATATATATATATGGTTCAAAAAGTTTCGAATATCATCCATGTGACTGTAGGCAGAGAAAAAATTGTTCTCCCAGATGAGACAAATCAAAAAAAAAAAATGAGTCGTCAGCCGACATGCAGACAATCCTATTCTTCGACTTTTATCAAATGATATTGACCAATCATATTAATATAATATCAGCCGCTACTGCGGAAGCACAACAAGGAGCATCAACGACGGCTAGCAGTCAAATGAGGAAAAGTCAAAGTCAGCGCCAAATTTATACCTTTCCATTTTCCTGGTATTGTCCGCAGTTTGTCCGCATGCCTAACTTGTGTTGTCCGGAAGGCATCCTGATTGTCCGCGTTCATTCCTGGTGTAATCCTAGATGTTTCCGGCTACGATTAGCATATTCTGAGGTATTTCGCGCTCTTCCGGAGAGATTCCTAGGAATGTCCGCAGTCCGTCCGCGGACAGTCCGCGGACAGTCCGCGGACAGTCCAAGGAATGTCCCAGGACAAGCCGATTCACAAAGTTATTCCGCGTCTGTCGCGGACAGGATGCCGAAAGAACAAAATTTGCTTCCGCAACCCTTCCGGGGCTTGTCCGCGCCCAAGTGGACGTCCGCCTTAAACACGGAACACAAACACACAACCAGCGGGTATACATCAATGCAATATTGACTTTGTCATAATATGCGGAGACCAACGTCTTACAAGAATCTCAATTTCATTATTCTTTTTTATCTTCGAATATCAACGTAGTTTTATGATAATTGTTCTGCGTTGCTCTGAATCTTACTTTCATGATATTTTATGATTGAAATAAACTAAACTGAACCGGGAGCACAGCTAAGTTATAAATGTTGCTTAATTTTGCTGCTGGCAGCGAAAAACAAAACAAAACCGGACGATGGAAAGAAACAGCGAAGGAGCTAAAGGTGAGTGGAAATAGAGAAATTAAAGCTAAAAGTACAATCGAAAAAGCAATGCAAAGTATTTTAGAAATCGTCCATTTCTCTTATTTGACTGCATAGTTCTATACATGTGTCACTTTTTTATCTTGATGGAGAGAATAAGTCCCGTGAAACTGTTGCATTAAAAAAAATGTCTTACTAATATCTATGAGAACAGGCAATATTTATTATATAGCCAACGGGGAATCCCCATCATGGCTGCACCCCGTAGACCCACTTCATCTTTGTCCTTCCTCATCATTCTTGTGCTCGTCGTTGCAGCATCATTTCGCTCCTGCATTCTGACAGCTAGTGCATTGTGACATGATTTTTAGAATTCTGTTCAGCGTTTGTACACTGTAATCACTCATTCACTATAATCAATTGATGTTGTGGTCATGTCGTGTGCAAAATATACACAGCCATGGATGAAAATCGCCGGTCTTCACGTTTACTCTGATACTAGTATTCACAACTGGACAGCTTGATATCTGTGTTTCAAAAATAAAAGGCAACTGGTAAGTAGGTGACCTACGCTATTCGGACATCTCACCAAAAACAGAATGTTCTTGTTAATATTTTTACCTTTTTTTCAGATAAAGCCATTCGGATTTAAACCAAAGGTTAGGGCTCGGGAATATCTCTATATAATTGTATTTTTTTTAAAGGTTAGGGGGAACTGTTGCTCAAATTCAATATTGTACGTTTTCATTTGTGGCGTTCCATCTAGGAGGGGCGTTGGCTGATCCGTCTTTTCAAAGAGAAGCCTTTTTTTAAATGTCTACTCTGTGTGCCAAAATGGAAATCCCCGCCGTTTGTTTGCATCCACTCAGCATTACGACGCTACATCCTGCATTGCTGCGCGTACATTACAGTAATGTATGCACGACTGTGCACTGGCTATTTTTGGTAGCGAGTTAATATACGCTAGGAGAGACTGGAAATGGAGTCTAGCACGACCCATAGGCCTCCCCTAAACGCGGAACACAAACACTCAACCAGCGGGTCTACATCAATGCAATATTGAATTTGTAATAATACGCGGGGACCAACGTCTTACAAGAATCCCAATTTCATTATTCTTTTTTTTATCTTCGAATATCAACGTAGTTTTATGATAATTATCCTGCGTTGCTTTGAATCTTACTTTCATGATATTTTATGAATGAAATAAACTAAACTGAACAGGGAGCACAGCTAAGTTATAAATGTTGCTTAATTTTGCTGCTGGCCGCGAAAAAACAAAACACTCCGGACGATGGAAAGAAACAGCGACGGAGCTAAAGGTGAGTGGAAATGAGTAATTATAAAGCTAAAAATGCAATCGAAAAAAGCAATGCAAAGTATTTGAGAAATCGTCCATTTCTCTTATTTGACTGCATAGTTGTATGTGTCACTTTTTTATCTTGATGGAAAGAATAAGTCCCGTGAAACTGTTGCATCCAAAAAAAAAAAAAAAAAAATGTCTTACTAATATCTATGAGAACAGGCAATATTCATTGTGTAGCCAACGGGGAATCCCCATCATGCGTGCACCCCGTAGACCCACTTCATCTTTGTCCTTCCTCATCATTCTTGTGCTCGTCGTTGCAGCATCATTTCGCTCCCACATTCTGACAGCTGGTGCATTGTGACATGCTTTTTAGAATTCTGTTCCGCGTTTGTACTCTGTAATCACTCATTCACTATAATCAATTGATGTTGTGGTCATGTCGTGTGCAACTTATACACAACCATGGATGAAAATCGCCGATCTTCACGTTTACTCTGATACTAGTATTCACAACTGGACAGCTTGATATCTGCGTTTCAAAAGTAAAAGGCATCTGGTAAGTAGGTAACCTTCGCTATTCGGACATCTCATGAAAAACAGAATGTTCTTGTTAATTATATTTTTACCTTTTTTTTCAGCTGAAGCCATTCGGATTTAAAACAAAGTTTACGGCTCGGGAATATCTCTATTTAATTGTATTTTTTTAAGATTAGGGGGAACTGTTGCTCAAATTCAATATTGTATGTTTTCATTTGTGACATTCCAATCGGAGAGGGGCGTTGGCTGATCCGTCTTTTCAAAGAGAAGCCTTTTCTCAAAATGTCTACTCTGTGTGCCAAAATGGGAATCCCCGCCGTTTGTTGGCATCCACTCAGCATCGCGACGCTGCAGCCTGCATTGCTGCGCGTGCATTACAATAATGTATGCACGACTGTACACTGGCTATTTTTGGTAGTGAGATATACGCTAGGAGAGACTGAAAATGGAGTCTAGCACGACGCATAGGCCTCCCCTAAACGCGGAACACAAACACTCAACCAGAGGGTCTACATCAATGCAATATTGACTTTGTAATAATATGCGGGGACCAACGTCTTACAAGAATCCCAATTTCATTCTTTTTTTTATCTTCGAATATCAACGCAGTTTTATGATAATTATCCTGCGTTGCTTTGAATGTCACTTTCATGATATTTTGTGAATGAAATAAATTAAACTGAACAGGGAGCACAGCTAAGTTATAAATGTTGCTTAATTTTGCTGCTGGCCGCGAAAAAAACAAAACACTCCGGACGATGGAAAGAAACAGCGAAAGAGCTAAAGGTGAGTGGAAATAGAGTAATTAGGCTAAAAGTACAATCGAAAAAGCAATGCAAAATATTTGAGAAATCGTCCATTTCTCTTATTTGACTGCATAGTTGTATGTGTCACTTTTTTTATCTTGATGGAAAGAATAAGTCCCGTGAAACTGTTGCATCAAAAAAAAAAATGTCTTACTAATATCTATGAGAACAGGCAATATTTATTGTGTAGCAAACGGGGAATCCCCATCATGAGTGCACCCCGTAGACCCACTTCATCTTTGTCCTTCCTCATCATTCTTGTGCTCTTCGTTGCAGCATCATTTCGCTCCCACATTCTGACAGCTGGTGCATTGTGACATGATTTTTAGAATTCTGTTCCGCGTTTGTACACTGTAATCACTCATTCACTATAATCAATTGATGTTGTGTTCATGTCGTGTGCAAATTATACACAGCCATGGGGGAAAATCGCCGTTCTTCACGTTTACTCTGATACTAGTATTCACAACTGGACAGCTTGATATCTGTGTTTCAAAAATAAAAGGCAACTGGTAAGTAGGTGACCTACGCTATTCGGACATCTCACCAAAAACAGAATGTTCTTGTTAATATTTTTACCTTTTTTTCAGATAAAGCCATTCGGATTTAAACCAAAGGTTAGGGCTCGGGAATATCTCTATATAATTGTTTTTGTTTTTTAAAGGTTAGGGGGAACTGTTGCTCAAATTCAATATTGTGTGTTTTTATTTGTGGCGTTCCATCGGAGAGTGGCGTTGGCTGATCCGTCTTTTCAAAGAGTAGCCTTTTTTTTTTTTCAAAATGTCTACTCTGTGTGCCAAAATAGGAATCCCCGCCGTTTGTTGGCATCCACTCAGCATTGCGACGCTGCAGCCTGCATTGCTGCGCGTACATTACAGTAATGTATGCACTACTGTGCACTGGGTATTTTTGGTAGTGAGATATACGCTAGGAGAGACTGAAAATGGAGTCTAGCACGACGCATAGGCCTCCCCTAAACGCGGAACACAAACACTCAACCAGCGGGTCTACATCAATGCAATATTTACTTTGTCATGATATGCGGGGACCAACGTCTTAAGGCGGTGTCACACCTGTCCGGGCAAGCTACGCGGGCTTGTGGCGAGGAGGTAGTTTAAAGCACGTAGAAGATTTTCCGCGGGCGGACAAGAATGTTTGCAATTTTCGCACTTGTTTCTTACTTACTAGACGCGTGCTACTTAGCTTCTACTTGCGTGCGTTCCGTGTGACTCGCGTGAGAGCTTTGAAACCGATCCATTTTCTGTTACGAGCGACTTACGGGATTGCGAAGTACCTGCTTTGGAGTTGCCTGTGAGGTGCTACCGGTAAGGGTTTCCTACTTGTGTTCTGCGCGTACCTCTACGGGCAACTCCCGTGACTTTTCCGGAACAAGTTTTGAGCATGGTCAAGGCCTTGTCATACCGTATCTGGCGAAGTTTTGCGGCTTGACTTGCGGGGAAACAAATTTGCTACCCGGAGCTCTCCGCAGTTGGCCCGAACTTGACAGTACCTAGCACTTATCTCGTCCTTAGTTGCCCGAAGGTGCGCACGCTAGTCCAATTTTCCCGCAGCAAAGTTTTGAGCATGACCAAAACTATTTCCGGATGAGTCGCGAGGATTGCCCGAAGAGTTCCACGCAGAACACCCGTAGGAGGGCCGTAGCCGCCGCAATTCACAGGCATTTGACCCACTTGAAGTAGGTATGTTGCCCGCTGATCTATGCCTATTATATGTGAAGGGAGTGCGTGCCATATGTGGGATCATTCGGATCTCTTCTTTGTCCTCTGTCCTCTGTGGCGTCGAGGACTACCTGGTCCCTTTCGGACAGGACTTCATCCGCCGAATGGACTTCAGCAGCAATTTGATGCATTTGCTGTGAATCTTCCGGGCTTTGTGGCTGTCCATCCACTTGACGTTCTCTGCCCTCATGCACTTTCCGTCTACGGGGCATCTTCACTTCTTGAAAGCTAGTTGACAAATGATTGTTTGCCCATCCACTCGAACCAGCCTATTGTTCAGGCTAGCACTCACCTCGCAGGCGACTAGTACGCATATAACACGCAGTTCTGGCGCAGGTACTTCGCATAGCCCGTATGTCGCCCGTAACTGACATAAAAGAAGCTATCACGAAGCTATCACGTGACACCCACGCGCCTAACATGCAGTTCAACGGAATACACGCAAGAAGGACTTAGGTATCACGCGTTTATCATGTAATACCCACGCCAAACTCGCCCTAAACCTTGTCCGGCCGCAGAAATTATTCTGCGTGCTGAAAAATCCCCATACGCAATAAGCCCGCTTAGCTGGTGTGACAGGGCCTTTTTTGGCAGCGGGGAAATAGAGCCAGCGTGCGCACCTCCGGGTAACTACTTTTGAGATACATGCTAGGTACTGTCATGTGCGGGGCATCTGCGGGGACCTCCGGATAGCAAAAATGTTCTTCGGAAGTCGCACGCAAGGCTGGTGTGACACGGCCTTTGCAAGAATCCCAATTTCATTATTCTTTTTTTATCTTCGAATATCAACGCAGTTTTATGATAATTACCCTGCGTTGCTTTGAATCTTACTTTCATGATATTTTATGATTGAAATAAATTAAACTGAACCGGGAGCACAGCTAAGTTATAAATGTTGCTTAATTTTGCTGCTGGCCGCGAAGAAACAAAACACTCCGGACGATGGAAAGAAACAGCGAAAGAGCTAAAGGTGAGTGGAAATAAAGTAATTAGGCTAAAAGTACAATCGAAAAAGCAATACAAAGTATTTGAGAATTCGTCCATTTCTCTTATTTGACTGCATAGTTGTATGTGTCACTTTTTTTATCTTGATGGAAAGAATAAGTCCCGTGAAACTGTTGCATCAAAAAAAAAAAAAAATGTCTTACTATTAAAGCATGCTATTGTAGGTTTTTTTTTTTCTGTCTTGAATGCAATTAGAATTTACAGTGCAGTTTCTCCTTTCCTTTTTGACAATTAGAGTGTAATTTCAGTGGCGATTTCTTAATAGGAACTGTTGTATTATGACTGTGTTGATGTGTGATTACACAATGCGACCACAATAACTCTCAAGAAAATACAATCTGCATGCAGAAAACATCAATAATAATTGTTCTCTTGAAAAGGTGCAAAACTGGCATTTTTCCCCTAAACAAATCACTATGTGCAAAATTCTCACACGTCTGCCCAAAATAGTAGACACGGGTGGATGCACTGTATAGTATCTCGGTAATAATATACAAGAACCAAGTGTGCATAGGCCAAATTCTGCACTGCATCACGGGATACAGAGGTCTGAAAGGCACACTTGTCCGTGAACATTTACATCAGAACATCAGCCACGCAAAAGTCTGACCCAGCCCTGGGTCCCTGAGCATAATCAAACATCAATCCTGAGCTTTTACACGAAGCTTGCAATGTTGAGCTCAGGCCGGCCCCTGGACATGCGACAGTGCGATTCCACCCTGTGAATACACCTTAGATCCGCCTCATCTTGCCAAGCTCCATAGATTCAAATGGATTGAGATAATTCACTTGGCTCTCTCTCTCTCTCTCTCTCTCTCTCTCTCTCTCTCTCATCAGATATTCTTTTGTTAATCCCTGACTGACTACAGAAATCACTGAATCCATTGTCTACGGCAACCTTGTAGGAACTGTTTAAAATGAATGGGCATCCTAGAGTTTGATGCTTACCGGATTAAAAATGGTGATCATGATACAATTGTCATAACAATCCAGGGTAGCCCTGCAAGCTTTCCCCTGGGGTTCTGCCAGCTATTAATCCACCAGCTATGCAAGATACCCATACATACACACCAAGGTTGATGGAAACAACATGGGGGGGGGAGGGATTCTGCTGTCTACGGATGACTCACTGTGCAGGTATCCAGGAACATCCAAGTACTTTTTTAAAAATGCAAATCTGGAGTAAAATAGGGCAAACATTAAGACTTTAAGGAATAATTACTAGCCCACAGCTCTTTATGTATAAGATCACATTGCTAATGCTGGGATTTTTGATAATCTTTAAAGGGACTGTACAATTCTGGTTGAGGTGAAGATTTAGCTTTTAACGTTTTGCGAGATTTTCAGAAACCACTCTATGAGATGTCAAAGAGCATGCAATTCTTGGGGGAATCAAAAGCTCATTTGATGAAAATCGTTTTTGAAATGGCTGAGATATCAAAAAGCAAGGTGAAACAAAGAGATCTTAATAAAAGATGTGGCCTGTCGCCTTTTATTATTATCACTGTTTTGGATATCTCAGCCATTTGAAAACTGATTTTCATCAAATAAACGTTGAATCCTTCTTAAAATTACATGCTCTTTCATAAAAGGTTTCTCATTATCTCACTTAGCAATGTTATAAACCTGAATCCTCACCTCAACCAGTACTGTATACAGTCCCTTTAAGTCAAAGTTTTTTTTTTCTTCTTAAATACCTGTACACTCGAATGTAACGCCGACATTTTCAAGGATTACAAGTTGATACCTCTTTCTCATTCTTAACAGTGGTGACTCCAAGATTTTCAAATTATATGCGCAGAGCCTCACCGAATATTTATGAATGCTAATACTGAAAAATTTCAAGAATTTTAAGGCCACAACTTCTTTATTACAACTACATTGGAGCATCACACTGTCAATTTGAAGAATGGCAAAACATCTTTTTCCACTACACCAGAATGATAACAATGAGAGTTGGAAGAATCATGAGTCCAAAGCCTTTGACCACTACACTCCAGTTGTAACAATTAGGACTTTTACGAACTATATCTAAGTGCAGAGCTTTATCCACTACACCACAGTGCTAACAATGAGATTTGGATGAATCACAATTGGGTCCAGAGCCCTTTTTTTATCCGCACTAGAGTTATAACACTGACATTTTCATAAACTGTAGGTGTAAAACTATAATTATACACCTTCATAAATTATAGGGTGCATAGCCTTTTCCAGTACACCAATGCTCCCAATGAGATTTGGAGGAATCATAATATCCAGTCTTTTACCACTATACACTAGAGCTGTAACAATGATACTTTCACAAAGTATGAGTCCCGAGCATTTTTCACAATACTGGCATCAATACCAAGACTTTCAAGAACTGCTTGTTCTGTAGGCAGCACATTTCTAATGAATGATGAAAAGAAGAAACAACAACAACTGACCATCATAGTTAAGTTGCAGTAAAGAATGTACCAATGCATTTAGATGCCTTCATGTAAAATTGAAAAATCAATAAAGGTTTTTTTTTAAGTTGAAGTTATCATATTGTTATGTTTGAAACTACAAGCAGTGAACCTAGTTTCACACAAATACCATGTGAATTGGTCTTGGCTAGATCTACAGCCATTGTTACATTGCTCCCTTGATTATATTTGCTAAAGTAAGCAGATACTTGTTTGTGCTAGAGTTACTTTTTTTCTCTCCTTACAGTGGACAGCATACTAGTACACTGCTACAACCAGATGTAGTGCACAGCTCGGCATGCACCGTGGATAAATGAATTGGTCTTGGCTAGATCTACAGCCATTGTTACATTGCTCCCTTGATTATATTTGCTAAAGTAAGCAGATACTTGTTTGTGCTAGAGTTACTTTTTTTCTCTCCTTACAGTGGACAGCATACTAGTACACTGCTACAACCAGATGTAGTGCACAGCTCGGCATGCACCGTGGATAAATGAATTAACAAAATGAATGTGGTAGTAATATCTACCACCACTGGATGTTAGGAAAGGTGTCGCTGCTGGTCAAGTCTCAAATTTCCCCACTTGGAATGATCTAATCAGCAAATTACTCTAAAAGGTGATCCGATATTTGATTTCAACTCGCATTGTGCCTTGATTTGGGGAAAAAATAAACCATCAGTAAAAAAATGGACACAACAACACTGGAAAACAGCAACACAAACTATGCGATGAAACGAGAGACGGACAGGAAATGAAGATTAGTCGAAGACTAAAAATAAATGTATTATTGTGGAAAGTTGTTTCACATTTCTTTTGATTAGAAGTAGCTGTTGGGCAAGGTCCATGATACATTAGGATAACTATAATTAACCATGAATTCTTTAAAAATAACACCCGAAATTGGCTTGTCTCTTTTGCCGTGCCGTCAATTACGAAAACAAACAAACAATTTTAACAACAACAACAATACAACCTAACAAATGCTGAATTTATATGCTTTAAGTCAAGGATGAAAAGATGATTAAGGTAATGGATGCTTTGGGGAATTGAAAGCATGGATGAACAGACTGGTGTATCAGGTAGGGAAACAACTTCCTTTAAAGGACAAGCCCACTTTCATAGACATGTGAATTGAGTAAATTCAGCAATATTAGTAGAACACATCAGTGAAACTTTTGGGAAAATCTGACAATCTGTTCAAAAGTTATGAATTTTTAAAGTTTCTGCCCAGTCACCTCTGGAAGAGAAGACTACCATTTTTGTGATGTCACATGTGTAAAATGATCGATAAAGAGAAAATATAGAGAAAATCTAACATATTTTCACTTTTCTCACATAATAAAAGAACACTTGAATTGCCTTTTTCACCTTTACCTTTAACATATGTCAGTGACAAAAAATGAGGAAATGTGCACTTTTTTCAAAGAAATAATCTTTTGTACAATTCTCTTTACATTTTCCTTGTATTGTTCTATGCATGTGACATCATACACTGTAGAAGTCTTCTCATCCAGCAGTGACTATGCAGATACTTTAAAAATTAATAACTTTTGAATGGATAGTACAAATTCCCCTAACTTTCACTAATGTTTTCGACTAATATTGCTGCATTCACTCGATCCACATGTATATGAAGGTGGACTTGTCCTTTAAAGGCATAATTTACCATTTGCAGATGAAACAAAAACCCAGCATTAGTGCTTTAAACAGTTCTAAAATGTGAGTTAGGGATAGAAACAACCATTGTAAAAATTTGAATCCGTATAATTGATGTCAAGTGTTGTTAAATACACAAAATATAAACAATAGTTATAATAAAATTGTTTCCAGACTAAAGCGTATACAGTTACGGTTTATTGAGAGAAACACTGATATCTCCTTATATTTTAGGCTTTATTGCAAAAATTTCATATGGTAGGATGTTTTATGATACAACAGACCTACACATATGAATCAAATGTGATATCTTGAACATTTTTGAAATCACTGCTCCCAAAGGTAAACTGGACCTTTAACAAGGCAAATTCCGTCTAAATGCCATCACTTTCACCAATGTGAAGCACATACATGTAATGTCAAATGAAGACTGGACACTCCTCATGGAAGGCTGACAGCATTGACAAGCAGGAAATTTAGTTAAGGAAATATTTTCCTGCCAAACACTACCACTGCGATTATTATTCCTGGTTCTGCCATCCTCATAAAAATGCACTCTGATAAACTGAATATTCAAACTCTCACTTATAAGGAAAATATCGGCCTTGCAAACAAAACCGTGCGAAAAGGACGCCAATCACAACAGCCTAGAGGGTGAATTTGATCTGTCTCATCATATTTCACCTCCACCCCCCCCCCCACAAATTATTCATATAAAAAAAGAAAGTAAATCACAAAAGAATAAACATAAATAAGAAAGACCTGAGCTCTTTAACCTGTTGAGGATGGGCTGATTTTGCTACAGCACACATTTCCCGTAGACGCCTGCCTGGGTGTACTTGGGACTCGTTTCAACAGGTTAATACGAAAACAAAAATCAGCAGAATAGCATGCACAGAGTATTGCAAGAGCTGTACTGTAGTTAGGTGAGGTGAGATGCTGTGGCTTCTGTGTGTTCATGTCTCTTATGGGGGGGGGGGGAGAAGTCTACATCCCTATGTAGGGATCAATCACAACTGGTGACTGGCCAAATGAACTGCCACGGACCTGGAAGGGATGGGTTTCGTGCCCCGTCTTTGCAGGGTATTATGGGATTGGCAGACCTGCTATGCACTCATCATTGCTCAGCAACAATTTGGAATCTTGTGCGTCACTGTCACAGTGGTCCAAACTGTCACATCAAAGACACCTCCATGTGGATATTGACAGCAATCATTCAAAGTCATACCGAACTCTATGAAATAACCCTTTTCCATTCTTTGCATCTGAATCTGATGTCCAATTTTCCATTCTCCTTTCTGTCTCATGCCATTTTGTTATCTGTACACCTGATATGGCTCCACTAAATAGTAATAATGAAAGTTGTCCATCCAAGAGAACTACACAGGCATTAAAGCATGTCGCAAACCATAATAATACACTTGTTTGCATCTACCGGTATAGACTACATTTCATATTATCAGTACACATATTTGATTACACGCTTTAAAATGCACTTTTTACTTGATAGCTGAGCTATATATGATAGTTTTTGTGTAAATAATTCATGAGAAATAATGCAAAACAGTATAACATCACATTGCGTAAATGAGTTTGCTGAGATATGCCACCCTGAATCTGGGTTACCCCTACGTGACTACAAGCTGTACTCTAGATACATGATGCAATAAGGTGGCCGCGAGGTCACTTCGAGGTCACTACGGGATATCACGTCGAGATGATTGACAGGAAGGCAGCTATTTCTCGTTCATTCAATTTGACTTCCAATTATTCTCATGGTTCTCTCCCGCCATCACAATTGCTCTTGTTGCATAACGAGAACATTTGTCAAATGCACTCCTTACAGCAGCGTACAGCCATATCCCTTCTTCAAGAAGGGCTATCTTGTTTTTGTTTTTGTCTTAAAGCACAGCCATACAAAATTGGTCCTTACCAGCACTTGGATAACTGTTTGTCTTCTCATCTGATCATCCTTTTGCATCAACTTGTTTGCTTTCCTCAGGCATAATCTATTTCAAATGTTACACATTTTCTCTGTAACGCATCTAAAGTGTCTATTTCTCCTCTACCTCTCTCTCTCTCTCCCTTTCTTCTGTCACTTACTGCCTGACATCCTATCCAGAGCATTAGATTCAACTGTTGCACATCGCCCATGATAAAAAGAGATGTGCACTGAAATTAACAATTTGGCAAGGGGGGGGGGGGGAGACCAAAAAAAAAAAGAGAGGAAAATCCAGGAGCATGGTGGTGGTGGTAGTGGTAGTGGGATCATTGGTTGGCAATCTACGCCAATTAATTATTATTCAAAAAAAAAAAGAAGGAAAAAATGGTTGGGTATAGAATCCAGCGCCCAAATTTCAGACCTTGGCTTTTGATTAGTTTGCAAATTGAACACATGCAGAGAGACTGCTTTGACTCCTCTGCTTCTGTGAGGTTGGCTATCAATAAGCCTTTTAGTGCCAAGGAGTCAAATATGCAAACAATTTCACATGCATTCCTATGGGCAGGAAACTTGATGTGGCATACAGAGGGTTGATCATTTCACCTACAGTAGCTACCACCACTCACTCTCATTTACCACTTTCTTTTGTTCTGCCCCAATTTACCTCTCTGGACAAACTCTTTCCCATTAAACCCCCCTCTGTGCGCATAAACACGGCTTTGCCTGTTGCTATGTTTTCTTACACTTGACAGCACCATCTGTGTGAATTATAATGGCTACACCACGCGGTGACACAGGTTAGTCCCATTCCACTATCTCATTGCCCCCATTGACATACTTCCAGTCCACACACATGACGTACAAGAATTTCTCATTGCAGAGTTTGACAGACTTCTGCAGAATAATTCTTTCTTCATTCTTTTCTCTTTACTTATTCAGCTCTCTCATCTGTCTGTTGTTGTTGTTGTTTTTGTGTCTCTCCCTGCTTCTAATCTCTTTGAGCTTGACATTTTTTACCTTCATTCCTCCATCACTCCCTACAGCGAGCTTTGCTATTGTTGGTGAATATGTTGACGTTCTTTTCTCATCTCGACCTTGCTGATGAGAATGGGCGTATCAAGGATAAAAGTGCTTAGAAACTTTGCTACAGTGGAGGTCACTAGAAGGTCAAATAACCTTTCAAATTGCTCCACGAACATAAATCTTACCAGGGCCCTGTTGCAATACAACTTGACATTAAACATCAGTCTCTGAATATTTAATGCTGATTGCTTGATACCTGACTTACAGTATGTTTACTAACATTTTTTTTTTCTTTTTAATGCAACAGGGCCCAGGTATGAAAAATAATGCTTTTGGTTCCAGATAATGCACATCTTTGATGATTCTTATCTGTGTCTTTCTATTGCACACTGTACACTGCATACATCAAATGTTTTGCAGTAACAACAGTGAGAAACACATGTCCAGGTGTATTAAATATCTATGAGAACAGGCAATATTTATTGTGTAGCCAACGGGGAATCCCCATCATGGCTGCACCCCGTGGACCCACTTCATCTTTGTCCTTCCCCATCATTCTTGTGCTCGTCGTTGCAGCATCATTTCGCTTCCACATTCTGACGGGTGCATTGTAACATGCTTTTTAGAATTCTGTTCCGCGTTTGTACACTGTAATCACTCATTCACTATAATCAATTGATGTTGTGGTCACGTCGTGTGCAACTTATACACAACCATTGATGAAAATCGCCGTTCTTCACGTTTACTCTGATACTAGTATTCACAACTGGACAGCTTGATATCTGCGTTTCAAAAGTAAAAGGCATCTGGTAAGTAGGTAACCCACGCTATTCGGACATCTCACGAAAAACAGAATGTTCTTGTTAATTATATTTTTACCTTTTTTTCAGCTGAAGCCATTCGGATTTAAAACAAAGGTTACGGCTCGGGAATATCTCTATTTGATTGTATTGTTTTAAGATTAAGGGGAACTGTTGCTCAAATTCAATATTGTACGTTTTCATTTCCATTTAGGAGGGGCGTTGGCTGATCCGTCTTTTCAAAGAGAAGCCTTTTCTCAAAATGTCTACTCCGTGTGTCAAAATGGGAATCCCCGCCGTTTGTTGGCATCCACTCAGCATTGCGACGCTGCAGCCTGCATTGCTGCGCGTGCATTACAATAATGTATGCACGACTGTACACTGGCTATTTTTGGTAGTGAGATATACGCTAGGAGAGACTGAAAATGGAGTCTAGCACGACGCATAGGCCTCCCCTAAACGCGGAACACAAACACTCAACCAGCGGGTCTACATCAATGCAATATTGACTTTGTCATAATATGCGGAAAACAACGTCTTACAAGAATCCCAATTTCATTCTTTTTTTATCTTCGAATATCAACGCAGTTTTATGATAATTATCCTGCGTTGCTTTGAATCTTACTTTCATGATATTTTGTGAATGAAATAAATTAAACTGAACCGGGAGCACAGCTAAGTTATAAATGTTGCTTAATTTTGCTGCTGGCCGCGAAAAAACAAAACACTCCGGACGATGGAAAGAAACAGCGAAAGAGCTAAAGGTGAGTGGAAATAGAGTAATTAGGCTAAAAGTACAATCGAAAAAGCAATGCAAAATATTTGAGAAATCGTCCATTTCTCTTATTTGACTGCATAGTTGTATGTGTCAATTTTTTTATCTTGATGGAAAGAATAAGTCCCGTGAAACTGTTGCATCCAAAAAAAATGTCTTACTAATATCTATGAGAACAGGCAATATTTATTGTGTAGCCAACGGGGAATCCCCATCATGGCTGCACCCCGTGGACCCACTTCATCTTTGTCCTTCCCCATCATTCTTGTGCTCGTCGTTGCAGCATCATTTCGCTTCCACATTCTGACGGGTGCATTGTAACATGCTTTTTAGAATTCTGTTCCGCGTTTGTACACTGTAATCACTCATTCACTATAATCAATTGATGTTGTGGTCACGTCGTGTGCAACTTATACACAACCATTGATGAAAATCGCCGTTCTTCACGTTTACTCTGATACTAGTATTCACAACTGGACAGCTTGATATCTGCGTTTCAAAAGTAAAAGGCATCTGGTAAGTAGGTAACCCACGCTATTCGGACATCTCACGAAAAACAGAATGTTCTTGTTAATTATATTTTTACCTTTTTTTCAGCTGAAGCCATTCGGATTTAAAACAAAGGTTACGGCTCGGGAATATCTCTATTTAATTGTATTTTTTAAGATTAAGGGGAACTGTTGCTCAAATTCAATATTGTACGTTTTCATTTCCATTTAGGAGGGGCGTTGGCTGATCCGTCTTTTCAAAGAGAAGCCTTTTCTCAAAATATCTACTCCGTGTGTCAAAATGGGAATCCCCGCCGTTTGTTGGCATCCACTCAGCATTGCGACGCTGCAGCCTGCATTGCTGCGCGTGCATTACAATAATGTATGCACGACTGTACACTGGCTATTTTTGGTAGTGAGATATACGCTAGGAGAGACTGAAAATGGAGTCTAGCACGACGCATAGGCCTCCCCTAAACGCGGAACACAAACACTCAACCAGAGGGTCTACATCAATGCAATATTGACTTTGTAATAATATGCGGGGACCAACGTCTTACAAGAATCCCAATTTCATTCTTTTTTTATCTTCGAATATCAACGCAGTTTTATGATAATTATCCTGCGTTGCTTTGAATCTTACTTTCATGATATTTTGTGAATGAAATAAATTAAACTGAACAGGGAGCACAGCTAAGTTATAAATGTTGCTTAATTTTGCTGCTGGCCGCGAAAAAACAAAACACTCCGGACGATGGAAAGAAACAGCGAAAGAGCTAAAGGTGAGTGGAAATAGAGTAATTAGGCTAAAAGTACAATCGAAAAAGCAATGCAAAATATTTGAGAAATCGTCCATTTCTCTTATTTGACTGCATAGTTGTATGTGTCACTTTTTTTATCTTGATGGAAAGAATAAGTCCCGTGAAACTGTTGCATCAAAAAAAAAAAAAAAATGTCTTACTAATATCTATGAGAACAGGCAATATTTATTGTGTAGCCAACGGGGAATCCCCATCATGAGTGCACCCCGTAGACCCACTTCATCTTTGTCCTTCCTCATCATTCTTGTGCTCGTCGTTGCAGCATCATTTCGCTCCCACATTCTGACAGCTGGTGCATTGTGACATGCTTTTTAGAATTCTGTTCAGCGTTTGTACACTGTAATCACTCATTCACTATAATCAATTGATGTTGTGGTCATGTCGTGTGCAAATTATACACAGCCATGGGGGAAAATCCTCGTTCTTCACGTTTACTCTGATACTAGTATTCACAACTGGACAGCTTGATATCTGTGTTTCAAAAATAAAAGGCAACTGGTAAGTAGGTGACCTACGCTATTCGGACATCTCACCAAAAACAGAATGTTCTTGTTAATATTTTTACCTTTTTTTTCAGATAAAGCCATTCGGATTTAAACCAAAGGTTAGGGCTCGGGAATATCTCTGTATAATTGTTTTTGTTTTTTAAAGGTTAGGGGGAACTGTTGCTCAATTTCAATATTGTGTGTTTTTATTTGTGGCGTTCCATCGGAGAGTGGCGTTGGCTGATCCGTCTTTTCAAAGAGTAGCCTTTTTTTTTTCAAAATGTCTACTCTGTGTGCCAAAATAGGAATCCCCGCCGTTTGTTGGCATCCACTCAGCATTGCGACGCTGCAGCCTGCATTGCTGCGCGTACATTATAGTAATGTATGCACTACTGTGCACTGGCTATTTTTGGTAGTGAGATATACGCTAGGAGAGACTGAAAATGGAGTCTAGCACGACGCATAGGCCTCCCCTAAACGCGGAACACAAACACTCAACCAGCGGGTCTACATCAATGCAATATTGACTTTGTCATAATATGCGGGGACCAACGTCTTACAAGAATCCCAATTTCATTATTCTTTTTTTTTATCTTCGAATATCAACGCAGTTTTATGATAATTACCCTGCGTTGCTTTGAATCTTACTTTCATGATATTTTATGATTGAAATAAATTAAACTGAACCGGGAGCACAGCTAAGTTATAAATGTTGCTTAATTTTGCTGCTGGCCGCGAAGAAACAAAACACTCCGGACGATGGAAAGAAACAGCGAAAGAGCTAAAGGTGAGTGGAAATAGAGTAATTAGGCTAAAAGTACAATCGAAAAAGCATTACAAAGTATTTGAGAATTCGTCCATTTCTCTTATTTGACTGCATAGTTGTATGTGTCACTTTTTTATCTTGATGGAAAGAATAAGTCCCGTGAAACTGTTGCATCAAAAAAAAAAAAAAGTCTTACTAATATCTATGAGAACAGGCAATATTTATTGTGTAGCCAATAGGGAATCCCCATCATGGCTGCACCCCGTGGACCCACTTCATCTTTGTCCTTCCTCATCATTCTTGTGCTCGTCGTTGCAACATCATTTCGCTCCCACATTCTGACGGGTGCATTGTAACATGCTTTTTAGAATTCTGTTCCGCGTTTGTACACTGTAATCACTCATTCACTATAATCAATTGATGTTGTGGTCACGTCGTGTGCAACTTATACACAACCATTGATGAAAATCGCCGTTCTTCACGTTTACTCTGATACTAGTATTCACAACTGGACAGCTTGATATCTGCGTTTCAAAAGTAAAAGGCATCTGGTAAGTAGGTAACCCACGCTATTCGGACATCTCACGAAAAACAGAATGTTCTTGTTAATTATATTTTTACCTTTTTTTCAGCTGAAGCCATTCGGATTTAAAACAAAGGTTACGGCTCGGGAATATCTCTATTTAATTGTATTTTTTTAAGATTAAGGGGAACTGTTGCTCAAATTCAATATTGTACGTTTTCATTTCCATTTAGGAGGGGCGTTGGCTGATCCGTCTTTTCAAAGAGAAGCCTTTTCTCAAAATGTCTACTCCGTGTGTCAAAATGGGAATCCCCGCCGTTTGTTGGCATCCACTCAGCATTGCGACGCTGCAGCCTGCATTGCTGCGCGTGCATTACAATAATGTATGCACGACTGTACACTGGCTATTTTTGGTAGTGAGATCTACGCTAGGAGAGACTGAAAATGGAGTCTAGCACGACGCATAGGCCTCCCCTAAACGCGGAACACAAACACTCAACCAGAGGGTCTACATCAATGCAATATTGAATTTGTAATAATACGCGGGGACCAACGTCTTACAAGAATCCCAATTTCATTCTTTTTTTATCTTCGAATATCAACGCAGTTTTATGATAATTATCCTGCGTTGCTTTGAATCTTACTTTCATGATATTTTATGAATGAAATAAATTAAACTGAACCGGGAGCACAGCTAAGTTATAAATGTTGCTTAATTTTGCTGCTGGCCGCGAAAAAACAAAACACTCCGGACGATGGAAAGAAACAGCGAAAGAGCTAAAGGTGAGTGGAAATAGAGTAATTAGGCTAAAAGTACAATCGAAAAAGCAATGCAAAATATTTGAGAAATCGTCCATTTCTCTTATTTGACTGCATAGTTGTATGTGTCACTTTTTTTATCTTGATGGAAAGAATAAGTCCCGTGAAACTGTTGCATCAAAAAAAAAAAAAAAATGTCTTACTAATATCTATGAGAACAGGCAATATTTATTGTGTAGCCAACGGGGAATCCCCATCATGAGTGCACCCCGTAGACCCACTTCATCTTTGTCCTTCCTCATCATTCTTGTGCTCGTCGTTGCAGCATCATTTCGCTCCCACATTCTGACAGCTGGTGCATTGTGACATGCTTTTTAGAATTCTGTTCAGCGTTTGTACACTGTAATCACTCATTCACTATAATCAATTGATGTTGTGGTCATGTCGTGTGCAAATTATACACAGCCATGGGGGAAAATCCTCGTTCTTCACGTTTACTCTGATACTAGTATTCACAACTGGACAGCTTGATATCTGTGTTTCAAAAATAAAAGGCAACTGGTAAGTAGGTGACCTACGCTATTCGGACATCTCACCAAAAACAGAATGTTCTTGTTAATATTTTTACCTTTTTTTCAGATAAAGCCATTCGGATTGAAACCAAAGGTTAGGGCTCGGGAATATCTCTGTATAATTGTTTTTGTTTTTTAAAGGTTAGGGGGAACTGTTGCTCAATTTCAATATTGTGTGTTTTTATTTGTGGCATTCCATCGGAGAGTGGCGTTGGCTGATCCGTCTTTTCAAAGAGTAGCCTTTTTTTTTTCAAAATGTCTACTCTGTGTGCCAAAATAGGAATCCCCGCCGTTTGTTGGCATCCACTCAGCATTGCGACGCTGCAGCCTGCATTGCTGCGCGTACATTATAGTAATGTATGCACTACTGTGCACTGGCTATTTTTGGTAGTGAGATATACGCTAGGAGAGACTGAAAATGGAGTCTAGCACGACGCATAGGCCTCCCCTAAACGCGGAACACAAACACTCAACCAGCGGGTCTACATCAATGCAATATTGACTTTGTCATAATATGCGGGGACCAACGTCTTACAAGAATCCCAATTTCATTATTCTTTTTTTATCTTCGAATATCAACGCAGTTTTATGATAATTACCCTGCGTTGCTTTGAATCTTACTTTCATGATATTTTATGATTGAAATAAATTAAACTGAACCGGGAGCACAGCTAAGTTATAAATGTTGCTTAATTTTGCTGCTGGCCGCGAAGAAACAAAACACTCCGGACGATGGAAAGAAACAGCGAAAGAGCTAAAGGTGAGTGGAAATAGAGTAATTAGGCTAAAAGTACAATCGAAAAAGCATTACAAAGTATTTGAGAATTCGTCCATTTCTCTTATTTGACTGCATAGTTGTATGTGTCACTTTTTTATCTTGATGGAAAGAATAAGTCCCGTGAAACTGTTGCATCAAAAAAAAAAAAAAAAAGTCTTACTAATATCTATGAGAACAGGCAATATTTATTGTGTAGCCAACAGGGAATCCCCATCATGGCTGCACCCCGTGGACCCACTTCATCTTTGTCCTTCCTCATCATTCTTGTGCTCGTCGTTGCAGCATCATTTCGCTCCCACATTCTGACGGGTGCATTGTAACATGCTTTTTAGAATTCTGTTCCGCGTTTGTACACTGTAATCACTCATTCACTATAATCAATTGATGTTGTGGTCACGTCGTGTGCAACTTATACACAACCATTGATGAAAATCGCCGTTCTTCACGTTTACTCTGATACTAGTATTCACAACTGGACAGCTTGATATCTGCGTTTCAAAAGTAAAAGGCATCTGGTAAGTAGGTAACCCACGCTATTCGGACATCTCACGAAAAACAGAATGTTCTTGTTAATTATATTTTTACCCTTTTTTCAGCTGAAGCCATTCGGATTTAAAACAAAGGTTACGGCTCGGGAATATCTCTATTTAATTGTATTTTTTTTAAGATTAAGGGGAACTGTTGCTCAAATTCAATATTGTACGTTTTCATTTCCATTTAGGAGGGGCGTTGGCTGATCCGTCTTTTCAAAGAGAAGCCTTTTCTCAAAATGTCTACTCCGTGTGTCAAAATGGGAATCCCCGCCGTTTGTTGGCATCCACTCAGCATTGCGACGCTGCAGCCTGCATTGCTGCGCGTGCATTACAATAATGTATGCACGACTGTACACTGGCTATTTTTGGTAGTGAGATCTACGCTAGGAGAGACTGAAAATGGAGTCTAGCACGACGCATAGGCCTCCCCTAAACGCGGAACACAAACACACAACCAGAGGGTCTACATCAATGCAATATTGAATTTGTAATAATACGCGGGGACCAACGTCTTACAAGAATCCCAATTTCATTCTTTTTTTATCTTCGAATATCAACGCAGTTTTATGATAATTATCCTGCGTTGCTTTGAATCTTACTTTCATGATATTTTATGAATGAAATAAATTAAACTGAACCGGGAGCACAGCTAAGTTATAAATGTTGCTTAATTTTGCTGCTGGCCGCGAAAAAACAAAACACTCCGGACGATGGAAAGAAACAGCGAAAGAGCTAAAGGTGAGTGGAAATAGAGTAATTAGGCTAAAAGTACAATCGAAAAAAGCAATGCAAAATATTTGAGAAATCGTCCATTTCTCTTATTTGACTGCATAGTTGTATGTGTCACTTTTTTTACCTTGATGGAAAGAATAAGTCCCGTGAAACTGTTGCATCAAAAAAAAAATGTCTTACTAATATATATGAGAACAGGCAATATTTATTGTGTAGCCAACGGGGAATCCCCATCATGAGTGCACCCCGTAGACCCACTTCATCTTTGTCCTTCCTCATCATTCTTGTGCTCGTCGTTGCAGCATCATTTCGCTCCCACATTCTGACAGCTGGTGCATTGTGACATGCTTTTTAGAATTCTGTTCCGCGTTTGTACACTGTAATCACTCATTCACTATAATCAATTGATGTTGTGGTCATGTCGTGTGCAAATTATACACAGCCATGGGTGAAAATCGCCGTTCTTCACGTTTACTCTGATACCGGTACTAGTATTCACAACTGGACAGCTTGATATCTGTGTTTCAAAAATAAAAGGCAACTGGTAAGTAGGTGACCTACGCTATTCGGACATCTCACCAAAAACAGAATGTTCTTGTTAATATTTTTACCTTTTTTTTCAGCTGAAGCCATTCGGATTTAAACCAAAGGTTACGGCTCGGGAATGACTCTATATAATTGTATTTTTTTTTAAAGGTTAGGGGGAACTGTTGCTCAAATTTAATATTGTATGTCTTCATTTGTGGCGTTCCATCGGAAAGGGGGTTGGCTGATAAGTCTTTTCAAAGAGAAGCCTTTTTTTTTTCAAAATGTCTACTCTGTGTGTCAAAATGGAAATCCCCGCCGTTTGTTTGCATCCACTCAGCATTGCGACGCTGCAGCCTGCATTGCTGCGCGTGCATTACAATAATGTATGCACGACTGTACACTAGCTATTTTTGGTAGTGAGATATACGCTAGGAGAGACTGAAAATGGAGTCTAGCACGACGCATAGGCCTCCCCTAAACGCGGAACACAAACACTCAACCAGCGGGTCTACATCAATGCAATATTGATTTGTCATGATATGCGGGGACCAACGTCTTACAAGAATCCCAATTTCATTATTCTTTTTTTATCTTCGAATATCAACGCAGTTTTATGATAAGTACCCTGCGTTGCTTTGAATCTTACTTTCATGATATTTTATGATTGAAATAAATTAAACTGAACCGGGAGCACAGCTAAGTTATAAATGTTGCTTAATTTTGCTGCTGGCCGCGAAAAAACAAAACACTCCGGACGATGGAAAGAAAAAGCGAAAGAGCTAAAGGTGAGTGGAAATAGAGTAATTAAAGCTAAACGTACAATCGAAAAAGCAATGCAAAGTATTTTAGAAATCGTCCATTTCTCTTATTTGACTGAATAGTTCTATACATGTGTCACTTTTTTATCTTGATGGAGAGAATAAGTCCCGTGAAACTGTTGCAATAAAAAAAAATGTCTCACTAATATCTATGAGAACAGGCAATATTTATTATATAGCCAACGGGGAATCCCCATCATGACTGCACCCCGTGGACCCACTTCATCTTTGTCCATCCCCATCGTTCTTGTGCTCGTCGTTGCAGCATCATTTCGCTCCCGCATTCTGACAGGTGCATTGTGACATTTTTTTTTTTTTTAAATTCTGATCGGCGTTTGTACAATGTAATCACTCATTCACTATAATCAATTGATGTTGTGGTCATGTCGTGTGCAAATTATACACAGCCATGGATGAAAATCGCCGTTCTTCACGTTTACTCTGATACTAGTGTTCACAACTGGACAGCTTGATATCTTTGTTTCAAAAGTAAAAGGCAAGTGGTAAGTAGGTGACCTACGCTATTCGGACATCTCACGAAAAACAGAATGTTCTTTTTTGATTATATTTGTATTTGTTCAGCAGAAGCCATTCGACTTTAAAGCAAAGGTTTATATTATAATTATGTTTTCATTTGTGACGTTACAATCGGAGAGGGGCGTGGGGTGATCCGTCTTTTCAAAGAAAAGCCTTCGCTCTTCTTTTGGTTTCATGAATCTTCACTGCTCTCCCCTATCTCCTTGATCCTCCAACATTCAACTCCTTCCTCTTCCTCTTCCCTTCTATTTCATCTTTCCCCTTCTAACGATGTCCGAACATCTTACTTGATTCTGACACTATTGTTCCTTGCCACTCTCTGTGTTCCTTTCTCTACTGTCTCCACTAGTGCAACTTCAACTTCCAGCCCATTTCTGTCCCCCACTCTTCACTTTTTGCCCTCCTCACAACCCCCATATGTCGCTTCTCTCTTCATTTCTCCTCTTTCTAGGCTCTTATGCCAAACAACGATCAGGTTAAGGATTACATACACATGGTGTCACCGCAAATCTTTGTCCCTCATTTACTTCACTATGCAAACCTTCAAACAACACACTTAACAATTATTCAGCAAAAGACGCTTCCCCCCCCCCCTCATTTTTCTACCTATATTATGATTTTTGGATGGCTCCAGACATGTTCCCTGAATTGGCAATTCATTTTTTTTAGACGCATAGAAATTATGAATTTCATGAATTCAAAGGTTAAATGTTGATCCACATTAATTTAAATCCAACCCTAACCCCTATTCCTAACAACTAAATTATTTTGAGGCCATCACACCAAAGGCCCGAATGAATATCAAGCTGCCATTATACCTCGAAAAAAAAAATGGTATGTATATTACCGGTAATCCAATGAGGACATCAGACTATGAGGTCCGGAGGAATATCTAACTGCCAATAAAGCTCGAATGAGGCACTCAGTAAAATGTATCACCAACAATACATTCACACCATGATACTATAGAGATCTGCTGGAATGATGTAATCACAACAAAATTTCACTGTTATTTCTTTCAGGTATTCACACTAGAAAGAGCCAGTAGGATTATCCAGCTACGATTAGACAACGAAAAAAAAAATAGTAAAACGATCATTAGTGATCCTTTGAGATCATCACACTCGAGGCCCAGTGGATTATCCAGCTGCCATTACGGGTGAAATGAAGTAGTTGGTTCAATGTATCAACGGTATGGTTTTTACTGTCATCACACTAGATAAAAGGCCTGTAGAAAAATCGAGCTGTTATTTCAGCTCGAATGAGCAGAGTCCGGTATATCATTATGTCAAACTATCAGTACAGCTTGAGGGAAATATTCACTAAAATGAATCACCGGTAGTACCTTCAGGTCAAGACACCAGAGGTCCGTAAGAATATCCAGCTCTCGTTACAGCTCAAGTGAAGTATGCCTAGTCAGTAAAATGTATCCCCTGTAATACTTTTAGGTCATTACACCAGACTGAAGCATCAGTTCACAGTTTATCACTAGTAATATGCCAGTAAATTGTGTGTGTGTGTGTGTGTGTGTGTGTGTTAGAGAACGGCAGTCACAGTTAGCTCTTACTAGAATTTTCATATAACATATATAACATAAACATAAAACATGTATATATGAGGAGTTTGTTTGCAAAAGGGGTTAGATCCACTTTATACCATTTCGAGAAAATCAAGCTTTTTTAAATCTCCCATTTTGCAAAGATTTTACACAAAACGAATTTGTCTGGATATACTACCCTATCATATGAGTGCAAAACCGAGTATAGAAAAAATCTACCTGTCTACATTTTCTAGAAATAATATAAAAAAAAAATACTCTTGTGGATGTAGCCCCTTTTGCAAACAAAACATTGAACAAATGACCAATGTTAGGGACCTATGAGCTGTTCTCACATATTTGCCTATGATGGGTGAAATTTAATCCGATAGTGGGTGATTGGGAGTACCTTCCCCCTTAACACCCCCCCCCCCCCAAAAAAAAAAAAAATGATGATAATTATTATTATAATAAGATTTTTTTTTTCTTCCAAACTGACTTTCCTCCCATGGTAAGAATCTTTTCATTTCCATTTTGATTTTGTTTGTGTCGCAGACACACAGTCACACACGCACACACACACACACACACACACACACAAACACACACACACGCACACACAAACTTACACACACCCACACTAGCACATACATTCACACAGTCGCACTCACACAGACACACAAACACCCTCTCTCACATAGGGTGCGTTTATCAACTCCTTTTCTCGGCAGAAACAGGTTATCCAGACAGCTTTCAAGGAATTTTTACGAGTTGATAAACGCAAAGCTGTTTTGATAGCCCTTTAGGAAAGCCTTTTACGAAAGGGTGCGTTTATCAACTCTCCTTTCTCAGCAGAAACAGGTTATCCAAACAGCTTTCAAGGAATTTTCACGAGTTGATAAACGCAAAGCTGTTTTGAAAGCCCTTTAGGAAAGCCTTTTCGAAAGCCCGAAATTTGTGACGATCCAAACAGGTTTCCTAAACAGGTTATCAGAAACCTGTTTGTAAAAGCCTTTCGAAGTTGATAAACGCAAAGCTGTTTTGAAAGCCCTTTAGGTCGCCCTATACTGCGGTTGCGCAACCATTCGTTTCCAGTTTCTGAAAAGACGCGCGCCACGTAAAGTGCACACGAGTACGTGTACACAGGTGTATACATACAGCTGTGTGTAATGCACGCATATGCTTGGAACAAGGATATGTTTCTCTCACCAACAAGGTTTGAGAAATAAAGTAACAACAGTCTCATTCCCTTTGATCCCATGTCTCATGCCGCTACTCAGAAATATTTGAAGTATGTGCTAAACTGGAGCTGCCTCACAGATAGGAAGACAATTGATTCATGTGGCATTGTATCATGACTCCTCACTCTCAAAGGAAGATATGTCTTTATGATGGTAATTGCTTTTCGCCGTCCCTTCTTAGAAAACAAGCGGCACATTAATAGTACAGGCAGTCAGGGCTTTGGAAAGGGCTCTCGAAAGGGCTATGGAAAGGGCTATGGAAGGGGCTATCGAAAGTTGATAAACGCAGCCGACGAAAACAAGCGGCACATTAATAGTACAGGGAGTGGACAGGGCTTTCGAAAGGGCTATGGAAAGGGCTTTCAAAAGGGCTATGAAAAGGGCTATCGAAAGGGCTATCGAAAGGGCTTTCGAACGTCGTTTAAACTGGGGAAAGTTGATAAACGCAGCCATAGACACACACACACACACACTCATACATAGGCTATGTTTATCAACTTCCCCTGTTTAAACGACTTTCGAAAGCCCTTTCGATAGCTCTTTCGAAAGCCCTGTCCACTCCCCTGTACTATTAATGTGCCGCTTGTTTTCGTCGGCTGCGTTTATCAACTTTCCCCTGTTTTAACGGCTTTCGATAGCCCTTTCGAAAGCCCTTTCCATAGCCCTTTCGAGAGCCCTTTCCAAAGCCCTGACTGCCTGTACTATTAATGTGCCGCTTGTTTTTTAAGAAGGGACGGCAAAAAGCAATTACCATCATAAAGACATAATTATCTTCCTTTGAGAGTGACGAGTCATGATACAATGCCACATGAATCAATTGTCTTGCCTATCTGTGAGGCAGCTCCAGTTTAGCACATACTTCAAATATTTCTGAGTGGCGGCATGAGACATGGGATCAAAGGGAATGAGACTGGTGTTACTCTTTTTCTCAAACCTTGTTGGTGAAAGAAACACCTCCTTGTTCCAAAGCATATGCGTGCATTACACACAGCTGTATACACCTGTGTACACGTACTCGTGTGCACTTTACGTGGCGCGCGTCTTTTCAGAAACCGGAAACGCGTGGTTGCGTAACCGCAGTAGGGCGACCTAAAGGGCTTTCAAAACAGCTTTGCGTTTATCAACTTCGAAAGGCTTTTACAAACAGGCTTCTGATAACCTGTATAGGAAACCTGTTTGGATCGTCACAAATTTTGGGCTTTCGAAAAGGCTTTCCTAAAGGGCTTTCAAAACTGCTTTGCGTTTATCAACTCGTGAAAATTCCTGGAAAGCTGTTTGGATAAGTTCAAGTTCAAGTTCAAATTTATTTAACCAATTCATTAAACATTTGACATTTTACAAAAGGATACAGCATTAAGAATAATGAATGGTTTGGGACCCCAAAAGAAGCAGAGCTTGTAAAAAAGGGGTCCCGGATAAACATATAAAACAAAGCAAAACATACTAAAGTTTTAAACATATTAACAAGAAGCATAATAGTAACATATTTACATAGGACAGATGCAACACAAGCACACACACACACACACGCGCGCACACACACACATTCAATCACAGAGACACGTGTCACAAAAACGCTCATGCACATATGTGATGCGCTCCGTCGGAATGAGTCAAAAGTCGCAAAAAATGAAATCGTAGTTATGCCTAGATGTGAATTCTACAGACTCTAAGCTTTACACTGATATGTAATACAATTCATTTCGATATCCCTATAGATCATAAAAACGAATATAAACTACGTTTATGATGTCAGTCCATTTTCTAAATAACGGAGAAAATCGCTCTCAAAGTTCAGGCTACGTTCAAGCTCACAACCTGTTTCTTTCACGGGACGAAACAATACAGCAGTCCTGCTTAGCGACGGCGTTTACGCTCCATCGCACGCAATACCGTATAAGGCGATAGCTTGTGTATGTAAGATAATTAACCAATCGCAGGACAGGTCTGTCATTAACGATTCTGACCAATACGGCAGCCCGAATGTAAACTTCGGCGCGTTTGTGTCCGTGCCGCTGCGGCCGCATGAATGAGTCGGTACGCGTTGTGTCGGCTGCGTTGTGGTTTGCCGCAAGTTTTTAACCAACAATAGGAAAAAGTAAAAAGAAAAAAAGGCACGCAATGCGTCTTACGAGAAGCGCCTTTTAGCGAGGGCGTTGATCGCTTTCATTCTCCTCCCATGTTGTTGTCAATGGAAACTAAAGAGGATGCGTTTAGCAAGTACCAATACCTTAATAGAACCTGAGAACCTATTGTAGGCGGGCACGCAATGCGTCTTACGAGAAGAGTCTTGTAGCGAGGGCGTTCATCGCTTCCATTCTTTTCCGATGTTGTAATCAATGGAAACTAAAGAGGATGCGTTTAGTATGCAAGTACCAATATCTAGATAGAACCTGAGAAACTATTGTAGGCGGGGGTTCAAAAGACAGCATCGGTAGAAAAAGTCAATGAAGTTAATTAACGATAATCGTCTTTTGAGATCGTGTTCTTTGCGTGTACTAAAAACCCTCAAATTACGCACATGGTCGTAATGTTGCAGCGCATCAAAGACTGCTTTCGCGTCTGTTTTGCCGCAGCTGTATACAGCCGTAACATTCTGAATTCCCGCCATATTAGGCACATTTCCTTTATAGGCGTTGCGTGCACAGTAATTATCGCTTATCACGCTTGCCAATGCTGCACATATTATACGTATCAGAAGCAAAGGTTGATGTGGGCTAGACAGCTTCACATTGGGTTACAATGATTGTATCATAAATAATTATACTTCTTATTCTCAGTCACTTTTGTAATACCATAGCATATAAAAAACCATTAACTTGTAGCTTAAGCTGAATGTTTGTTTTTTTTAACATCACATTTGCAGTTACAATCTCTCTGCATTTGAGAAGTGAAGTATAGATGATAATACTGACAAATATTCGGTTTTAATACTTAGGCCTTCTTCATTTCGTTTTGGATTCACGAACCTTATTAGAAAAAAAAAAATGATTGCTTGATTACTTCGGGTAAAGGAACCACCGGCAGTGACCGGAAAGGAACCGCATTTAATGTTCTTGTTAACGAACCTAAGCTAATAGTGAACCATATTTCATTGTGTGATTAACGAACCTTCAGAATAATCAATTGTATCCCCCCCCCTCCCCCAAGGGAAAAAAAAAACAGTTCAATGTCATGCGTTGTCAATAGTGATAAAAGGCCCGTTTTTATTTCGTAGTGTGTCTCAGTACTCCTGTGCTTATTTTTAAGGGTGTGCCTCTCTCAGTGATTGCGATTGATGTTCAACTATATCTTTTACGCAAGCTTGAACAGGAAAAAGCTAAAATTCAGGCAAAGAGACGAGTTTTCTTCCATGATATACAATCATTAAGACACACATCTATTCCCGAAAGTTTTGTGATTGCTTATGTGCTAAAGAATTGTGTCCATCACATGAATCAGGCACTATACAAAACGGTTGAAATCTACTGAAAGTCGAACTTCGTTTTTTTTTTTTTATTTCATTTCCATTTCAAGCGGGGATAGACTAGAAATTATTTTGTCTATACTGGCAGGAGACATTACAGTTTTCCAGTTCATGCTCCGCATTTAAAAAGTCGCCATATTTTCGTGGTCAGAATCAGATAATGGACACATGATATTATTATAAAAATACAAATACAAAACAACGAATACGCCATATGTACAAACATTCTGAACCTCAATGAATTAAACTTACCTGTGACATTCTGCATAAAAAAACGCACGCCGAATAAATAATATTTTAATAGACAACACACATCGATCATGCGTGGCAGATCAAATCAAGTTCAATTTGTGAGAAAGCTAAATGAAGTAAAAAAAGTTGACTTCTTTTCGTTTCTCTTTCAATTCATGAAAACAGAATTACATTGTAGGCCTATATCTATTGAAGATGATTGTCTCTGTTGCGAACGATCGCCATATATAGCACTGTTAGTCTTCTGCGCTAATCCGAATCCCTAAATACTTTGATTTTTGCTTGATAATGTAATAACCCTGCTTATAACTTTGTAAAGGACTCGCAAATTAAAAGTTTCAAATGGTATACTAAGACATTAGTACACGGTGTATTAAAAAAAAAAAACATTTTGAATGCGTTGTGTGATAGCATGTTAATAGCATCAATCTGCCTTTTACTTTCCGTACGTAAAGCGCACAGAAACGTAACCAAACGTTACCAAATACAGTGAAATGCATTGTACGGCGTGGTACTATCATTACAAGTATATCCCATTCCTTTTTTTTTTTTATTTGCTTGAAGCAGTCGTCAAACCATGTGTCAGTTTCGTAGCGACATCACTTAGGAATTAGAATGTATGAAGATAATCGTTACTCATTTATTTTGCGCTACTATTATAGCATTTACATTTTTCAACTTTTATTGACATGCAGTATTATGTTACTGTATGGTTACGATTACGAATGTTGGTTATGAATTCAAAAGACTGGTTTATCAATCGAACTATAAAGGTAATAGCTGTTTTGAAAGTAGTTCGATACAAGTTCAAAACGCAATCGAAGTCATCGTCATAGGGGGAACTGATAGCTCTAGAAAACTTGTTTAGGCTATAGTAAAGATTGCCGTATGCAATCTTTGTAGAAAGTTTTGACTTAGGCCATCTTTTGAGTATTTTGAGAAATGTTATAAAGAATTATTTGTGTTGATTATGTCAAGAATTAATTTGAACTATGAGATGAAAAAGGCGCGGTTACCCAAACAATGTCGTAGGTGGATTAGACATGATGGGTAAAGTGAATTCATGACTTGACTGATTTTTACTGAATTGATGATCTCTTCTGTATACCATCAGTTATGTCTTGTAGATGATACCTCTGTAATCGTAGTCAAAATTCTGTTGAGCGATGAGACGAAAACCAACAAACAAAATGCCGTGTATCATCGCTCGAGATTCCACCATTTGGCGTCACCCGACCAACAATAAGTGGCAAATTAAATGGAATGTTATGTTGTGGGACAGCAGACTGTGTTACGATTTTTAAATGTTTCGAGCAATTGTTTAAAAAAAAAAAGAGAAAATAAGGCAAAGTTCAAGAAATTAGAAAAAAAGCACGTAAATGCAGGCGATCATGTCTGATAATCAAAGTAAGAGATTACACTTGGCCGTGCGGATGTATATGATTGCCTTATTTACATGTCTGATTTCTGTAAACTATGTTATATTTAAATTTAAGTTCCCTTCCCTCCTTGATAAAAGTTGTGTTGGGTTTTCGCTATAGGCATTTATTAGCAAACGCTGTAACAACGACAACAAATGCCTACTATACATCAAGAGATGACCTATACATGCATGAAACAAAAATTCTGTACGTTCTGATATAATGCAACTGCTTGTTTGTTTGTTTGTTTGTTTGTTTGTTTGTTTGTGTGTTTTGAACTACCATGGTCTTTGTCGGGGGAAAGATGAAGAAAAGTAGTGGAGTGTATCACTCTCAAATCCGGATGATTGCGGTAAGTGTGTATCCCCGCCCTTTCTATACAGGTAAGCTTGGTATCCTATTATAAAAGCCTGCATGTTTCACGCAGAAGAACTGATTCCGCGATCACTTTTAACCTTTCATAAAATTCACGTTTTAAGATAGTAACGATATCTTGTAGGAGATAGGGAAGCTAGCGTCCCTGACTGTGGTTCTGAACACAAAAGGTTACTGAAAAATTCTTTTACAAATTAGCAGACATAATGCCGATCCTCCAACACTTTTGCTCCATTCCGTCACTGATTCTGCTATCAATGGCGAAGAAAGAATACTGGTTGCGTGATTATCCACCCCTTGATAGCAGGAAGTTTACCTTTCATTGTTTAAGGCTTCGTTGATGCGGGGTTTACTCGGATACAAAGCGTGAACAGTGTCGTCCGAGTTCTTTCATTCGAAATTCCTCAGAATACGAAATTCAATGGGCAATTAGCGCTGCTACTTCGCAAAGCTGTTAGCCAAATTCTTTGCAGACTTAACCTCTCACATGTCAGCTACTGTGATAACACGCAATACACGACAAACAGCTATCATTACAAACATTCTGATTAAAATACAAAACAAAATGAAGAAGCACACTTTTGAGTAGCGACACAGCTTTCTGTCCCTTTCTCAAATAGGTCCTACTTCTAATAAATACACAGATGACAAGGGTGAGAATATCCTCCAAAGGGAACACGAGCTATTTGGGCATTAATAATGTTTGTCTTCCGATTTCTCTCCATGCCGTCACGGGCCAAACCATCATAAGAAATAGGGCAATAATGTTTATTAACCAGGGAAATAATAGTACGTATTACATACGTTTGGCGAATTATCACACGCATTGTCGACTTTATAAAAACGAGAATAATTGACAACTTAGGCCTTACTACTGTATATCTCCAGAGATGAACTTAAAACAGCAAGTCACATACCAGGGAACGAAAGTTATGATTATTTGAATGAATTCATTAATGAGGCCAAATAATAACCGTTGTAAGAGTACACACACGCATAAAGAGGTTTCAAGTTCGATATGTGATAATTGTATTAGCTCATAGATAAAGTATCATAAATTTTGCGTGATCGTTCGTTGAAATTAAGTTTTCAGCGCGATTTGTGCGTCCAATCAATCACCACTTCATGAAATGGAGTGCATGTATCAAAAGAAACTCGCTGGTCATGCAATCGATAGCCTTGGTCAGCTCACTATTATTGCGTAATTCTAAAGCCCTCGCCTCTTGGCCGCCGACGCCGCCGCGCGCACCATGCTTTGTTTTGTCTTTAATGGGGTCAAGAGCAATGCCTCATTAGCGGAGTCTCGATCGGGCAAGAACAATAGGTGCGAAACGCAACGCAAAGGCGAGCGTTCGAAAAAAATGTAACCGAAAAAAATTGTCTAAGAAAAACTGTGATTTGAGACACTTGTACTCATTTTTACACGCTGAAATTTTCTGTACAAACAGATAAAACATCAAGGAATCAAAATCCGTCATAAAAAAATTTCGACCCGAGCAGTGCTTCCCCTTCATTTTCGGCTCATTACGGGAAAACTCCCCGTGCGACTTATGACTCATTTTGTCGGAGCGCCACACATATATATAATTCACATGAAATTGCAGAAAGATACTTTCTATTTTACTATACTTTTAAATTCAGCTTCCCTGATCAATTCTTGTTTTACAAATTTCCCTCAAGATAGATGCGACATGTACGTTTAAAGTTGGAAAGTGATGAGGCTGACCTAATTCTCAATGGCAAATTATTCCATTCTCGTGTTTCTGCCGAGAAAAGGAGTTGATAAACGCAGCCATAGACACACACATACACACGTACATACCCACACTCATCCACACATACATAATTGCATTTACAATATCATTCACATGCGCATACTTCATACACACACAAGCACACACAAACACACACACACATGCACAGTCACAGATGCTTTAAAACACACATACACACACAAACGCATAATATACACACACACGTTCACTGTTTTGCGCCGCTTCTCCTTCGCTCTGCTCCATTCCTTTTCATTCCTTTGACTTTTTCTTGGATGATTTGTGATCTAAGCAAACTCTTCTCCCATTCCTTCTGCTATTCAATCCCCAGAAAATGTAATTTGAGGCAAACGGTTTACCTCACAAACGCCGTGATCATGGAAAGCTAGCAGGCGAAAAGCCTGTGTTAATCGTATCGGTCAGCTGGAGCTAGACCCTTTTGCAAACAAACTGAAATGGATCTAACCCCTTTTGCAAACAAAGTGAATTTTCTTTCCCATTTTTGTTAACTTTTTGATGAGAATTTCAACTTTTCGTTGGTATCACCATAAAGAGCTACTAAAAATCAACACATTAATGCACATTAATCTTTTGCAAATGAGCTCTTCTTATATAAGACATATTTTCATCTCAGTACGATTAATGAACCAAAAGCATGTGTCACCGAAAAAAAAAAAAAAAAACGTAATCATAATTTCACAGCTTTTTTTTATTCTGCTGCCTCATTCTCCTTCCGAGCCCTTTCATCAAACAAGCTCATGGATCCCCTTCCCCCCCCCCCAATATAGTTCCCTCCCTGGAAACGTACATCGAAGTTGTCTCATTTCAAGTCCACTCCGCAGATACGCTCGACATTGCATCACATGACAATCACCCAAAGGACGAGCGTTAGGCTCTCTTATCTCTCAGAAACAGGTCTGACATTATCATCAAGCCTGCAGACAAAGAATCAGCTGTTGTAGTAATGGACCGCTAACATTACATCGACGAAGCCATGAAACATCTTTACAATCCTTCCCACTACACACCTCTTGACTTTGATCCCATCGATAATTTCTCCCAAAAGATCCAGTCGACACTCGATGACATGAAGGAACATGACCACCTCATCCAAGAAGGCTCTCAAATTTCTCTCCCCCGTTAATGCCAAACCTGCCCGATTCTATCTCCTCCCCAAGTTCCTGGTCGTCTCATCCTCTGTGGAGCTGGTTCCCAAACATCACCACATTAGATCTCCTGTCTCATTTGCACCCTCCTACATTCATGACACACCAGACTTTCTTCAGACACTCAATGACATCAAGGACCAGATACCCGAGACTGCAATCATCGGCAATTTCGACGTCCCTTCCTTCTTCACCAATATTCCCCACGATGAAGATATTCTAGCCTCCTGTGAGGCTTTGACTTGCAGCAGCCATTCCACCCCCCCAATACCTGACATCAAATCCCTCATGTCACATTTACTGACAAAAAACTTCACATTCATGGATAAGCACTACCTACAGGTATCTGGCACAGCTGTGGGTACCAGGATGGCTCCCTCCTTCGCCTATCTCTTCATGACCAAGCTGGGGGTGTAGATGTTAGATTCAGCCTCCGTCGTTCATGGATCTGGTGGCGCTACATCGATGACATTTTCTTCATCTGGACCAGGGATGAAGAAAGCCTCCATACTTTCATTGACCACACCATCAAATTCACTTCTGATTTTTCCCAAGAAGAGACCAACTTCCTTGATGTCACCGTCATGAAGCAGTCTAATCATGTCACCACCACTCTCTACACTAAACCCACAGATACCCATCAGTACCTTCACTCAGCCAGCTGCCATCCCCGCCACTGCAAAACCAGTATCCCTTACAGTCAAACCCTCAGACTTCGCCGTATCTGCTCTGTTTTTCTTTCCATGCTAGGAACCTGAAGAAACATCTCGCAGCCAGGGGCGATGGTACCAGGAGAGTTCAACAAGCAATCAACAAAGTTCGTTCTCTCCCCAGATCTGAAGTTCTCAAACCGAAAACCAACAAGCAGGACACCACTGACAGAATACCCCTCGTGACCACTTTCCATCCCAATCAACCCTCACTCCACAATATCCTTCGTGATAATCACCATATCCTTCACACGTCTGATCGTCTCTTACAGGCCGTCCCAGATACTCCCATCCTGGCATACCGACACCCCCACAACCTCAAGGATCTCATCGTACGTGCTGAAGTACCCTCCCTTACTGACAATTATTCTCCTTTACAGCATGACACGTTCAAATGTTCAGCCAGTAGGTGCATCATTTGTCGTATACACATCCATGAGAATGACTCTTTCACCAGCAACTCTACCGGCCTCTCTCACCACACAAAGGGAAACATCACTTGTACTACCACTAATGTCATGTATCTCATCACTTGCAGAGTTTGTAGGATCCAGTATGTTGGGGAAACCGAGACAACACTCAAAAGACTCTTCTATGGACACGGATCTACTGTCAACACAGCCAACCTCGACACTCCAGTGGACCACCATTTCAATCTTCCCGACCATTACATCACTGATATGACTCTAGTACAGGGCAGTGAATCTTTAGGCACTCGTCCAGACACAGTCAGAACCAACAGAGAGAAGCTCTGGATGAGATGACTTCACACCATCCAACCCCATGGCCTCAACATCCAGGAGGGAAATGACTAAACACCTTAATTTCATTATTTTTACCATCATTATTCTCTCTCTTTTTTCGATGTTTATTTTGATGTTGTTCTTTCTTTGCGCTTTCTCCATTTGCAGACTTTTTTTATTCCCAATTGATTCCTTCCTCTAGTCCGTGTCTCTTTTTATACAGCCTTTTTCCACCTACGCATGTACACACTTGGATTTGTTTGTTTATTTGTGCTTATATGCCTATGCCTGCTTATCAACATATTACAATGTACACAATTTTCTCTTCAAGTTGTTCCCCCATCCCCACCCCCTGATTTTCATATGTGCTTTATTTTATTTTTGTATCAGTATTTTTATCATTGCTGTTATTTTAATTATCTTTACTCTCCTTACTGTGTTTGTAAAAAATACTTGACATGTTTGATTACTTTCAATTGTTGCCTCCTCCTGGTACACCTTTCAAGGCTTATTGTTTGCTCAGCCCCCCTTTCCCTACCTTGCTGTTGCTTTTTCACTCTGTCCCTTTCTTTATCCCTCTGGTGTTCTTTATATTCTTTGATGTTGCCTCCCTATTCATCCTTTTCCTTCAATGGTTGCCACCTTGATCCTAATGATCATTTACTGACCCTCCTCTACCTTTTGTCTGTCCACCCTCCTGCTCTAATCCCCCTCCCTTTACACGTTGGGCTCCTTGCCCCTGACCTACCACGGTACCCTCTCCTTTGTTTTCTTTGTTCTGTGTACCCAGCCTGTCCCTGACTGTTCTTGTTGTGTGAAGTCCTTGTATGTCATTGCTTTCCCTGCTTCTTTGTCATTTTGTCTCTGATGAAGATTCTGCTAGGATCGATAGCTCAGGCCCCTTTTGACTCCATTTTACTCCTTTAGCTCGCCTTTATTGGATAAGCATAGCAGTTTTCAGCAGCTTTTGTCCTTTTTTTTTGCAACAGCTTTTTTTTTGGTATTGATTTATCAGCTATGTTTAGAGGTCAGTGGGCAAGAGTGGTCATCTCAGTAACCGTTTCCAGAATAACACACGAAAATGTATCAACGTTAATCTTACTATCTCATTACATTAGATGTCCGTATGAATAACTAACTTTCATTACAGCTCGAATGAAGTAGTTAGCACAATATATTCACCGTTGATACTTGCAGGTGATCACACTAGAGGCTCGTACGAAATGTCCAGCTACCATTATAACTCATCGAACTTTGATAAGAGCTGGTTGTGTTTTCGGGCTTCTAAACATTACTGTTACATTACTATCAATTAACTGTGACCGCATGTGTTTGAGATGTGACTTAAAAGCGTCAGCGGTGATACATTTTAATCAGTGCTTCAGTCGAGATGTGGTGACAGCTGGATAAACCTGCCATCTAGACAGTGCTGTTATAGTACAAGTGATACAATTTGGACTGATATTTTAGTCTTGTGAGAAGAAACAAAGCATAACGGTTATAAAATTCTTTTTTTTTTCAGTCGAAAAGCCTTGTGACAGCTGGATATGCCTTCTGACCCCTAGACACATTTTTACGTTTACAGGTGATAAGCTGTGAAATTAGGGATTTTTTTTTTTTTGTGATATGGGTTCAAAGTACCACCGGTAATACATGCTACTTAGTATTTCAGTCGAATTGGGATGGTAGCTGGTTAGGCGTGCGAGCCAGTAGACATTACTAGTATGACGATAATAATGATCAACTCTGACTACATACTCCAATCTATTGAGATTAGATGTTAAAGTATCACTGGTGAAACAATCTTACTTTTTATTCATTTTTTTTTGGGGGGGGGGGTGTCAGCCGATGTTGTGTAAAGATCATGTTTTATGCTTACATGTAAGTTGATTTTAGGGGAAACTGGAAGAAAAAAAAAAGAGTTGTTCCCGTCAACTAACCTCAGTCTCTTTGAAACATATAGAGCCGCGGACCTGTTTTTTAAAAGAATGACTTCCTTCAAAATGTATAGGGCAAGGATGAAATGACTTCCATTATCCAAAAAAAAAAAGTACCGAACAAGGATACATAGCGTAAAGGAACATCATGGGCGGAAATCCGAGCCAATGAAACATACTGAGGTTCTTCTAGGGACGACATTTGTTTTTTTTTTTTTTTTTTTTTTTTTTTTTTGGGGGGGGGGGGGTGGTGTTATGTTAAATGTTGCTCCAAAAACATATTTATAGCTCGATCTCCCTGCTCAACTGACGAGCTATTAATTAATTATGTTAATAATAATGATGATTATAATAATCATCATTATAATCACAAACAAAACGTGATAGTGAGGAAAGCATTGAAAATAACAATAATACTTTCAATGTCAATAACATTTGCTTTAATCTTCCTAACTCCAGTTATTTATTTTTTTTTTCTCGGGGTTGATCTTCACACCAGTTATACCCATGTCGTGCTCTTGGTCTATTATTTGAACCAGTAGCTGTATTTCTCAAGGCATTACAACCAATGAAATATATGGAGTGAATATTTCTTATTCGACTGCTTTCCAATTTCATCTCTTTCGTAGCATTGATTAAGAAAGAAATAACTCTGTTGTCCATATTGATTTCTGAAGACATTGGATGATTTCAAGACCGGTGCTAGTGCTAGTGCTAGTGCTAGCCCCCGAATAACAGCGTTAAATCGAGCTTCAACACCGACGGTCAGATTAACGAGGCGATACCGATCAAAACGAGACATGAAAACTCGTCACATTGAGGACGAGTTAGGTGATACGCTTGTGGTCATCAGATGACAGTCATCTGTAATCGACAAAGAAAAGAATGTGATATATGCATCTTGAAGTTATATTGAGCGTGCATGCGAAACCGTTTCCGTAACCACTCGGCCACGGGTCATCCACGGAAATGGTAAGACAAAAAAAACAAACAAACAATGTATAGATATAACAGGGGGAAAGTCAATGCCCACTCAACTAACGTGGCGTTGTGAACATCTATTGCATTGCTAGACGGAAAAGCGGCCTTGTAACGACTGAGGTCGCTATGCCATTTCTGGCAACTTGGGAAAAAATACGTCCCGCAGACATAAAACCTATAATCGGCTGGTTTGATACCTTGCCTTTAATCACAATTTTCAGTGTAATGACGTCATCAAATTACAAAACAATGACATCGTCTTGAAAGACAATTGTTCAAAGTACAACACCTCAGTCGTCGTCATTACATACTATGATCGGTTTGACAAAGTCAACCTGCAAAATGTTGCTGCAGTCGAAGCAATGTGGTCTCCAACACACAAAAAGAGGGATATGGCGTGTGTGTGTGTCTGTGTGTGTGTATAGATGCGTTTATATACGAACGTGATTTCTACATGGACGAATATATAATACAAGTTGAAGAAAAAAAGTAAAATTAAAAAAATTGTTTCGTGATCTTGTGGGGTTCGAACCCGCAACCTCACGTCTCTGAGACGGCGCCTTTAACCACTCGGCCATACGTCTCGATGAGTAGATATGGGGAACGTAAACTTATGTATGTGAAAGATACATGAGGAATCGTTTTGTCCACATTCCATTTTCATTTTCAGTTTTAAACTGCAAAATTGTCAATCTGATGAGGAGATTTCAAAGAATAAAATGCATGATTATTGCAGCTTATTGTCTCAGCTACAACATACTAAAGTTTCAGAGGAAATGAAGCAAAATCAGCTGAGATAAAGGTGCTTAAACGGTGTTAAGTCAATGCATGCTTTAAAAAAAAATCACCTCCCATAGACAATACACGTAAACTTGTCCGATTTTGCGTCTTTACCTTTAATCACAATTTAAGGTATGATGACGTCATCAAATATCAAAAACATGACATGGACTTAAAAGGCAAATGTTCAAAGTACAACATATCTGAATTTGGGATAATATTGAGCTTAAACAACAGAGATACGAGCAAATGAATGTCAGAAAGAGTACCTTAAAAAAATTAATTCCACTTTTTTCATTTCAGATGACGATATGATGACGTCATAATGTATTTATGGAAATAATGATACTTGAAACGTTATGTCCAATTTATATGCTTTTGTAATATGCAATAAAAACATAGGGTAACCAGACGTTTTAAAGAGCTATGGCGAAATAAACAAAGACATGTTTTTTCACTATATTTGCACATAGACGCGCAGGCGAAATTTGAACTTTGACGCAAGTGCATTGCTTTGTTATTTGTCAGAATCGATCAGAAATCAATGGATATTGTTACTCAAAGTATCAGGAATCCAAATCAGTCAAAAAAAAGTGCATTTTCATGTTACTGACGCGCTGTGCGCGCGAAAACGCGCGGACGGACGCGCAAGCGCAAAATCGTTTGAAACGCTTAAAATTGTCTGAAACTTCGAGATTTCCCATTGGAAAGTTGTTTTGAGCCTTTTAAAAGTTTGGCGCGCGCTTACGCGTCCTAGATGACGTCCTACGTAATTAGCATCAGAGAAAGAAAGATAGAACGTGACCTGAACTTTATGTCCACAAAAAATGATACAGAAATGACCTTTAGTTATAAAGTTATGATCGATCATGTAACATGGTCCAAAAATCACAAAATGGCGCCTAGATGACGTCATAGATACGTTACTGTCATGAAAACCTTATTGTGGCTAGATATTGTCATGAGACATGTTGACTGAAAATGTCATGTTATTCCGTAATGTCATTCTTGAGATATTGACGACACAAAATGTGCCAGAAAGAAAGAAGAACGAGATATGAAACTCGTCACACTGAAGACGAGTTAGGTGATACACTTGGGGTCATCAGATGTCGGTCATCCGTGATCGACAAAGAAAAGAATGTAATATAGCACCTTGAAGTTATAATGACATACTTAGTTGAACTTTTTTGGGCCTACATTATTCAGATCACATTTGTTTTTCTGTCACACAAACTAAGTGGAAATTCTGTGCGTGTGCGACTAAGTCGATTTACGGACTTTTTGAGTATTTACAGTGCATAAACTTAGACCCCGTTTACGGTGCGGGGCTGGGCCGAGCCGCGGCCGAGCTGCGGCCAAGGACAACCTCAATTGCGAGGCCGAGCCCCGCAATTTAGTCCGTTTACACTGCCGGGCTCGGCCGCGCTTTTGATTCAAACCTTTCAATATTTTGTTGTAGTGGCGCTCTACCCTTTTAAACAAACGCAATTTGGTATTGTCTGGTTTTCAGATCCTTTGCCAACTGAATTCCGCGTGGCGACGAAGTCGCCGTTCGGGCAAAGGCCTTTGCCGAAGGAGAAATCCTTTGCAGGACAAAACCACCTTAAACTATACTAGTTTTCGACGTTGAAGTGGTTAATATCCTGAATAGCGAAATAGTACAGGCGAGGGTTTGGAAGCCAGACTAAAATTGGCCGCGCATTTAGCCCAGTTTGCGTTTACACTGAGAAAAAGGCCGGGCGCGACCGCGGCTCGGCCGCGGCCGAGACCACCTCCAGAGCGTGGCCTAATGCGAGGCCAATTTTGGCCCCGCATTTGGCCTTTTGCGCGTTTACACCGAACGCGGCCGAGCCTCGCACTGTAAACGGGGTCCAAGTGATCCTCGGCACGTACAAATAAAACATGACAATTAAGTGTTTATAACCATCCTGGCTTTAACAGTGGCCTTTTAAAACATGACCTTTGACCATTATTTACATAACCAATATGACTCCCTCTCATCTTGCTATCACAATGATCAGTTCAGAGAGCTCTTACAGCTATATACAAGCCTGTGAGATTTACCAGCAGTAAAACCGATTAAGCCTCTGATACAAAACAAGGGATATAGAGCAAGTGAGTCTGTTTACATGAGAATGTGATTTATCCTGGACGAAAGTGATACCTCAATTAAAGAGAAAAGGGCAAAAGAAAAACGGGCCAAACGTACGGCTCTAGCGAAAGAGACATCACATTTAACCATGATTGTAACTATAGGTCTCCTCCAACTAAGAGTACACTTTGAACGTGAGCTTATACGTGAATGATAATTTATGACGATCTCACGTGATCGACACACATTCAAAGGGGACACTTAAAAGTGGAAGGAGCGCTTAATCGTGTCATTAATTCCTAATCAATGACACCACTACTATAGGCATATCATAATTTCTCATCTAAAATCAATGGCCTATAGGACTCATGCACCATTACTTGTATCGTGCATAAACTTTGTTTTTTAAGCTTTGAGTGAAACGTGTCATAACATAATTCTGTAATTCCATCAGCAGTGATTGATATAATAAAGAAGAAAGATATATCACCGTATTGAACGCTTAGAACCTAAGGGGGGGGGGTTGTAGCATGATACTCGGTTCTTTACTGCCCAGATGCCAACAACACCCATCACCCACGGCTACGCATAGAGAAACAGCCATGGCGAAAATAAAACTTTGCTTTCTCGTAGGCAGAATGACACAGAACCCCGTCAAACACCCTTTTATTTGCAGGGATGGGCATGAAAAAGTTTATTACTAATACTAAACAGCGTATGCATTCCATTCATGTGGCGCGAGATACCTCTATAGCAACATAAAGCCTGTCTTCAACTCCCTTGGTCGAACAATGACAACCTGAAATTTCAAAGAGATGAGCGAGACGCTATATACACCTGGCCTAGAGTTAATTTCAGTTCTCATTCCTACTTCAAGTTGGGTTATGTTATTGTAATCATTCCCATCTGCAGTATAACAAAACCAAAGTGAGGGAAAAGGGGAGAGAAAAATGAGAGGTGGCAAATGGAAAAGTGCATGCACAATTGCAATCCATATCATTGCGTGTGACAAGCAAAGCAAATGTATTAGTTGTTATAGCAGTGTTTTATGAGCATAAACTTTCAAATAGACAGACAATGTCAAATATAAAAACCATCAATTTAATGTCAGAGAAGATACACAAGATGTATTGAAACTGTAACTAAATCGCTGCTCTTCTGCTCGGTCACGGAACGTCCAACTTCATATTCAACAACAACAAAAATGTTAGGGGAAAGAAACAAATTTAGATGTAAGATTCTTAAATTAAAAACAAGAAAAAGAAAATGTCCACGTCAGGATTAAAAAAAAAACGCCGCACGAACATGCATTATATTCTAGATGGGAATACGGTCTTGATGCAAAGGTCCAATGATTGTCTCATTACTTTAAAAGCAATCTATGGTTCCCTTACCATCACCAGTACCACACCACAATGACGTCTCTAAAATCAATGGTAGCACATTTATCATTGCATCGTGCATTAACTCCCTTTTCCTAAACTACCAGTGGAACGTGTCATATTATATTGTGTATTTCGATCAGTAGTGATTGACTTTAAAGAAGAAAGATAATGCAAAAAATTGAACGCTTACCACATTGCTTATAGGGCTATTCCAGTTTGGTACTGATCTGTTCTATTCTCCCAGATGCCAGCAACATATATCACCTATGGCTAACTAGTGAAACAGCCATGACGAAAATAAACGACAGAGAACCCCGTCATAGTCACTACACTTGGAAAGGTGTTGCCCGAAATTCCTCATTATGAAGCAATATCAAGTCACTTCCTTCCCTGCCTGTCTTTAACTCCGTTATTTGGTCAAACAATAACAACCTGGAATTCCAAAGAGGTAAGCGAGACGCATGCACGTGGACTAGAGTTAATTAATTCAGTTCCCATTCCTGTTAGTTATGTAAACGTACACGTTCCTAAATATCCTGCTACAGTATAACAAGAACATGAAGAGAAAAGGAAAGAGAAAACGAATGGTGGCAAGCGGGGTACTGTTTCAAGGGGCAATTTACAACATTACGTGTGACAAAATTAAAGAAGCAAACCCAACCTCCAAACTACAATACAAAACAAGGGAAATAGAGTAGCTGTGTTCATGACATCAGAGTGAAGCTGAACTGCAGAAAAAAAAAGAAATACAAGGAAAAAGTCCTGCGGGACTCGATTAACTTCCCTCCTTCCGGTCGGGCATTATAAACACGCAGCGTGCTAAGCGATTCTGCCACACGGAAGATCCGAAGATCTTCTGCGAAAATTAAATCTATCTATGTATGGTATACACAACACAAATTTACATTGATATTCAGTTTTTTTGGCGATATACGTCAAGTGACTGATAGCGCTATTCAACTTCCCACGAGTGGCCGCGTGGATTCGATCAATATACAGTTGCAAAGATAAATCGAGAATCGTTTCGACCAGATTCCATTCTCATTTACAGTGATCGACAACGAAAATAATGTTAAGTAGCGACTTGAAGTAATATTGAGAAATATTCGTGAAGTCCAATTCTTTATACAGTCCTACATAATTCAGATGAAATTGTTTCTGTCATGCAATCAATTGAAAATTTCGTGTGGTGTCGGCGTGTCCAAGTAAGTTGATTGGAAAGGATATGTGAATGAATATTTACCAATAGGTCTTTATATTGTAAAAGAAAATCAAACATGGCCATGCGGTCTTTTAAGAGTAATCTTCACTTTAACATTTGTAATTTCAAGTCCAAGTTGCCAGTCAAAGCAATGTGGTCTCCAACACAAAACAAAGGGATATTGTGTGTGTGTGTGTGTGTGTGCCTGTGTGTGTGTGTGTACGTTTACATGAAAACGTGATTTCTACATGGACGAAGGTGAATACTCCATAAAAGAAAAAAAAACAACAACAAAAGATGTAAGTATTTTGTTTCGTGCTCTTTATGGGGTTCGAACCCGAACGTGTGCAACCTCACGTCTCTTGGGACGTCGCCTTTATCCTCTCGGCCATGTACGTCTTGACGCGAAAATATGAGGAGCGGAAGCTTATAATGTGAATGATGATTCAGGAATCGTTTGGTCCACATTCCTTTCTCATTTTCAGTTTTTAGCTGCAAAATTATCAACCTGATGAGGAGATTTGAAAGAATAAAATGCATGATTACTGCAGCTTATTGTCTGAGCTACAACATACTTAAGTTTCAGAGGAAATGGAGCAAAATCAGCTGAAATAAAGGTGCTTAAACGTTGTCAAGTCAATGCATGGTTTAAAAAAAAATCACCTCCCTTAGACATAACACGTCAACTTGTCTGATTTTGAGTCTTTACCTTTAATCACAATTTGAAGTATGATGATATAAGTCTTCTCGAACTAACAGTGTGGAACGGAAGCTTCTACGTGAAAGATGAATCATGACGATCACCCGTGACCGACACATCTTCAAAGGGATCAGTTATTAAAGGTGGAAGCCCTCGTGCCAAGATATTGTCTCAGCAATTCCAAGGCAATGATACCCTTACATTTAGGTATACCATAATTTCCCTCTGAAATCATTGGTATTATTCATGTACAATTGCTTGCCTTGTCCATAAACTTTGCTTTACAAACTTTCAGTGAAAGGTGTCATAACATAATTCTGTAACTCCATTAGCAGTGATTGACTACATAAATAAAGATATATCAAATTGAACGCTTAGCGCGTATAACTAAGGGGGATTTTAGCCTAATGCTGTGTTATTCACTGCTCAGATACCAACAACACTCATCACCTACGGTTACGTATAGAGAAATAGCCATGACGAAAATAAGGTTTTCATTTTCTTTGGCAGATAGACACACAACCCCTTTGAACACACTATAATTGACATGGAGGGACATGAAAAAGTTCATTACTACTTCTAAACAGTGATGCCTTCCACTCATGTGGCACAAGATACCTCTATAGCAACATAAAACCTGTCTACAATTCCGTTATTGGGTCAAACAATAACAACCTGGAATTTCAAAGAGACGAGCGAGACGCCATACACCTGGCCTAGAGTTAATTTATTCAGTTGCCATTCCTGCTCCAGTTGAGTTATGTAAATTATTTTCCGACCTGTCTTGTGCAGTGTAACAGGAACAAACGTAGAGAAAAGGAAAGAGAAAACGAAAGGTGGCAAGCGGGGCACTGTATACCAAGGGCAATTGACAACATTACGTATGATAAATGAAGCAAATCCAACCTCCAGCCTCCGACAAAAAAAGGGAACTTGAGTTACTGTATGTCGTGGGGTAATGACATCGGAATGAAGCTGAACTACTCAAGAAAAACAAAGAAAGAGATAGAGAAAAAATAATAATAGCGTACTGCGGGTCCCGAACATCTCGTCCTAAGGCAGTGCATAATGACCATGTAGCGCGCTAAGCGACTATAAAGCCACATGGCTGTCCCGAAGATTGGATGTGAAATTCATATCTCTATAATTGTCATTTACAACATGAAAAAGTTCATTACTACTACTAAACAGTGATGCCTTCCATTCATATGGCACAAGATACCTCTATAGCAACATAAAACCTGTCTACAACTCCGTTATTGGGTCAAACAATAACAACCTGGAATTTCAAAGAGATGAGCGAGACGCCATACACCTGGACTAGAGTTAATCAATTCAGCTCCCATTCCTGCCAGTTATCTAAACGTACATGTTCCTACCTATCCTGTTACAATATAACAAGAACCAATGAAGAGAAAAGGAAAGAGCAAACGAAAGGTGGCAAGCGGGACACTGTAACAAGGGGCAATTTACAACATTAAGTGTGACAAAATTAATGAAGCAAACCCAATCTCCAAACTCCAATACAAAACAAGGGAAATAGAGCAGCCGTGTTCACGGGTTACGTATACTTGATAAAATAATACAATAAATGACATCGGAATAAAGCTGAACTGCCGAAAAAATAAGAAAAAGAAAGAAAGAGAAAACTCCGGCGGGAGTCGAACTTCTCGCCTTCCGATATGGCGTCATGAACACCCAGCGCGCTAAGCGATTACGCCACACGACTGTCCTGAAGACCTTTTGTGGAACTTAAATATATACATTGTAATAACACTGTCGTGATAGTGTGGACTTGTAATGGCGCTATTCAACTTCCCACAAGTAGCCACGTGGACTCACCAATACAAAGTTGCAAAGAACAATCGGGAATCGTTCCGTACAGATTGCATTCTCATTTTCAGTTTTTAACTACAAAATTGTCGACCTGATGAGGAGATTTGAAAATATAAAATGCATGATGACTGCAGCTTATTGTCTGAGCTACAACATACTTAAGTTTCAGAGGAAATGGAGCAAAATCAGCTGAGATAAAGGTGCTTAAACGTTGTCAAGTCAATGCATGGTCTAAAAAAATCACCTCCCATAGACATAACACGTAAACTTGTCCGATTTTGTATCTTTACTTTTAATCACAATTTAAAGTATGATGACGTCATCAAATTTCAAAACCATGACATGGACTTGGAAGGCAAATGTTCAAAGTACGACATATATGAATTTGGGATAATATTGAGCTTAAACAACAGAGATACGAGTAAATGAATGTCAGAAACAGTACCTCAAAAAATTTAATTCCACTTTTTTGATTTAAGATGACGATATGATGACGTCATCGAGTTTTCCTGGCAATATTGATACTTGAAATGTTATTTACAATTCATATGCTTTTGTAATATGCAATAAAAATATAGGGTCAACGGACGATTTAAAGAGCTATGGCAAAATAAACAAAGACATGTTTTTTCACTATATTTTCAAAAAGGCGCGCGCCCGAAATGTGAACTTTGACGCAAGTGCATTGCTTTGTTATTTGTCAGAATCGATCAGAAATCAATGGATATTGTTACTCAAAGTATCAGGAATCCAAATCAGTCAAAAAAAGTGTATTTTCATGTTGCTGACGCGCTGTGCGCGCGAAATGGCGCGGACGGACGCGCACGCAAGAAATTGTTTGAACCCCTAAAATTGTCTGAAACTTCGAGATTTCCCATTTGGAAGTCGTTTTGAGCCTTTAAAAATTTTGACGCGCTTTTTCGCGCGCTTAATGATGACCTTGGTAACTGGCGTCAAAAAGTATGATAGAGCGTGACCTGAACTTTATGTCCACCGAAAATGATACAGAAATGACCTTCAGTTATGAAGTTATGATCGATCATGTAACGCGGTCCGAAAATCACAAAATGGCGCCTAGATGACGTCATAGATATGTTACTGTCATGAAAACCTTATTGTGGCTAGATATTGTCATGAGACATGTTGACTGAAAATGTCATGTTATTCCGTAATGTCATTCTTGAGATATTGACGACACAAAATTGTCCAGAAAGAAAGAAGAATAAAAAAAAAACGAGACATGAAAACTCGTCACATTGAGGACGAGTTCGGTGATACGCTTGTGGACATCAGATGACAGTCATCTGTGATCGACAAAGAAAAGAATGTGATATAGGCACCTTGAAGTTATATTGAGCGTGCATGCGAAACCGTTTCTGAAACCACTCGGCCACGGGTCATCCACGGAAATGGTAAGACAAAAAAAAAATGTATAGATATAACAGGGGGAGAGTCAATGCCCACTCAACTAACGTGGCCGTGTGAACATCTATTGCATTGCTAGACGGAAAAGCGGCCTTGTAACGACTGAGGTCGCTATGCCATTTCTGGCAACTTGGGAAAAATACGTCCCGCAGATATAAAACCTATAATCGGCTGGTTTTGATACCTTGCCTTTAATCACAATTTTCAGTGTAATGACGTCATCAAATTACAAAACAATGACATCGTCTTGAAAGACAATTGTTCAAAGTACTAGGTGTTTCAAAAAACATTTCCCACTTTTGATTCTTAATAATTCATAAACTATATATCAGATAACACTGTCATTGATATGAGTAATAGCTGAATAGTGTACAATTTGGTTGAAGGTAGTTTGAATATGAAAACATAAATCAGTTTCATGAAATCCATGATTAATTTCACAGTGAGGTTCCAGATTTTGCCCTATTTTCAACCCTCTGTACAAAATTTCACTTTGCACAGGGGTCAATGGGTGTGTATGGGAGTGTGTGGTTAACACCCGACAATGGTCCTAAACAATGGTTAGGGTTTGAATGCTTCATTATTTATTCATGAGAAATTCCACTATTCCAACTAGTCTTTATTCAGCCTCTGGCAGTAACTGTGTAAAGTCAAACGCCTGCCGATACTGTCGTTGGGTCTCGACAGTGCTTTTCCTACTTCTGAAAAACGAACTTACAATGAATACATTCTGTTCTATCTTAAACATGATGACAGGAAGCAAAGAAAATCAATTAGAGTATACACTTGTGTAAATGGAGCCTTAAATAAATCCTCTGTGAAACATATCGCCCCAATGATAAATGCTGCTGAACTCTTAACCAAAAATGATTTCTTTTTATCAAAAAGCGAAAAATTTGTCAGACTATTTAATTAGTAGACAGTTGTATTAAAATGAGGAACTTTAGCTCATTTATGCTTATTTATATCCCAAGTGTAGTGATATGTGAAGCAAAATTTGAAAATGATTGCCAGCTGGAATGGAATGTGGTGTTTGCAAGCACATGGAAACGTGTGCTCCCTTTTTCCATGTGCATGCAGTTTACCCTTTACCGTGCATGAATCCAGACTAGCAGTTCCCAGGGCAATCCACATTAATTATTGATTAAGCACTCATGTGCCTGGGAGCACGAGAATGACGCCTAGTCAACAGGTGGTTCAGGCATGTCCATTGTTAAGGGCCATTGTCAGCACACACTCACATACACATCATTGGTTCCTGTGCAAGGTTCATTTTTTGTACAGAGGGTTAAAAATTGACCCAAATCTGAAACCTTACTTCAAAATCAATCCTAGATTTAATGAAACTGATTTATGCTTTCACAATCAAATCACCTTCATCCAAATTGTACACTACTCAGCTATTATTTATATCAATGACAGTTCTATCGGAAGGATAGTTTTAGAACTATTAATGATCAAAAGTGGGAAATGTTTTTTGAAACACCTAGTACAACACCTCAGTCGTCGTCATTACATACTATGATCGGTTTGACAAAGTCAACCTGCAAAATGTTGCTGCAGTCGAAGCAATGTGGTCTCCAACACACAAAAAAGAGGGATATGGCGTGTGTGTGTGTCTGTGTGTGTGTATAGGTGCGTTTATATACGAACGTGATTTCTACATGGACGAATATATAATACAAATTGAAGAAAAAAAGTAAAAAAAAAAAAACTGTTTCGTGATCTTGTGGGGTTCGAACCCGCAACCTCACGTCTCTGAGACGGCGCCTTTAACCACTCGGCCATACGTCTCGACCAGAAAATATGGGGAACGTAAACTTATGTATGTGAAAGATACAGGAGGAATCGTTTTGTCCACATTCCATTTTCATTTTCAGTTTTAAACTGCAAAATTGTCAATCTGATGAGGAGATTTCAAAGAATAAAATGCATGATTACTGCAGCTTATTGTCTCAGCTACAACATACTAAGGTTTCAGAGGAAATGAAGCAAAATCAGCTGAGATAAAGGTGCTTAAACGTTGTCAAGTCAATGCATGGTTTAAAAAAAAATCACCTCCCATAGACAATACACGTAAACTTGTCCGATTTTGCGTCTTTACCTTTAATCACAATTTAAGGTATGATGACGTCATCAAATATCAAAAGCATGACCTGGACTTAAAAGGCAAATGTTCAAAGTACAACATATCTGAATTTGGGATAATATTGAGCTTAAACAACAGAGATACGAGCAAATGAATGTCAGAAACAATACCTTAAAAAAATTAATTCCACTTTTTTGATTTCAGATGACGATATGATGACGTCATAATGTATTTATGGAAATAATGATACTTGAAACGTTATGTCGAATTTATATGCTTTTGTAATATGCAATAAAAACATAGGGTAACCAGACGTTTTAAAGAGCTATGGCGAAATAAGCAAAGACATATTTTTTCACTATATTTGCACATAGACGCGCAGGCGAAATTTGAACTTTGAGGTAAGTGCATTGCTTTGTTATTTGTCAGAATCGATCAGAAATCAATGGATATTGTTACTAAAAGTATCAGGAATCCAAATCAGTCAAAAAAAGTGCATTTTCATGTTGCTGACGCGCTGTGCGCGCGAAAACGCGCGGACGGACGCGCACGCGCAAAATCGTTTGAAACGCTTATAATTGTCTGAAACTTCGAGATTTCCCATTGGAAAGTTGTTTTGAGCCTTTTAAAAGTTTGGCGCGCGCTTACGCGTCCTAGATGACGTCCTACGTAATTAGCATCAGAGAAAGAAAGATAGAACGTGACCTGAACTTTATGTCCACAAAAAATGATACAGAAATGACCTTTAGTTATGAAGTTATGATCGATCATGTAACATGGTCCGAAAATCACAAAATGGCGCCTAGATGACGTCATAGATACGTTACTGTCATGAAAACCTTATTGTGGCTAGATATTGTCATGAGACATGTTGACTGAAAATGTCATGTTATTCCGTAATGTCATTCTTGAGATATTGACGACACAAAATGTGCCAGAAAGAAAGAAGAACGAGACATGAAAACTCGTCACATTGAGGACGAGTTAGGTGATACGCTTGTGGTCATCAGATGACAGTCATCTGTGATCGACAAAGAAAAGAATGTAATATAGGCACCTTGAAGTTATATTGAGCGTGCATGCGAAACCGTTTCTGTAACCACTCGGCCACGGGTCATCCACGGAAATGGTAAGACAAAAAAAAAAGCAATGTATAGATATAACAGGGGGAAAGTCAATGCCCACTCAACTAACGTGGCCGTGTGAACATCTATTGCATTGCTAGACGGAAAAGCGGCCTTGTAACGACTGAGGTCGCTATGCCATTTCTGGCAACTTGGGAAAAATACGTCCCGCAGACATAAAACCTATAATCGGCTGGTTTGATACCTTGCCTTTAATCACAATTTTCAGTGTAATGACGTCATCAATGACATCGTCTTGAAAGACAATTGTTCAAAGTACAACACCTCAGTCGTCGTCATTACATACTATGATCGGTTTGACAAAGTCAACCTGCAAAATGTTGCTGCAGTCGAAGCAATGTGGTCTCCAACACACAAAAAGAGGGATATGGCGTGTGAGTGTGTGTCTGTGTGTGTGTATCGGTGCGTTTATATACGAACGTGATTTCTACATGGACGAATATATAATACAAATTGAAGAAAAAAAAGTAAAATGAAAAAAAATTGTTTCGTGATCTTGTGGGGTTCGAACCCGCAACCTCACGTCTCTGAGACGGCGCCTTTAACCACTCGGCCATACGTCTCGACGAGAAAATATGGGGAACGTAAACTTATGTATGTGAAAGATACATGTGGAATCGTTTTGTCCACATTCCATTTTCATTTTCAGTTTTAAACTGCAAAATTGTCAATCAGATGAGGAGATTTCAAAGAATAAAATGCATGATTACTGCAGCTTATTGTCTCAGCTACAACATACTAAAGTTTCAGAGGAAATGAAGCAAAATCAGCTGAGATAAAGGTGCTTAAACGTTGTTAAGTCAATGCATGGTTTAAAAAAAAATCACCTCCCATAGACAATGCACGTAAACTTGTCCGAGTTTGCGTCTTTACCTTTAATCACAATTTAAGGTATGATGACGTCATCAAATATCAAAAGCATGACATGGACTTAAAAGGCAAATGTTCAAAGTACAACATATCTGAATTTGGGATAATATTGAGCTTAAACAACAGAGATACGAGTAAATGAATGTCACAAACAGTACCTTAAAAAAATTAATTCCACTTTTTTTATTTCAGATGACGATATGATGACGACATAATGTAATTATGGAAATAATGATACTTGAAACGTTATGTCCAATTTATATGCTTTTGTAATATGCAATAAAAGCATAGGGTAACCAGACGTTTTAAAGAGCTATGGCGAAATAAACAAAGACATGTTTTTTCACTATATTTGCATATAGACGCGCAGGCGAAATTTGAACTTTGACGCAAGTGCATTGCTTTGTTATTTGTCAGAATCGATCAGAAATCAATGGATATTGTCACTCAAAGTATCAGGAATCCAAATCAGTCAAAAAAAGTGCATTTTCATGTTACTGACGCGCTGTGCGCGCGAAAACGCGCGGACGGACGCGCACGCGCAAAATTGTTTGAAACGCTTAAAATTGTCTGAAACTTCGAGATTTCCCGTTGGAAAATTGTTTTGACCCTTTTTAATGTTTGACGCGCGCTTACGCGTCCTAGATGACGTCCTAGGTAATTAGCATCAGAGAAAGAAAGATAGAGCGTGACCTGAACTTTATGTCCACAAAAAATGATACAGAAATGACCTTTAGTTATGAAGTTATGATCGATCGTGTAACATGGTCCGAAAATCACAAAATGGCGCCTAGATGACGTCATAGAGACGTTACTGTCATGAACACCTTATTGTGGCTAGATATTGTCATGAGACATGTTGTCTGAAAATGTCATGTTACTCCTTAATGTCATTCTTGAGATATTGACGACACAAAATGTGCCAGAAAGAAAGAAGAACAGGAATGAAAACTCGTCACATTGAGGACGAGTTCGGTGATACGCTTGTGGACATCAGATGACAGTCATCTGTGATCGACAAAGAAAAGAATGTGATATAGGCACCTTGAAGTTATATTGAGCGTGCATGCGAAACCGTTTCTGTAACCACTCGGCCACGGGTCATCCACGGAAATGGTAAGACAAAAAAAAAAAAACAATGTATAGATATAACAGGGGGAAAGTCAATGCCCACTCAACTAACGTGGCCATGTGAACATCTATTGCATTGCTAGACGGAAAAGCGGCCTTGTAACGACTGAGGTCGCTATGCCATTTCTGGCAACTTGGGAAAAATACGTCCCGCAGATATAAAACCTATAATCGGCTGGTTTTGATACCTTGCCTTTAATCACAATTTTCAGTGTAATGACGTCAGCAAATTACAAAACAATGACATCGTCTTGAAAGACAATTGTTCAAAGTACAACACCTCAGTCGTCGTCATTACATACTATGATCGGTTTGACAAAGTCAACCTGCAAAATGTTGCTGCAGTCGAAGCAATGTGGTCTCCAACACACAAAAAAGAGGGATATGGCGTGTGTGTGTGTCTGTGTGTGTGTATAGGTGCGTTTATATACGAACGTGATTTCTACATGGACCAATATATAATACAAATTGAAGAAAAAAAAGTAAAAAAAAAAAAAACTGTTTCGTGATCTTGTGGGGTTCGAACCCGCAACTTCACGTCTCTGAGACGGCGCCTTTAACCATTCGGCCATACGTCTCGACGAGAAAATATGGAGAACGTAAACTTATGTATGTGAAAGATACAGGAGGAATCGTTTTGTCCACATTCCATTTTCATTTTCAGTTTTAAACTGCAAAATTGTCAATCTGATGAGGAGATTTCAAAGAATAAAATGCATGATTACTGCAGCTTATTGTCTCAGCTACAACATACTAAGGTTTCAGAGGAAATGAAGCAAAATCAGCTGAGATAAAGGTGCTTAAACGTTGTCAAGTCAATGCATGGTTTAAAAAAAAATCACCTCCCATAGACAATACACGTAAACTTGTCCGATTTTGCGTCTTTACATTTAATCACAATTGAAGGTATGATGACGTCACCAAATATCAAAAGCATGACATGGACTTAAAAGGCAAATGTTCAAAGTACAACATATCTGAATTTGGGATAATATTGAGCTTAAACAACAGAGATACGAGCAAATGAATGTCAGAAACAATACCTTAAAAAAATTAATTCTACTTTTTTGATTTCAGATGACGATATGATGACGTCATAATGTATTTATGGAAATAATGATACTTGAAACGTTATGTCCAATTTATATGCTTTTGTAATATGCAATAAAAACATAGGGTAACCAGGCGTTTTAAAGAGCTATGGCGAAATAAACAAAGACATGTTTTTTTCACTATATTTGCACATAGACGCGCAGGCGAAATTTGAACTTTGACGCAAGTGCATTGCTTTGTTATTTGTCAGAATCGATCAGAAATCAATGGATATTGTTACTAAAAGTATCAGGAATCCAAATCAGTCAAAAAAAATGCATTTTCATGTTGCTGACGCGCTGTGCGCGCGAAAACGCGCGGACGGACGCGCACGCGCAAAATCGTTTGAAACGCTTAAAATTGTCTGAAACTTCGAGATTTCCCATTGGAAAGTTGTTTTGAGCCTTTTAAAAGTTTGGCGTGCGCTTTCGCGTCCTAGATGACGTCCTAGGTAATTAGCATCAGAGAAAGAAAGATAGAACGTGACCTGAACTTTATGTCCACAAAAAATGATACAGAAATGACCTTTAGTTATGAAGTTATGATCGATCATGTAACATGGTCCGAAAATCACAAAATGGCGCCTAGATGACGTCATAGATACGGTACTGTCATGAAAACCTTATTGTGGCTAGATATTGTCATGAGACATGTTGACTGAAAATGTCATGTTATTCCGTAATGTCATTCTTGAGATATTGACGACACAAAATGTGCCAGAAAGAAAGAAGAATAAGAAACGAGATATGAAACTCGTCACGCTGACGAGTTAGGTGATACGCTTGGGGTCATCAGGTGTCGGTCATCTGTGATCGACAAAGAAAAGAATGTGATATAGGCACCTTGAAGTTATATTGAGCGTGCATGCAAAACCGTTTCTCTAACCACTCGGCCACGGGACATCCCCGGAAATGGTAAGGCAAAAAAGAAATGTATAGATATCACAGGGGGAAAAAGTCAATGCCCACTCAACAATCGTGGCCGCGTGAACATGTATTGCATTGCTAGACGAAAATGCGGCCTTGTTGCGACTAATGTCGCTATGCCATTTCTGGGAACATGGGAAAAATACGCGCCGTAGACATAAAGCCTATAATCGGCTGGTTTTGATACCTTGCCTTTAATCACAATTTTCAGTGTGACGACGTCATCAAAGTAGAAAACAATGACATGGTCTTGAAAGACAATTGTTCAAAGTACAACACCTCCGTCGTCGTCATTACATACTATGATCGGTTTGACAAAGTCAGCCCTCAAAATTTTGCAGCAGTCGAAGCAATGTCGTCTCCAACACAAAAAAGAGGGATATGGTGTGTGTCTGTGTGTGTTTGTGTGTATAGGTGCGTTTATATACGAACGTGATTTCTACATGGACGAATATGTAATACAAAATTGAAGAAAAAAAAGTAAAATAGCTAAGTATTTTGTTTCGTGATCTTGTGGGGTTCGAACCCGCAACCTCACGTCTCTGAGACGGCGCCTTTAACCACTCGGCCATACGTCTCGGCGAGAAAATATGAGGGAACGTAAACTTATGTATGTGAAAGATGAATCGGGAATCGTTTTGTCCACATTCCATTCTCATTTTCAGTTTTAAACTGCAAAATTGTCAACCTGATGAAGAGATTTCAAAAAATAAAATGCATGATTACTGAAGCTTATTGTCTCAGCTACAACATACTTAAGTTTCAGAGGAAATGAAGCAAAATCAGCTTAGATGAAGGTGCTGAAACGTTGTCAAGTCAATGCATGGTTTCAAAAAAAAATCACCTCCCATAGACATAACACGTAAACGTGTCCGATTTTGCATCTTTACCTTTAATCACAATTTAAGGTATGATGACGTCATCAAATTTCAAAACCATGACATGGACCTGAAAGGCAAATGTTCAAAGTACTATATATGTGAATTTGGGATAATATTGAGCTTAAACAACAGAGATACGAGCAAATGAATGTCAGAAACAGTACCTCAAAAAAATTAATTCCACTTTTTTGATTTCAGATGATGATATGATGACGTCATAATGTATTTAGGGAAATATTAATACTTGAAACGTTATTTTCAATTCATATGCTTTTGTAATATGCAATAAAAACATAGGGTCACCTGACGTTTTAAAGAGCTGTGGCGAAATAAACAAAGACATGTTTTTCGCTATATTTCCACTTAGACGCGCACACGAAATTTCAACTTTGACGCCAGCGCATTTGTTTGTTATAGGTCGAAATTGATCGGAAATCAATGGATATTGTTACTTAATGTATCAGGAATCCAAATCTGTCAAAAAATATGCATTTTCCTGTTGCTTACGCGCACTGCGCGCGGAAATGCGCGGACGGACGCGAATGCGCGGAATGCTTCAAATTGTCTGAAACTTCGAGATTTCCCATTGGGAAGTCGTTTTAAGCATTTAATAACTTTGACGCGCGCTAATGCGCGCTTAATGATGACCTTGGTAACTGGCGTCAAAAAGTATGATAGAGCGTGACCTGAACTTTATGTCCACCGAAAATAATACAGAAATGACCTTCAGTTATGAAGTTATGATCGATCATGTAACATGGTCCGAGAATCACAAAATGGCGCCTAGATGACGTCATAGATATGTCACTGTCATGAAAACCTTATTGTGGCTAGATATTGTTATGAGACATGTTGACTGAAAATGTCATGTTATTCCGTCATGTCAATGTTGAGATATTCACGACACAAAATGTGCCAGAAAGAAAGAAGAACGAGACATGAAAACTCGTCACATTGAGGACGAGTTAGGTGATACGCTTGTGGTCATCAGATGACGGTCATCTGTGATCGACAAAGAAAAGAATGTGATATAGGCACCTTGAAGTTATATTGAGCGTGCATGCGAACCGTTTCTGTAACCACTCGGCCACGGGTCATCCACGGAAATGGTAAGACAAAAAAAAAAACAATGTATAGATATAACAGGGGGAAAGTCAATGCCCACTCAACTAACGTGGCCTGGTGAACATCTATTGCATTGCTAGACGGAGAAGCGGCCTTGTAACGACTGAGGTCACTATGCCATTTCTGGCAACTTGGGAAAAATACGTCCCGCAGACATAAAACCTATAATCGGCTGGTTTTGATACCTTGCCTTTAATCACAATTTTCAGTGTAATGACGTCATCAAATTACAAAACAATGACATCGTCTTGAAAGACAATTGTTCAAAGTACAACACCTCAGTCGTCGTCATTACATACTATGATCGGTTTGACAAAGTCAACCTGCAAAATGTTGCTGCAGTCGAAGCAATGTGGTCTCCAACACACAAAAAAGAGGGATATGGCGTGTGTGTGTGTCTCTGTGTGTGTATAGGTGCGTTTATATACGAACGTGATTTCTACATGGACGAATATGTAATACAAAATTGAAGAAAAAAAAGTAAGATTAAAAAAAAAAAAATGTTTCGTGATCTTGTGGGGTTCGAACCCGCAATCTCACGTCTCTGAGACGGCGCCTTTAACCACTCGGCCATACGTCTCGACGAGAAAATATGGGGAACGTAAACTTATGTATGTGAAAGATACATGGGGAATCGTTTTGTCCACATTCCATTTTCATTTTCAGTTTTAAACTGCAAAATTGTCAATCTGATGAGGAGATTTCAAAGAATAAAATGCATGATTACTGCAGCTTATTGTCTCAGCTACAACATATTAAAGTTTCAGAGGAAATGAAGCAAAATCAGCTGAGATAAAGGTGCTTAAACGTTGTTAAGTCAATTGATGCTTTTAAAAAAAATCACCTCCCATAGACAATACACGTAAACTTGTCCGATTTTGCGTCTTTACCTTTAATCACAATTTAAGGTATGATGACGTCATCAAATATCAAAAGCATGACATGGACTTAAAAGGCAAATGTTCAAAGTACAACATATCTGAATTTGGGATAATATTGAGCTTAAACAACAGAGATACGAGCAAATGAATGTCAGAAACAGTACCTTAAAAAAATTAATTCCACTTTTTTGATTTCAGATGACGATATGATGACGTCATATTGTAATTATGGAAATAATGATACTTGAAACGTTATTTTCAATTCATATGCTTTTGTAATATGCAATAAAAACATAGGGTCACCTGACGTTTTAAAGAGCTATGGCGAAATAAACAAAGACATGTTTTTTCACTATATTTGCACATAGATGTGCACGCGAAATTTCAACTTTGACGCCAGTGCATTGCTTTGTTATTTGTCAAAATCGATCAGAAATCAATGGATATTGTTACTCAAAGTATCAGGAATCCAGATCAGTCAAAAAATGTGCATTTTCATGTTACTGACGCGCTGTGCGCGCGAAAATGCGCGGACGGACGCGCACGCGCAAAATTGTTTGAAACGCTTAAAATTGTCTGAAACTTCGAGATTTCCCATTGGAAAGTTGTTTTGAGCCTTTTAAATGTTTGACGCGCGCTTACGCGTCCTAGATGACGTCCTAGGTAATTAGCATCAGAGAAAGAAAGATAGAGCGTGACCTGAACTTTATGTCCACAAAAACTGATAGAGAAAGGACCTTTAGTTATGAAGTTATGATCGATCATGTAACATGGTCCGAAAATCACAAAATGGCGCCTAGATGACGTCATAGATACGTTACTGTCATGAAAACCTTATTGTGGCTAGATATTGTCATGAGACATGTTGACTGAAAATGTCATGTTACTCCGTAATGTCATTCTTGAGATATTGACGACACAAAATAGGCCAGAAAGAAAGAAGAATAAGAAACGAGATATGAAACTCGTCACGCTGACGAGTTAGGTGATACGCTTGGGGTCATCAGGTGTCGGTCATCTGTGATCGACAAAGAAAAGAATGTGATATAGACACCTTGAAGTTATATTGAGCGTGCATGCAAAACCGTTTTTCTAACCACTCGGCCACGGGACATCCCCGGAAACAGTCAATGCCCACTCTACAATCGTGGCCGCGTGAACATGTATGGCATTGCTAGACGGAAATGCGGCCTTGTAACGACTGATGTCGCTATGCCATTTCTGGCAACTTGGGAAAAATACGCGCCGTAGACATAAAGCCTATAATCGGCTGGTTTTGATACCTTGCCTTTAATCACAATTTTTAGTGTGATGACGTCATCAAAGTACAAAATAATGACATGGTCTTGAAAGACAATTGTTCAAAGTACAACACCTCCGTCGTCGTCATTACATACTATGATCGGTTTGACAAAGTCAGCCTGCAAAATTTTGCAGCAGTCGAAGCAATGTGGTCTCCAACACAAAAAAGAGGGATATGGTGTGTGTCTGTGTGTCTGTGTGTGTGTATAGGTGCGTTTATATACGAACGTGATTTCTACATGGACGAATATGTAATACAAAATTGAAGAAAAAAAAGTAAAATAAAAAAAAAATTGTTTCGTGATCTTGTGGGGTTCGAACCCGCAACGTCACGTCTCTGAGACGGCGCCTTTAACCACTCGGCCATACGTCTCGACGAGAAAATATGGGGAACGTAAACTTATGTATGTGAAAGATACATGGGGAATCGGTTTGTCCACATTCCATTTTCATTTTCAGTTTTATACTGCAAAATTGTCAATCTGATGAGGAGATTTCAAAGAATAAAATGCATGATTACTGCAGCTTATTGTCTCAGCTACAACATATTAAAGTTTCAGAGGAAATGAAGCAAAATCAGCTGAGATAAAGGTGCTTAAACGTTGTTAAGTCAATTGATGCTTTAAAAAAAAATCACCTCCCATAGACAATACACGTAAACTTGTCCGATTTTGCGTCTTTACCTTTAATCACAATTTAAGGTATGATGACGTCATCAAATATCAAAAACATTACATGGACTTAAAAGGCAAATGTTCAAAGTACAACATATCTGAATTTGGGATAATATTGAGCTTAAACAACAGAGATACGAGCAAATGAATGTCAGAAACAGTACCTTAAAAAAATTAATTCCACTTTTTTGATTTCAGATGACGATATGATGACGTCATATTGTAATTATGGAAATAATGATACTTGAAACGTTATTTTCAATTCATATGCTTTTGTAATATGCAATAAAAACATACGGTCACCTGACGTTTTAAAGAGCTATGGCGAAATAAATAAAGGCATGTTTTTCGCTATATTTCCACATAGACGCGCACACGAAATTTCAACTTTGACGCCAGCGCATTCCTTTGTTATAGGTCGAAATTGATCGGAAATCAATGGATATTGTTACTTAATGTATCAGGAATCCAAATCTGTCAAAAAATGTGCATTTTCATGTTGCTTACGCGCACTGCGCGCGGAAATGCGCGCACGGACGCGAACGCGCGGAACGCTTAAAATTGTCTGAAACTTCGAGATTTCCCATTGGGAAGTTGTTTTGAGCCTTTAAAAAGTTTGACGCGCGCGTACGCGCGCGTAAAGATGTCCTTGGTAATTAGCATTACAAAGTAAGATTAAGCGTGACCTGAACTTTATGTCCACCGAAAATGATACAGAAATGTCCTTTAGTTATGAAGTTATGATCGATCATGTAACATGTCCGAAAATCACAAAATGGCGCCTAGATGACGTCATAGATACGTTACTGTCATGAAAACCTTATTGTGGCTAGATATTGTCATGAGACATGTTGACTGAAAATGTCATGCTATTCCGTCATGTCAATGTTGAGATATTCACGACACAAAATGTGCCAGAAAGAAAGAAGAATAAAAAGAAAGAAAGGAAGATTTTGACAAACACAATAGGAGATACGCTAAAAGCGTATCACCTAAAAAGACAGATTTTGACAATCACAATAGGTGATACGCTAAAAGCGTATCACCTAATAAAAAGAAAGAAAGGAAGATTTTGACAAACACAATAGGAGATACGCTAAAAGCGTATCACCTAAAAAGACAGATTTTGACAATCACAATAGGTGATACGCTAAAAGCGTATCACCTAATAAGAAACGAGATATGAAACTCGTCACACTGAAGACGAGTTAGGTGATACGCTTGGGGTCATCAGATGTCGGTCATCCGTGATCGACCAAGAAACGAATGCAATATAGCACCTTGAAGTTATAATGACATACTTAGTTGAACTTTTTTGGGCCTACATTATTCAGATCACATTTATTTTTCTGTCACACAAACTAAGTGGAAATTCTGTGCGTGTGCGACTAAGGCTGCGTTTATCAACTTTCCCCAGTTTAAACGACTTTCGAAAGCCCTTTCGATAGCCCTTTCGATAGCCCTTTCCATAGCCCTTTCGAAAGCCCTTTCCATAGCCCTTTCGAAAGCCCTGTCCACTCCGTGTACTATTAATGTGCCACTTGTTTTCGTCGGCTGCGTTTATCAACTTTCGAAAGCCCTTTCGATAGCCCTTTCCATAGCCCTTTCGAGAGCCCTTTCCAAAGCCCTGACTGCCTGTACTATTAATGTGCCGCTTGTTTTCTAAGAAGGGACGGCGAAAAGCAATTACCATCATAAAGACATATCTTCCTTTGAGAGTGACGAGTCATGATACAATGGCACATGAATCAATTGTCTTCCTATCTGTGAGGCAGCTCCAGTTTAGCACATACTTCAAATATTTCTGAGTGGCGGCATGAGACATGGGAGCAAAGGGAATGACACTGTTGTTACTCTATTTTTCAAACCTTGTTGGTGAAAGAAACACCTCCTTGTTCCAAGCATATGCGTGCATTACACACAGCTGTATGTATACACCTGTGTACACGTACTCGTGTGCACTTTACGTCGTGGCGCGCGTCTTTTCAGAAACTGGAAACGCATGGTTGCGTATAACCGCAGTAGGGCGACCTAAAGGGCTTTCAAAACAGCTTTGCGTTTATCAACTTCGAAAGGCTTTTACAAACAGGTTTCTGATAACCTGTTTAGGAAACCTGTTTGGATCGTCACAAATTTCGGGCTTTCGAAAAGGCTTTCCTAAAGGGCTATCAAAACAGCTTTGCGTTTATCAACTCGTGAAAATTCCTTGAAAGCTGTTTGGATAACCTGTTTCTGCCGAGAGAGGAGAGTTGATAAACGCACCCTTTCGTAAAGGCTTTCCTAAAGGGCTTTCAAAACAGCTTTGCGTTTATCAACTCGTAAAAATTCCTTGAAAGCTGTTTGGATAACCTGTTTCTGCCGAGAAAAGGAGTTGATAAACGCACTAATTCCTTGAAAGCTGTTTGGATAACCTGTTTCTGCCGAGAAAATGAGTTGATAAACGCACCCTAAGTCGATTTACGGACTTTTTGAGTACGTACAGTGCATAAACTTAGACCCCGTTTACGGTGCGGGGCTGCGCCGAGCCGCGGCCGAGCTGCGGCCAAGGCCAACCTCAATTGCGAGGCCGAGCCCCGCAATTTAGTCCGTTTACACTGCCGGGCTCGGCCGCGCTTTTGATTCAAACCTTTCAATATTTTGTCGTAGTGGCGCCCTACCCTTTTAAACAAACGCAATTTGGTATTGTCTGGTTTTCAGATCCTTTGCCAACTGAATTCCGTGGCGACGAAGTCGCCGTTCGGGCAAAGGCCTTTGCCGAAGGAGAACATCCTTTGCAGGACAAAACCACCCTAAACTATACTAGTTTTCGACGTTGAAGTGGTTAATATCCTGAATAGCGAAATAGTATAGAGAAAAGGGCCGGGCGCGACCGCGGCTCGGCCGCAGCCGAGACCACCTCCAGAGCGTGGCCTAATGCGAGGCCAATTTTGGCCCCGCATTTGGCCTTTTGCGCGTTTACACCGAAATGAAGGTGGGCTCGGCGCGGCCGAGCCGCGGCTGAGCCTCGCACTGTAAACGGGGTCCAAGTGATCCTCGGCACGTACAAATAAAACATGACAATTAAGTGTTAAATAACCATCCTGGCTTTAACAGTGGCTTTTAAAACATGACCTTTGACCATTATTTACATAACCAATATGACTCCCTCTAATCTTGCTATCACAACGATCAGTTCAGAGAGCTCTTACAGCTATATACAAGCCTTTGAGATTTACCAGCAGTAAAACCAATGAAGCCTCCGATACAAAACAAGGGATATAGAGAAAGTGAGTCTGTTTACTTGAGAATGTGATTTATCCTTTATGGACGAAAGTGATACCTCAATTAAAGAGAAAAGGGCAAAAAAAAAAAAAAAAAAAACGGGCCAAACGTACGGCTCTAGCGAAAGAGACAATACCTTTAACCATGTAACTATAGGTCTCCTCCAACTAAGAGTACACTTTGAACGTAAGCTTGTACGTGAATGATAATTTATGACGATCTCACGTGATCGACACACATTCAAAGGGGACAGTTAGAAGTGGAAGGAGTGCTAAATCGTGTCATTAATTCCTAATCAATGACACCACTACTATAGGCATATCATAATTTCTCATCTAAAATCAATGGCCTATAGGACTCATGCACAATTACTTGTATCGTGCATAAACTTTGTTTTTTAAGCTTTGAGCGAAACGTGTCAGAACATAATTCTGTAATTCCATCAGCAGTGATTGATATAATAAAGAAGAAAGATATATCACCGTATTGAACGCTTAGAACCTAACGGGGGGGGGGGGGGGGGTATTATAGCATGATACTCGGTTCTTTACTGCCCAGATGCCAACAACACCCATCACCCACGGCTACGCATAGAGAAACAGCCATGGCGAAAATAAAACTGTGCTTTCTCGTAGGCAGAATGACACAGAACCCCGTCAAACACATTTCACTTTTATTGGCAGGGATGGACATGAAAAAATTCATTACAAATACTAAACAGCGTATGCATTCCATTCATGTGGCGCGAGATACCTCTATAGCAACATAAAGCCTTTGCAACTGATTGACAAATTGCCCTACATCGACGTAAATAAACACTGAATTGATCAGTGTTTTAGTAGTAGCCATGATAAAAAATCATGGGCGTACATACTCGCGCAGGATTCGAACCTACGACCTCCTGATAACCGGACAGGCGTCATCTCCACTAGACACCGAGCTTTCGCCCGACAGCAAGTGTTGGTTATAATCCTTATAGCATGCAGCGGGTACTGCTTTGTTATTCAAATTCATGAAAATTCTTCCGTCGAGATGTTTTCATCGCAACTGATTGACAAATTGCCCTACATCGACGTAGATAAGCACTGAATTGATCAGTGTTTTAGTAGTATCCATGATAAAAAAATCATGGGCGTACATACTCGTGCACGATGCGAACCTATGACCTCCTCATAACCGGACAGGCGTCATCTCCACTAGACACCGAGCTTTCGCCCGACAGCAAGTGTTGGTTATAATCCTTATAGCATGCAGCGGGTACTGCTTTGTTATTCAAATTCATGAAAAGTCTTCCGTCGAGATGTTTTCATTGCAACTGATTGACAAATTGCCGAGCCTCGCACTGTAAACGGGGTCCAAGTGATCCTCGGCACGTACAAATAAAACATGACAATTAAGTGTTTATAACCATCCTGGCTTTAACAGTGGCCTTATAAAACATGACCTTTAACCATTATTTACATAACCAATATGACTCCCTCTAATCTTGCTATCATAATGATCAGTTCAGAGAGCTCTTACAGCTATATACAAGCCTGTGAGATTTACCAGCAGTAAAACCAATGAAGCCTCCGATAAACAAGAGATATAGAGCAAGTGAGTCTGTTTACATGAGAATGTAATTTATACCTGGACGAAAGTGATACCTCAATTAAAGAGAAAAGGGCAAAAGAAAAACGGGCCAAACGTACGGCTCCAGCGAAAGAGACATCGCCTTTTGACATGTAACTATGGGTCTCCTCCAACTACGAGTATACACTTTGAACGTAAGCTTATACGTGAATGATAATCTATGACGTTCCACGTGATCAACACACATTCAAAGGGGACAGTTAGAAGTGGAAGGAGTGCTTAATCGTGTCATTAATTCCTAATCAATGACACCCCTACTATAGGCATATCATAATTTGTCATCTAAAATCAATGGCCTATAGGACTCATGCACCATTGCTTGTATCATGCATAAACTTTGTTATTTAAGCTTTGAGTGAAACGTGTCATAACATAATTCTGTAATTCCATCAGGAGTGATTGACATAATAAAGAAGAAAGATATATCACCGCATTGAACGCTTAGAACCTGACGGGGGGGGGGGGGTATTATAGCATGATACTCGGTTCTTTACTGCCCATATGCAAACAACACCCATCACCCACGGCTACGCATAGAGAAACAGTCATGGCGAAAATAAAACTTTGCTTTCTTATAGGCAGAATGACTCAGAACCCGTCAAACACACTTTTATTGGCAGGGGTGGACATGAAAAAGTTTATTACTAATACTATACAGCGTATCAGCATTCCATTCATGTGGCGCGAGATACCTCTATAGCAACATAAAGCCTGTCTTCAACTCCGTTGGTCGAACAATGACAACCTGAAATTTCAAAGAGATGAGCGAGACGCTATATACACCTGGCCTAGAGTTAGTTTATTCAGTTCTCATTCCTACTTCAAGTTGGGTTGGGTAATCATTACCATCTGCAGTATAACAAAACCAAAGTGAGGGAAAAGGGGAGAGAAAAACGAGATGTGGCAAAAGGAAAACTGCATGCACAACTGCAATCCATATCATTGCGTGTGACAAGTGAAGCAAATGTATTAGTTGTTATAGCAGTGTTTTATGAGCATAAACAGGCAAATAGACAGACGATGTCAAATGTAAAAACCATCATTTTAATGTCAGAGAAGATGGTAAACAAGATGCATTGAAACTGTAACTAAATCGCTGCTCTTATACTCGGTCACGGAACGTCCAATTTTATATCCCCCCCCCAAAAAAAAAAAAAAAAATGTTTGGGGAAAGAAACAAATTTAGATATAACATTCTTAAATCAAAATCAAGAAAAAGAAAATGTCCACGTCAGGATTTAAAAAACGCCGCACGAACATGCATTATATTCTAGATGGGAATACGGTCTTGATGCAAAGGTCCAATGATTGTCTCATTACTTTAAAAGCAATCTATGGTTCCCTTACCATCACCAGAACCACACAATGACGTCTCTAAAATCAATGGTAGCACATTTATCATTGCATCGTGCATTAACTCACTTTTCCTAAACTACCAGTGGAACGTGTCATATTATATTGTGTATTTCGATCAGTAGTGATTGACTTTAAAGAAAAAAGATAATGCAAAAAATTGAACGCTTACCACATTGTTTATAGGGCTATTCCAGTTTGGTACTGATCTGTTCTATTCTCCAAGATGCCAGCAACATATATCACCTATGGCTAAACTAGTGAAACAGCCATGACGAAAATAAACGACAGAGAACCCCGTCATAATCACTACACTTGGAAAGGTGTTGCCCGAAATTCCTCATTATGAAGCAATATCAAGTCACTTCCTTCCCTGCCTGTCTATGGCTGCGTTTATCAACTTTCCCCAGTTTAAACGACTTTCGAAAGCCCTTTCGATAGCCCTTTCGAAAGCCCTTTCCATAGCCCTTTCGAAAGCCCTGTCCACTCCCTTTACTATTAATGTGCCGCTTGTTTTCGTCGGCTGCGTTTATCAACTTTCGATAGCCCTTTCCATAGCCCTTTCCATAGCCCTTTCGAGAGCCCTTTCCAAAGCCCTGACTGCCTGTACTATTAATGTGCCGCTTGTTTTCTAAAAAGGGACGGCGAAAAGCAATTACCATTATAAAGACATATCTTCCTTTGAGAGTGAGGAGTCATGATACAATGCCACATGAATCAATTGTCTTCCTATCTGTGAGGCAGCTCCAGTTTAGCACATACTTCAAATATTTCTGAGTAGCGGCATGAGACATGGGATCAAAGGGAATGAGACTGTTGTTACTTTATTTCTCAAACCTTGTTGGTGAGAGAAACATCTCCTTGTTCAAGCATATGCGTGCATTACACACAGCTGCATGTATACACCTGTGTACACATACTCGTGTGCACTTTACGTGGCGCGCGTCTTTTCAGAAACTGGAAACGCATGGTTACGCAACCGCAGTATAGGGCGACCTAAAGGGCTTTCAAAACAGCTTTGCGTTTATCAACTTCGAAAGGCTTTTACAAACAGGTTTCTGATAACCTGTTTAGGAAACCTGTTTGGATCGTCACAAATTTCGGGCTATCGAAAAGGCTTTCCTAAAGGGCTATCAAAACAGCTTCGCGTTTATCAACTCGTGAAAATTCCTTGAAAGCTGTTTGGATAACCTGTTTCTGCCGAGAAAGGAGAGTTGATAAACGCACCCTTTCGTAAAAGGCTTTCCTAAAGGGCTATCAAAACAGCTTTGCGTTTATCAACTCGTAAAAATTCCTTGAAAGCTGTTTGGATAACCTGTTTCTGCCGAGAAAAGGAGTTGATAAACGCACCCTATAACTCCGTTATTTGGTCAAACAATAACAACCTAGAATTCCAAAGAGAAAAGCGAGACGCCATGCACCTGGACTAGAGTTAATTAATTCAGTTCCCATTCCTGTTAGTTATGTAAACGTACACGTTCCTAAATATCCTGCTACAGTATAACAAGAACAAATGAAGAGAAAAGGAAAGAGAAAACGAATGTTGGCAAGCGGGGCACTGTTTCAAGGGGCAATTTACAACATTACGTGTGACAAAATTAATGAAGCAAACCCAACCTCCAAACTCCAATACAAAACAAGGGAAATAGAGTAGCTGTGTTCATGACATCAGAGTGAAGCTGAACTGCAGAAAAAAAAAGAAAAAAAAAGAAATAAAAGGAAAAAGTCCTGCGGGACTCGATTAACTTGTCTCCTTCCGGTCGGGCATTATACACACGATAAGCGATTCTGGCACACGGAAGATCCGAAGATCTTGTGCGAAACTTAAATCTATCTATGTATGCTATACACAACACAAATTTACATTGATATTCAGTTTTTTTTGCGATATACGTCAAGTGAGTGATAGCGCTATTCAACTTCCCACGAGTGGCCGCGTGGATTCGATCAATATACAGTTGCAAAGATAAATCAGGAATCGTTTCAACCAGATTCCATTCTCATTTTCAGTGATCGACAACGAAAGTAATGTTAAGTAGCGACTTGAAGTAATATTGAGACAAATTCGTGAAGTCCAATTCTTTATACAGTCCTACATAATTCAGATGAAATTGTTTCTGTCATGCAACCAATTGAAAATTTCGTGTGGTGTCGGCGTGTCCAAGTAAGTTGATTGGAAAGGATATGTGAATGAATATTTACCAATAGGTCTTTATATTGTAAAAGAAAATCAAACATGGCCGTGCGGTCTTTTAAGAGTCATCTTAACTTTAACATTTGTAAGTTCAAGTCCAAGTTGCCAGTCAAAGCAATGTGGTCTCCAACACAAAACAAAGAAATATTGTGTGTGTGTGTGTGTGTGTGTCTGTGTGCCTGTGTACGTTTACATGAAAACGTGATTTCTACATGGACGAAGGTGAATACTCCATAAAAGAAAAAAAAAGAAAAAGATATAAGTATTTTGTTTCGTGCTCTTATGGGGTTCGAACCCGTACGTGTGCAACCTCACGTCTCTTGTGACGTCGCCTTTATCCTCTCGGCCATGTACGTCTTGACGAGAAAATATGAGGAACGTAAGCTTATATGTGAAAGATGATTCAGGAATCGTTTGGTCTACATTCCATTCTCATTTTCAGTTTTTAGCTGCAAAATTGTCAAACTGATGAGGAGATTTTAAAGAATAAAATGCATGATTACTGGCAGCTTATTGTCTCAGTTACCACATACTTAAGTTACAGAGGAAATGGAGCAAAATCAGCTGAAATAAAGGTGCTTAAACGTTGTCAAGTCAATGCACATTAAAAAAAAATCACCTCCCATAGACATAACACGTAAACTTGTCTGATTTTGAGTCTTTACCTTTAATAACAATTTGAAGTATGATGGTAAGTTTTCTCGAACCAAGAGTGTAGAACGGAAGCTTCTACGTGAAAGATGAATCATGACGATCACCCGTGACCGACACATCTTCACAGGGATCAGTTATTAGAAGTGGAAGCCCTCGTGCCAATATTATTGTCTCAGCAATTCCAAAGCAATGATACCCTTACATTTAGGTATACCATAATTTCCCTCTGAAATCATTGGTATTATTCATGTACAATTGCTTGCATTGTCCATAAACTTTGCTTTACAAACTCTCAGTGCAAGGTGTCATGACATAATTCTGTAACTCCATTAGCAGTGACTGACTACATAAAATAATAAAGATATATCAAATTGAACGCTTAGCGCGTATAACTAAGGGGGATTTTAGCCTGATGCTTTTTATTCACTGCTCAGATACCAACAACACCCATTACCTACGGCTACGTATAGAGAAACAGCCATGGCGAAAATAAGGTTTTCCTTTTCTTTGACAGATAGACACACAACCCCTTTGAACACACTATAATTGACATGGAGGGACATGAAAAAGTTCATTACTACTACTAAACAGTGATGCTTTCTACTCATGTGGCACAAGATACCTCTATAGCAACATAAAACCTGTCTACAATTCCGTTATTGGGTCAAACAATAACAACCTGGAATTTCAAAGAGACGAGCGAGACGCCATACACCTGGCCTAGAATTAATTTATTCAGTTGCCATTCCTGCTCCAGTTGAGTTATGTAAATTATTTTCCGACCTGTCTTGTGCAGTGTAACAGGAACAAACGTAGAGAAAAGGAAAGAGAAAACGAAAGGTGGCAAGCGGGGCACTGTATACCAGGGGCAATTTACAACATTACGTATGATAAATGAAGCAAACCCAACCTCCAGCCTCCGACAAAAAAAAAAGGAACTTGAGTGACTGTGTGTCGTGGGGTAATGACATCGGAATGAAGCTGAACTGCCAAAAGAAAAACAAAGAAAGAGAGAGAGAAAAAAAATAATAGCGTCCTGCGGGTCCCGAAAATCTCGTCCTAAGGTAGTGCATAATGACCATGCAGCGCGCTAAGCGATTATAAAGCCACATGGCTGTCCCGAAGATTGGATATGAAATTCATATCTTTATATCATTTACAACATGAAAAAGTTCATTACTACTACTAAACAGTGATGCCTTCTATTCATGTTGCACAAGATACCTCTATAGCAACATAAAACCTGTCTACAACTCCGTTATTGGGTCATACAATAACAACCTGGAATTTCAAAGAGATGAGCGAGACGCCATATACACCTGGACTAGAGTTAATCAATTCAGCTCCCATTCCTGCCAGTTATTTAAACGTACATGTTCCTACCACCTATCCTGTTACAGTATAACAATAACCAATGAAGAAAAAAGGAAAGAGCAAACGAAAGGTGGTAAGCGGGACACTGTAACAAGGGGCAATTTACAACATTAAGTGTGACAAAATTAATGAAGCAAACCCAATCTCCAAACTCCAATACAAAACAAAGGAAATAGAGCAGCCGTGTTCACGGGTTACGTACACTTGATAAAATAATACGATAAATGACATCGGAGAAAAGCTGAACTGCCGAAAAAAAAGAGAAAAAAAGAAAGAACGGATAAAAGTCCTGCGGGAGTCGAACCTCTCGCCTTCCGGTATGGCGTTAAGAACAACCAGCGCGCTAACCGATTATGCCACATGGCTGTTCTGAAGATTGAGAGCGAAACTTAAATCTAAATACCATCGTGAGTGTGTCGACTTGTGATGGCGCTATTCAACTTCCCACAAGTGGCATCGTGGATTCGATCAATATATAGTTGCAAAGAAAAATTGGGAATCGTTCCGTACAGATTGGATTCTCATTTTCAGTTTTAAACTACAAAATTATCAACCTGATGAGGACATTTGAAAACATAAAATGCATGATTACTAAAGCTTATTGTCTCAACTACAACATACTAAAGTTTCAGAGGAAATGGAGCAAAATCAGCTGAGATAAAGGTGCTTAAAGGGACTGTACAGTACTGGTTGAGACCTAATTTCAGGTTTGTAACATTTTTAGGTGAGACAACAAGAAATCTCATACGAAATATGAAAGAGCATGCAATTCTATGAGAAATTCAACGTTTATTTGATAAAAATTGGTTTTCAAATGGCTGAGATATCCAAAAAGAGCGATTCTAATAAAGTGTGGGACCCACACTTTGGAACGATCGCTTTGTTTTATTTTGTTTTTGGATGTTTCAGTTATTCCAAACCCGATTTTCATCAAATAAACTTTGTAATGCTCTTAAAATGGTATGCTCTGTGCTATATCATAAGTGTTTTCTGGTATCTTGCAAAACTTTAAGAGCCCAAATTCTCATCTCAACCAAAACTGTACTATCCCTTTAAACGTTGTCAAGTCAATGCATGGTTTAAAGAAAATCACCTCCCATAGACATAACACGTAAACTTGTCCGATTTTGTGTCTTTACTTTTAATAACAATTTAAAGTGTGATGACGTCATCAAATTTCAAAACCATGACATGGACTTGAAAGGCAAATGTTCAAAGTAAAACATATCTGAATTTGGGGTGATATCAAGCTTAAACAATAGAGATACGAGTAAATGAATGTCAGAAACAGTACCTCAACAAAATTAATTCCACTTTTTTGATTTCAGATGATGATATGATGACGTCATGAGTTTTGCTGGCAATATTGGTACTTGAAACGTTATTTCCAATTCATATGCTTTTGTAATATGCAATAGAAATATAGGGTCACCAGACGTTTTAAAGAGCTATGGTGACATAAACAAAAACATGCTTTTTCACTATATTTGCAGAAAGACGCGCGCGCGGAATTTCAACTTTGACGCCAGTGCATTCCTTTGTTATAGGTCAAAATCGATCGGAAATCAATGGATATTGTTACTCAAAGTATCAGAAATCCAAATCAGTAAAAAAAAAATGGCATTTTCATGTTGGTTACGCCCTCTGCGCGCGAAATTGCGCGGACGGACGCGCACGCGAGAAAATGTTTGAAACGCTTAAAATTGTCTGAAACTTCGAGATTTCCCATTGGGAAGTCGTTTTGAGCCTTTTAAAATTTTGACGCGCGCAAACGCGCGCGTAATGATGACCTTGATAACTAGCGTTAAAAAGTAAGATAGAGCCTGACCTGAACTTTACGTCCACCGAAAATGATACAGAAATGATATCTAGTTATGATCGATCATGTGACAAGGACCGAAAATCACAAAATGGCGCCTAGATGACGTCATAGATATGTTACTGTCATGAAAACCTTATTGTGCCCAGATATTGTTATGAGACATGTTGACTGAAAATGTCATGTCATTCCGTAATGTCATTGTTGAGATATTGACGACACAAAATGTGGCAGAAAGAAAGAAGAATAAAAAACGAGACATGAAAACTCGTCACATTGAGGACGAGTTAGGTGATACGCTTGTGGTCATCAGATGACGGTCATCTGTGATCGACAAGAAAAAAATGTGATATAGGCACCTTGAAGTTATATTGAGCGTGCATGCGAAACCGTTTCTGTAACCACTCGGCCACGGGTCATCCACGGAAATGGTAAGACAAAAAAAACAACAACAATATATAGATATAACAGAGGGAAAGTCAATGCCCACTCAACTAACGTGGCCGTGTGAACATCTATTGCATTGCTAGACGGAAAAGCGGCCTTGTAACGACTGAGGTCGCTATGCCATTTCTGGCAACTTGGGAAAAATACGTCCCGCAGACATAAAACCTATAATCGGCGGGTTTTGATACCTTGCCTTTAATCACAATTTTCAGTGTAATGACGTCATTAAATTACAAAACAATGACATCGTCTTGAAAGACAATTGTTCAAAGTACAACACCTCAGTCGTCGTCATTACATACTATGATCGGTTTGACAAAGTCAACCTGTAAAATTTTGCTGCAGTCGAAGCAATGTGGTCTCCAACACACACACAAAAAAAGAGGGATATGGCGTGTGTGTGTGTATAGGTGCGTTTATATACGAACGTGATTTCTACATGGACGAATGTGTAATACACCATTGAAGAAAAACATAGATAAGTATTTTGTTTCGTGCTCTTATGGGGTTCGAACCGCACGTGTGCAACCTAACGCCTCTGAGACTTCGCATTTTATAACCTCTCAGTCAGACGTCTCGACGAGAAAATATGAGGAACGTAAGCTTATATGTGAAAGATGAATCAGGAATCGTTTCGTCCACATTCCATTCTCATTTTCAGTTTTAAGCTGCAAAATTCTCAACCTGGTGAGATTTGAAAAAAAAATATATAATGTGTGATTACTGCAGCTTATTGTCTCAGCTACAACATACTTAAGTTTCAGGGGAAATGAAGCAAAATCAAGTGAGGTAAAGGTGCTTGAGCGTTATTAACTCAATGCATGGTTAAAAAAAACAAGAAATCCCCTCCCATAGGCATAACAAATAATCTTCGCTGATCTCTATACCTTGCCTTTCATCACAACTTCTGGCATGATGACGCCATCAAATTAGATAACATCAACATGGACTTGACGGACAGGTGTTCAATGTACAGTATAACATACTCATTGTACGTTGTTAGTTTGGAATTGACCAAACGAACAATCACTGGAATATGAGGCAGCTATTGGTACCTGTGTAAAATTATTATAGGCATGGTTATCAAATTCCCCTAAAATTTCCTTTATAATTGCTTTAATCTTACACAGAGTTAAGCTATCCCTTTAAAGTCGTCGCAGTCTGATTAGAATCATTTTTATTATACATCAACACCATATTCAGTTCCATACCTGATCACGTTTTCTAATTAATTGCGATTAATTGTCTAGAATGTGTCACATGGCCAACCTGTATACACACGTATACACACACACAATGCTAAATGTATGTTACAAACCTCTGTAACACAACTTTGAACTAACTGTAGGAATTATCGCTGCACTTATCATCCATACCTTTTATCACTATCTGAATCCCTACAAAAACTACTAATTGACAAATAATCATCAATACAGAAGACTGACTTGAAAAGAGGAACAATTCAAACACCCTTTTTACAAGCATAACTTGTTACATGTATAAATCAGCACAAAGTAACCACGACTACATTGCGTTACTGAATTGATATGAACAAATTTCGCTCAAACTTCGGAGTTGAACCGAGCCTGCATAATTTTGCAACAGTCGAAGCAATGCGGTCTCCAACACAAAACAAAGGGAAAGCTGTGTGTCTGTGTGTGTGTGTGTGTGTGTGTGTGTGTGTGTGTGCGTATAGGTGCGTTGACCAGCGAACGTGCTTTCTACACGGGCGAAGGTGTTGTACTCCATTGAAGAAAAAAAAAAGTGTAAAAAAAAATATGAGTATTTTGTTTCGTGCTTTTGCGGGGTTCGAACCCACACGTGTGCAAACCTCACGTCTCTGAGACGTCGCCTTTAACCACTCGGCCATACGTCTCGACGAGAAAATATGAGGAACGTAAACTTATGTATGTGAAAGCTGAATCAGGAATCGTTTCGTCCACATTCCATTCTCATTTTCAGTTTTAAACAGCAAAATTGTCAAAATTATGAGGAGATTTCGAAAAATAAAACGCATGATTACTGCAGCTTATTGTCTCAGCTACAACATACTTAAGTTTCAGAGGAAATGAAGCAGAATCAGCTGAGATAAATGTGCTTAAACGTTGTCAAGTCAATGCATGGTTTGAAAAAAAATCACCTCCCATAGACATAACACGTAATCTTGTCCGATTTTGCGTGTTTACCTTTGATCACAATTTAAGGTATGATGACGTCATCAAATTTCAAAACCATGACATGGACTTGAAAGGCAAATGTTCAATGTAAAACATATCTGAATTTGGGGTAATATTAAGCTTAAACAATAGAGATACGAGCAAATGAATGTCAGAAACAGTACCTCAAAAAAATTAATTCCACTTTTTTTATTTCAGATGATGATATGATGACGTCATGAGTTTTGCTGGCAATATTGGTACTTGAAACGTTATTTCCAATTCATATGCTTTTGTAATATGCAATAGAAATATAGGGTCCCCAGACGTTTTAAAGAGCTATATGGCGATATAAACAAAAACATGTTTTTTCACTATATTTGCAGAAAGACGCGCGCGCGGAATTTCAACTTTGACGCAAGTGCATTCCTTTGTTATAGGTCAAAATCGATCGGAAATCAATGGATATTGTTACTCAAAGTATCAGAAATCCAAATCAGTCAAAAAAATGGCATTTTCATGTTGGTTACGCCCTCTGCGCGCGAAATTGCGCGGACGGACGCGCACGCGAGAAAATGTTTGAAACGCTTAAAATTGTCTGAAACTTCGAGATTTCCCATTGGGAAGTCGTTTTGAGCCTTTTAAAATTTTGACGCGCGCAAACGCGCGCGTAATGATGACCTTGATAACTAGCGTTAAAAAGTAAGATAGAGCCTGACCTGAACTTTACGTCCACCGAAAATGATACAGAAATGATATCTAGTTATGATCGATCATGTGACAAGGACCGAAAATCACAAAATGGCGCCTAGATGACGTCATAGATATGTTACTGTCATGAAAACCTTATTGTGCCCAGATATTGTTATGAGACATGTTGACTGAAAATGTCATGTCATTCCGTAATGTCATTGTTGAGATATTGACGACACAAAATGTGGCAGAAAGAAAGAAGAATAAAAAACGAGACATGAAAACTCGTCACATTGAGGACGAGTTAGGTGATACGCTTGTGGTCATCAGATGACGGTCATCTGTGATCGACAAGAAAAAAATGTGATATAGGCACCTTGAAGTTATATTGAGCGTGCATGCGAAACCGTTTCTGTAACCACTCGGCCACGGGTCATCCACGGAAATGGTAAGACAAAAAAAAAACAACAACAATATATAGATATAACAGAGGGAAAGTCAATGCCCACTCAACTAACGTGGCCGTGTGAACATCTATTGCATTGCTAGACGGAAAAGCGGCCTTGTAACGACTGAGGTCGCTATGCCATTTCTGGCAACTTGGGAAAAATACGTCCCGCAGACATAAAACCTATAATCGGCGGGTTTTGATACCTTGCCTTTAATCACAATTTTCAGTGTAATGACGTCATTAAATTACAAAACAATGACATCGTCTTGAAAGACAATTGTTCAAAGTACAACACCTCAGTCGTCGTCATTACATACTATGATCGGTTTGACAAAGTCAACCTGTAAAATTTTGCTGCAGTCGAAGCAATGTGGTCTCCAACACACACAAAAAAAAAGAGGGATATGGCGTGTGTGTGTGTATAGGTGCGTTTATATACGAACGTGATTTCTACATGGACGAATGTGTAATACACCATTGAAGAAAAACATAGATAAGTATTTTGTTTCGTGCTCTTATGGGGTTCGAACCGCACGTGTGCAACCTAACGCCTCTGAGACTTCGCATTTTATAACCTCTCAGTCAGACGTCTCGACGAGAAAATATGAGGAACGTAAGCTTATATGTGAAAGATGAATCAGGAATCGTTTCGTCCACATTCCATTCTCATTTTCAGTTTTAAGCTGCAAAATTCTCAACCTGGTGAGATTTGAAAAAAAAAAATATAATGTGTGATTACTGCAGCTTATTGTCTCAGCTACAACATACTTAAGTTTCAGGGGAAATGAAGCAAAATCAAGTGAGGTAAAGGTGCTTGAGCGTTATTAACTCAATGCATGGTTAAAAAAAACAAGAAATCCCCTCCCATAGGCATAACAAATAATCTTCGCTGATCTCTATACCTTGCCTTTCATCACAACTTCTGGCATGATGACGCCATCATATTAGATAACATCAACATGGACTTGACGGACAGGTGTTCAATGTACAGTATAACATACTCATTGTACGTTGTTAGTTTGGAATTGACCAAACGAACAATCACTGGAATATGAGGCAGCTATTGGTACCTGTGTAAAATTATTATAGGCATGGTTATCAAATTCCCCTAAAATTTCCTTTATAATTGCTTTAATCTTACACAGAGTTAAGCTATCCCTTTAAAGTCGTCGCAGTCTGATTAGAATCATTTTTATTATACATCAACACCATATTCAGTTCCATACCTGATCACGTTTTCTAATTAATTGCGATTAATTGTCTAGAATGTGTCACATGGCCAACCTGTATACACACGTATACACACACACAATGCTAAATGTATGTTACAAACCTCTGTAACACAACTTTGAACTAACTGTAGGAATTATCGCTGCACTTATCATCCATACCTTTTATCACTATCTGAATCCCTACAAAAACTACTAATTGACAAATAATCATCAATACAGAAGACTGACTTGAAAAGAGGAACAATTCAAACACCCTTTTTACAAGCATAACTTGTTACATGTATAAATCAGCACAAAGTAACCATGACTACATTGCGTTACTGAATTGATATGATCAAATTTCGCTCAAACTTCGGAGTTGAACCGAGCCTGCATAATTTTGCAACAGTCGAAGCAATGCGGTCTCCAACACAAAACAAAGGGAAAACTGTGTGTCTGTGTGTGTGTGTGTGTGTGTGTGTGTGTGCGTATAGGTGCGTTGACCAGCGAACGTGCTTTCTACACGGGCGAAGGTGTTGTACTCCATTGAAGAAAAAAAAAGTGTAAAAAAAAATATGAGTATTTTGTTTCGTGCTTTTGCGGGGTTCGAACCCACACGTGTGCAAACCTCACGTCTCTGAGACGTCGCCTTTAACCACTCGGCCATACGTCTCGACGAGAAAATATGAGGAACGTAAACTTATGTATGTGAAAGCTGAATCAGGAATCGTTTCGTCCACATTCCATTCTCATTTTCAGTTTTAAACAGCAAAATTGTCAAAATTATGAGGAGATTTCGAAAAATAAAACGCATGATTACTGCAGCTTATTGTCTCAGCTACAACATACTTAAGTTTCAGAGGAAATGAAGCAGAATCAGCTGAGATAAATGTGCTTAAACGTTGTCAAGTCAATGCATGGTTTGAAAAAAAATCACCTCCCATAGACATAACACGTAATCTTGTCCGATTTTGCGTGTTTACCTTTGATCACAATTTAAAGTATGATGACGTCATCAAATTTCAAAACCATGACATGGACTTGAAAGGCAAATGTTCAATGTAAAACATATCTGAATTTGGGGTAATATTAAGTTTAAACAATAGAGATACGAGCAAATGAATGTCAGAAACAGTACCTCAAAAAAATTAATTCCACTTTTTTGATTTCAGATGATGATATGATGACGTCATGAGTTTTGCTGGCAATATTGGTACTTGAAACGTTATTTCCAATTCATATGCTTTTGTAATATGCAATAGAAATATAGGGTCCCCAGACGTTTTAAAGAGCTATATGGCGATATAAACAAAAACATGTTTTTTCACTATATTTGCAGAAAGACGCGCGCGCGGAATTTCAACTTTGACGCAAGTGCATTCCTTTGTTATAGGTCAAAATCGATCGGAAATCAATGGATATTGTTACTCAAAGTATCAGAAATCCAAATCAGTCAAAAAAATTGCATTTTCATGTTGGTTACGCCCTCTGCGCGCGAAATTGCGCGGACGGACGCGCACGCGAAAAAAATGTTTGAAACGCGCGCGTAATGATGACCTGTGTAACTAGCGTTAAAATGTAAGATAGAGCGTGACCTGAACTTTATGTCCACCGAAAATGATACAGAAATGATATCTAGTTATGAAGTTATGTTCGATCATGTGACAAGGTCCGAAAATCACAAAATGGCGCCTAGATGACGTCATAGATATGTTACTGTCATGAAAACCTTATTGTGGCTAGATATTGTTATGAGACATGTTGACTGAAAATGTCATGTTATTCCGTAATGTCATTGTTGAGATATTGACGACACAAAATGTGGCAGAAAGAAAGAAGAATAAAAAAAGAGAAATTTTGACAATCACAATAGGTGATACGCTGATAGCGTATCACCTAAAAAGACAGATTTTGACAATCACAATAGCTGATACGCTAAAAGCGTATCACCTAATAAGAAAAAAGACAGATTTTGACAATCACAATAGGTGATACGCTAAAAGCGTATCACCTAATAAAGAGAGATTTTGACAATTACAATAGGTGATACGCTGATAGCGTATCACCTAATTATCGATCACCAGCACTAAGTGTTGGAATCACAGCACCGCAAGCTCCGCGGGAATTGCGCAACGAAAAAAAAGTGATTGCGCGTGATTACAGTCAAATATTAAAAGATGTAGCCAAAATTCCTTAGTTTCAGACACATAGTGACGAAGACAGATTAAAATGCCACAAATTTCATCCACCCCCAAAAATACAACGATCTTAATTTTGCTCCCAGGCTCGGATTTATAAAGCCATGCCGAGAGTATTCGTGTACGTTTATACGTGGGCGACCACTGCATTAGCATAGACTTTGCACGTAAAACGTGCATCTATTATGGACGTCAATATGAGTCTCGCACGGTAACGCTAACACCAGCACCGAACTTGAAATGACGAAATGTTAATCCCTAGGGGCTAGTGTTAGTCAATGGCGAAAGAGCACGTAAATCGCTAACACAATCGGCGGAGCTCGGTTCAGCAGACGACATTCAACACCGAGCCCAGCACCAACTACCGGAAATCCGTCGTAATTTTGAGGTCAACTCCCAACACCGACGTGATTTCAACTTCGATTTTATCGCCGGTGCTAGTGCTGAGATAGCAATAGCACTAACACTAGCACCGAACTTGAAATCACCCATTAAGATTTGCATAACTATACTATTTCACACACAATTCATAATAATGTCAACATATTTAAATTGAATTCGCTTGATATCTAATAGGCCACTACTTCGGCAGAGTACACAGAGTATAGACAAGAGCTTTAGACAATCGGTCACATTTGATTGGTATCTTCCTGGACTTCTCCAAGGCCTTCGACACTATAAACCATGATATCTTACTCTACAAGTTGTCTCATTATGGTATACGTGGGAAGGCCTTGGAGTGGTTCAGGAGTTATCTAACTGATCGCAAACAATATGTATTTTTGAACAATCATAATTCTGATATGAGAGAACTGAAGTGTGGCGTGCCACAAGGTAGTTTATTGGGCCCACTATTGTTTATTGTTTACATTAATGATTTTTGTGCTTCGTCAGATGTGTTATCGTTCATACTTTTTGCCGACGATTCAAATGTTTTTTACTCACATGAAGACCCAAATATTCTTGTGCAGACAGTTAATTCCGAATTAGAAAATTTATGTGAGTGGATAAAAGCAAATAAGTTGTCTTTGAATATCCAAAAAACAAAATATATGCTTTTTAGTAACACTTTAGATAATTTAGATATGGACATTTGTTTTGGTGACGCTGTCTTAGAAAGTGTTCCCCATATAAAGTTTCTCGGTGTTACAGTTGATAACAAACTTTCTTGGAAATTTCATATCGATAATGTTTGCAAGAAAATTTCACGTAACACAGGTGTTATTAATAGATTAAAACTGTCTATTCCTCAGCATTCGCTGTTAACATTGTATTCATCTTTGATATTGCCTTATTTAAATTATGGAATTTTGGTATGGGGAAACACGCATCAATTATTATTGGATAGGATTCTGCTGTTACAAAAGAAGGCTCTTCGTATTATTTGTAATACTGTCCCATATTCTCATACAGATCCTTTGTTTTTTGATAACAAGATTCTGAAAATTAAAGATTTGTTTTTATTACAATTAGGGCAGTTTATGTATACTTATAATAATAATTGCCTTCCGTTTGTATTTAACTCCATGTTTATGCGCAACCGGACATACCATAGATACCCAACTAGACAATCAAATGAATTTCATTTACCTCTGTTAAGAACCTTGTTAGCTCAACAGACTTTTATTTATGTAGGTCCAAGATTCTGGAACTCCCTTCCTATGGATATAAAAAGTGCACTTTCATTGAATTCTTTTAAAACGAAATTGAGAATGCTTCTTTTGAAGTCTTATAATGTAACTGAATGTTTTTAATTTTGTAATATATTTTGTGAGCACGATATCATCTTCTCTTCTTTGACTGAAAGGCTGCGTTCCCTTGAGGTATCACTTATTTTTACTACCTGGTAGTATTCTATACGTGCTTTCGTTCATTCGTCCTCACAGTTGAATCTCTTCCGCTGGAAAGCTGCTCGACAATTTGTCACTTTCGAAAACACCTGGTTAATTGTCTCTGTGGGCTTTCGCCCTTGGTGTATGCATCAACAAATTTTTGGTTTCTCTCTCTCTTCTCTCTCTCTTCCCCTTTTCCCTGTTTGTTGTTTCTTTTTTTTTCACACTTTTGCTTTCTTTTTTTCTCTATTCCCCGCTTCCCCAGTTTCCCGCACTCTTTGTAGTTGTAAGTTTTCACCCCATTTTCCCCGTTTCCCTCAGAGGTATCCACATGTTACAAGCTTAGTCTTTTGACTGGGTACCTCCACTTTTTTTCTCCTCAGTGTGTATATATAGAGTGTATGTATCTTTATTTTACTGATCATGTAGACACTCAGAATATGTTGTTAATCCTGTCTGGTTATATATATTTACAACGAGTCGCATGTCAAGTTTATGATATTGTTTCTTATACATTCTGTTGAAGAAAGAAAGTGAAAATAAAGTTTGAAATTTGAAATTTGAAAAATATTGTCATGAAAGCAAATGCCGTATCTTCGAAGGAAAATTGCCGAGCAATAGCCGTATTTTCGGTGCGAATTTGGACAGACCAATTACGGGTGGAGCAAATGTCATTTTTGACGGAGCAAATGTTGGCGGAGCAACTGTCCGCGAAACAAATGTCAACAGAGCAAAATAAATGTCCATGAAGCAATCTAATGTTTTTAATGAGCAATTGCCTGCAGAACATTTGCTGGCGGGGCATATTTATGTCACGGAACATTTGCATTCACTTCCTGAATCAGTGCAGCAGGGACCGGCCGAACAAAATTTGGGAACAAATAAGCGATCAAGATCCCACGATCGTTTTGTAAACTAATTAGTAAGAAAAAAATGAAATCAAACACAAACGATGAGAATATCATTAAATATTAAATGAAATAATAAAACAAACACTAAATAAAGAAAACAATATTACCAGCAAAACAAAGAATGACTCAATGAAGGGAAATGCTTAAAGGTCGTGTTTGCTTTCAGGATCAGTGATTTTAAGAATGTTCAAGATGTTACATTTGACATTAGATATTTGCGATTAAAGGTCAAGAAAAATAAAGAGAATAATAAGAAAATGTTTTGGTTCTTTTGACCATAACTTTAATAATGTACCTTTATTATGTAGTGACCAATATGTCATTTAAAAGGTATTATTTTGTACTTTATGACAGAGACCGTATTTAAAATCTTCAAAAATGGGCACCCCCCCCCCCCCCCAAAAAAAAAAGGGGGGGGGGAGAAAAGGAAGCATTTTTGCGAATTTTGGATCTTTTACTTCTGCATCCCTTGGGGGCATGATCACAAGATTCACAAGATTTTGCAGCTTTTGTTGATGTTACCGAAATTTGATAGTTTTGGGGAAAAAACACAGAGCTGTTAGAACTAATGATGCTTTGTCAATAAAACCAACCAGGTATTTTTACTTTTTTTTTTGTACGGTTTGTCAAAAACTATAATTAGGCTTAAAGCCAAAGTATAGTTTTGGAAATATTCATGAATAATAAAATCCCCAATTGGTTTTATTTTATAGAGCTTTATGAACTCCAACTTACAGTCCTGTGACATACTTTCATCTAAAACCGTCAATTTGGGGGAATATTCGCAAAATAGTATTAATAGCTCGGGGATAGTCCTAACACGAGATTTGTACCATACATATGATTTTGTACACAATTCCCTCTAGTCCACTGATTACCCAAAATCTGTTATTAACAGCATCTTTAGATGTGTTTGATTTTATTTCCTGGTGTCTGGAGTGAGGATCCTCAAGATTTCAAACGACTGACGAAACCATCCCCTTCAAACCAAGAGTATGAATGGGCTTTAAACCCCTATGAGGCCTACATAGTTTTAATGTCATTATGGAGAGTGTTATCAATCTTTAAAAAACCTGAGCATTATCACTCAAGACACAGGGATACTAAAAAAAAACCCCTAAACTTAATGTTAATGACAGATTTTAATTAAACAATGAACAACCCCTTGCGGGAGCTCTGCCCACAATCCTGAGGGAAAAATCCGAGATATTACATTTGCGAATATTTTTTTTGCGAATAATTTTGCGAATATTCCTAAAAGTAAAATGTTTTTGGATAAAAAAGTTCACAGGATAGCTCGAGGTTATATGGTTCTACAAATAATAGGAATCATGTCATTTTTATCTTGTATTCTATCAAATTCGAAACCTTTGTTTAACTGGTAATGAACAGTTAGCATGGTATTCAAGATCTGAGACAACGGCTTACACTAATGGTCGGGTAAATTCGCTGTTCGTAAGTTCGTTGAGCGCAGATGTCTTAAGTAAGTTATCAACTTATGGGGTATTTAATTAAAAGAAGAAAAAAAAATCGCTTAAAATGGTAAAACCTTCATGCATTAGGCGATGGACGATAACCCGAAACTACCCAACCGTTTAGCATGGACAAACAGCCTAGCTGGCAAAGTCGCATCGTCACAAGCGGAGCTGAAGACTAAACACACTAATGCCCCCCCCCCCCCCCCGAATTTGAGAGCATAGGTTTGACTGCTGGCCCAGGCAAGTACTTGGCGCCAAGGTCGTGCTCGCTTTCCTTGTGACCCCGCTCTAATCGCATTAAGCGTCACGACAACCATTTGGTATCATGGGGGAGCAGCGTTGGTGTGACATACTGTAGTTTCCTCGTTGGAAACACGCTGAGGAGGGATGTATGCCTTTAAAAGAGGAGGTCTACCACTATGTTTACTGGAAAATAGAATTGGGATGATTTCTATAAAAGGCTCAATGTAAATGATAATAATAATAATAATAATGATAACAACAATGATAATAATTATCATATGAATAAAAATAACAATGATCTAAATTCGGAATTTGTCAAGACTGACAAATTAGGTGATCCCATTTTTTTTTAAATCAATGATTCGAGTCCTGATCGCAATAGGCAATGACCATATAGGTTTCATCTGTGTTTAGAGACATTGGCCGTGGGATATTTGGATTCTCATTTAGAACAGCGAGTCAGGTCTTCCATCTTTGGTACCAAATTCGGTATACACTATAACGAAGATACAGAATGAAGTATATTTGACCATTGACCCAACTTTGCACAGCCAAGATGGCATCTGAGCAAAAAGTGGTTATTTTGTGAAATGATTCTTGTAACATGGTCTTTGCGTGTGCAAACTATGGGAAAGATAGGCCATTTATTCACCAAGATACAGGTTGAAACATTTATGACCTTTGACCCTAATTTACATACCCAAGATGGTGTCTGATCAAGTAGTTGTTATTGAAATAATGTATGTGACATGAACTAAACATGTGCAAAATATGGGGATGATAGGGGTTGTTTTTCTTGAGTTATTGCAAAGAAAGTTGCAGAAAGAAAGAAATATCTCAATACATCGAAGATAAGTTTGATTTCAACCAAGTTTTTTGACGTGATTTCGGCGTCGTATGAAAAAATGGAGCACTGACGATATCCCAGAGTCTCAGCTACAACATATTAAAATCTGGGAGAAATTCACATAAGAGTAAGTGAGCTAGTGCTCGATAAAGACCGTCATGTCAATTTTCATTTCCAGAAAAATTCCCTCCCATAGAGATAACACGTAAACTGTTTAAATTTGACAAGGTTACATTATATCCATTTTCACGAGGTGAAGACATCATCCGATTAAAACTTTGATTAACAAAACTTAAAGAGTATTAAATTGGCTACAACATACTAAAATCTGGAAGAAATTCACCGAAGAGTAAGTGAGCTAGTCGTCGATAAAGACAGTCAGGTCAATTTTCACATCTAGAAAAATTCCCTCCCATAGAGGTAACACGTCATAATGAAGATAAAGAAAGAAGTACATATGACCTTTGACCCCACTTTGCACAGACAAGATGGGATCTGAGCAAAAAGTGGTTATTTTGTGAAATGATTCTTGTAACATGGTCTTTACGTGTGCAAAATATAGGAAAGATAGGACAGGTATTCACCAAGATACAGGATGAAACATTTATGACATTTGACCCTAATTTACATACCTAAGATGGCGTCTGATCAAGTAGTTGTTATTTTATGAAATAATGTACGTGACATGAACTAAGCATGTGCAAAATATGGTGTTGATAGGGTATGTTTTTCTTGAGTTATTGCAAAGAAAGTTGCAGAAAGAAAGAAATATTTCAATACATCGAAGATAAGCTTTAATTTCAACCACATTTTCTGACGTGATCCCGACATGGTCAGAAAAAACGAAGGGTCACATACGTTAGTTCAAAGTCTCAGCTACATCATATTGAAATCTGGGAGAAATTCACCGAAGCATTAGTGAGCTAGTGCTCGATAAAGGCAGTCATGTCAATTTTCATTTCCATAAAATTGCACTCCCATAGAGATTAAAGCGTAAACTGGTCAATTTCGACAAGGTTACTTTCAATCCATTTTTACGAGGTCATGCTGTCATTCAATCAAATTGTTTTATAACATAATTGATAGAGCATTATATTAGCTACAACATACCGAAATCTGGGTGAAAATTGGCCAAGGATAAGTGAGATACGCTCGAGTAAACTTGAAATTTGATGACGTCATTTTGGAAATTTACTTTTTTTACTTTATTAAGAAATTTGATATCTTTTCATCATTTTTCCAGCATCGCCAACCCGTGGAATGACATGTACAACTCATCAGCTTTCAAAATATGTCAAGAAAATGGTGGGTCATCGTCCATCCTGGCGAGTAAATTCGGATTTAAAATTGGCGGTTTTGGGCATTGTTGCACTGTATATCGCCATTGACGCGCGCGCGGAATTTCAACTTTGACGGGCCCTTATGACGTCATATTGAGTCGGATTGACTTGAAACTTCTGAGAAATATTCCTTGACATTTCAGGCATCCGATAAATGTCAAAAAACGGAAAATTTTTATTGCACAAGAGCTAGCCGTGCGTATATGTCCGCGCACGTACGCGTCCGTCCAATTCTTTCAATTTTTCAAAAAATGCTCCAAATGGTCTGAAACGTGTGCAAAAAAAAAAAATTGAGCTCGATTAGAGCATATAAATATTTCAACGCGCGCGTACGCGCACGTTTTAAGAGAAAATATGAATTTTGAGAAAATGAATAGAATGGGCATAACTTGAAATATATGTGACGTAAATTTCATTGAAAAATTCCATTCCATTGATGAGATATGATTGAGAATGTGTTTTCATATAATGACGTCATAGTGACGTCACGGTCGACTGATCACTATGATTTGATTAGACCCGTCGTCTTTTGGACATGATACATATATGGTATAAGTTTGAAATTGATAGGAAGAACACTTTCTGAGCTAATCGATACACAAATTTTGTCCAGAAATAAAGAAAGAACAAGAAGAAGAACCACCAACAAAGAATCCATACAGATACAAAAGGTGATCCGAGAGGATACTCGGATCACCTAATTAACAATAATACAGGTTATTTGTTTTATAGCACTGTTCGTCGCAATGTCACAGTTGTTACAATATATGGGCAAAACAAGAAAATACAAGCAGCTTAGATTTTACATAACAACTTACTATCTATTAAGGGAAAAAAAGTGTTTAACAGGGGTTTCTTGAAATGATTGTTATTTGTCTAATGGATAGGGATAAGGCATTCCATGCCGATGACGATGCAATTATGAATAGTTTATCAACAGAGACAAACTGAGATCTGGGAATTTTAAGTCTTAATGTGTCTCATGAAGAAAAGAGGTTATTTGTTTGCTTTTCTATTTATTTATTGGTTGTTTGTTTTGGGTTTTGGGGGAGGGCAATAGAGGTACAAAAAAGAGCTAAAGAAGAGAAGGCGGGGGAGGGGGTTGATAAGTAAAGTGCGAATGAATTAAATCAATTAAACCATGAGTGCATCTGCTCTCGGATTTGCAGAATCTACAACGATTGACATCCTTTGTGTTGGTGGTGAGCGAGGTCCTCCGAATCCCCAGGCAGCGTGTCGGCAGAAGCTCTCGCAAGACCACCTCACAGCTCTCTTTCTTCTTCTCCTGGTTTGTGGAGATGTGGAATCAAATCCTGGACCTAACACCGACGTAAGTGCATTTTGGGGGGTTAAACAATGACAATACCTTGGTAAAGTTCCAGCTTTGGCCAGTTTCAAGTTACTTTTGATACAAAAAGAAAATGTTTAGGAAGACCAACAGTGATAATTTTGATCCGAATCGGACAAAGATAAAAAAAAGTTTTGGAAATGGGAAGTTTTTATAAATTTCTAAAACTAGTTCGTGAACATTGACTTTCTATATGCAGGTGGGTGAGTTCATGACATGCGCCTTACAATTTCAATAGGTACTGTACCCAAAGAAAATCACAAGAGTCCCACATTTCTGCCATAAGAATGCATTCTATAACACCGCTCACACTGAGTAAGAAATAAGTGAAAGGTCAAACAAATTAGGATCTTAAACCCGGGGGCAAATTTATTTGAGTGAAAAAACAATCTGAATTTTCATAACTGTTTCATATAAATTTGATGGAAAACTATGAGGTCATGACATATTCAAACCACAAATTTGCATGCTCTATTATCACCCCTGTTTATAAAAAAACAAAAACAAAAACATGTTATATGAAAATTATCGAAAATTCAAAATTTTATCATTTCTTTATCATTTGTCCGTTTTTTGTATGAAAATTTTCATTTTCATGTCAACTTTTACTCTTTGTTTTAAAAGTTAATTAAAAACGACCCGAACTTGTCCTTTAAAATCTGACGTCATGCATTCCCAAGCACACATTGCTCATAATATATTTCGTAAATGGGATTACGAATTGTCGCGTTATGAGGTAATAGAATTACCGTGTTTTGCGTGACTATATTGATTTATTAATCTGCAATTACTGCTGATAACAATTATTATCTTCTGCATTCTATGACCACAAACTTGGAGGTTAAAATGGGTTCCAAGTAGAGGTATAGGGAACACATTTTCTTTATATGTATTGACAAACTCTAAGATCTTAAATGACCATTTTAACGGTCACGGTCACACCTTTATTTCCTTCATAAACAAGTGATATGACCATAGTGTTAAAGATCCCTAGAGGTCGTATATCTGAATTACAAATGATAATAATAATCATCATCATCATCATCATCATCATCATTATCATTATTCAAAATGGCCGCCCATTTCGACATTTGAAGTTAAACTCCAAAAATGTACTGACATGCAAATTCAGTGTTATCTTTTCACCCTTTGGGTATCAGGGAGCACATCGGATTTGATTTCATCGATACTTATTTAAACATGAATATATACTTTGGGTGTTGCGTCACAGAGAGCGTTCTTTAAAAAGAAAACGATTTGAAGATGTTTAGGTTAGTAGTGAAGGCTATTATTACCTACCAAAAATAATGATGATTAACAGCCTAGTATAACTAGTAAGTGCGTGTTGCATCAGAATGGATAAGGCTTAAAGACAATAAACTTTCCTCACTTCTCCCCATCCCTTCCTCCCAGTTCCTTTCTGGAACCCCTTTCCATTCCCTTTTCTCTTCTTTGTTATGTTCTTGTGGTGAGATTATAGTGCGATTATATGGCTTGTGTGTGTGTGTGTGTCTGTCTGTCTGTGTCTGTGCCTGTGTGTCTGTGTGGGTGTGTATTTTTTATGGTGTATGTGTATGCACATTTGCATACGTGTGATTGGTGGTGTTTGTGCAACATGTGAGCGGATGTGTGTTGTTCGTGCCTCTGAGATTGCTGATCGCTTGTTTACTTTTTTTCTCTACAGGGGCCTACAGATCACAAGCTCTAGGATCAACATGGGCCTCTGTATTTCTAAACATCGTTTTGTTTTCGATTCTTATAACAAATGACTTTGTATACTTGATAAGATATTGTCTATGCGTATATTGTTTGTTTGTTTGTTTATTCACCGTAAAATCACAAAAATAACAACGATACAATACAACTGGGATATATAACAGAAGGAAAACGGATGGATTGCCCTGCTCAGCTCGGCCTTCATGGCCGTACTGGTCTTCCGAGTGGTCCAACTTCACGTGAAAAAGTACAATAGTCGAAACTCCATACAATAAAACTACCCATACATACACTTACTTGCATATACTAATATGATACGAGTTTAAGAGTTTATTGTTCATTCTGTGTTTTTTGTTCTTGTTTACGCAACTTTTTGAAGCTTTATATATCTATAGTATGCATGCATTTCATATGCGATTATGTAAACTCTTAAACTCGAAGTGATTTGTTATTGTTTTTATCAATGTCGATTTATTGTTTTGTTCTATATTATGTTTTGTTTAGAAATGAAAAAAAAAATGAATGAAATGAAAATGAAATATAGCGCATAACACATAGGTATATAATTGCATGTCTCTGTGCGCTTGAATGATTATTATAATAGCTCTTATAGCTCCTGCAGCCACTTTACTGGGGCTTGACCGTTTTGAGGAAAAATCCTCCTAGGTACCCAATTTTCTAAACCTTTGTTGAGAGAAACAATTGTGGATAAAATACGTTATCTAGGGGTATACTCATACTCGAACCACAGACTCAGTTATTTTGAGGGCGAGAGCACGATTATGCCACAGCACTCTCACAATTTAACAACACCAACGACCAATCGATTTAAAAGATTCTTAAACTGAGCTACTTGACCTGTACAATTACTATCAGATAAATGAAAAGACTGCATAGAAAGTAAAGATAATGAAGATCATGCATTAATTAGGATATGTATGAATTTCCCTAAGTGATGGTTTACCACCAATTAAGCTAACAAAGCAGTCTATGGAAGTGTTATTTTAGGTTTTCACTTTTTGAAGCATTAAATGATAATCATGAAGGATACTTTTCACGTGTTCATTTTTAAACCGCATCACAAATTCTGATGGCATGGAGTGCCATGAAGCTCAGTTTTCTTAAATCAGATAATGTTCACTTATTTCTTAAGCTAAAAACTAGCAATGAAGTCAAGTTAAAATTGGACCATGACCGTAAATTACAAGGCCCTACTCTGTGTTTGATTCCAATGGCATTTGAATGTCAGCAATATCCTATTTTGTGGCAATTTCAATTTCTAAGTTACAGACCTTTGTGACCTTTTTTTTCACCCAAAGTAAGTTTTTTTTTCTGTTTCTAAGATATTGACGTTACTGACCAACAACGAGAGCTCTCAACTCATTAAGGGCCAAAGCACGCACTTCTCTTCCATTACACAGAATATCGCTGTTTTTATTAAATCACAAGCGCGTAATAAGATAATTTCTTATCAAACATGATTTCCTTAAAAAACATGATTCAACACAAATATAAAAGGTGAAATCATTTTATTTGTCATGTTTGTACATACAGTGCATTCCCGTTACAACGAACGCGGCTATAACGAAATTTCGTTATAACTTCTGGTCCCAAAATTATCGTCATTAAACTATATGTGACCCTGCACCTCAAAACAAACAAAAAGTCGCCAGACATGAATTTTTAGTTAAGACCATATTCTCAAAGAACAGACCTTAAGCTTTAAAATGATGTATAACTCAAATCAAATGGACTCTCCTAACCTATCTTAATATTGGAAAGAAAGAACAAATTCAGGAAAAGTGTGAACTGAGAAAAAAGGCTCTGAAGTACAGTGTCTATTCAAGCATTAAATCTTTACCAAACCGTGCTGGCTGTGCGATGAATGGGACAAAAAAAAAACAAAAAAAAAACAGGGAGTAAACCACCAGAGTAACAACAATGAAGGGATTATCAGATTAAACTGAAATTAAGCATGCCTCATTAACACATTCTGTCCATAATTAATGCCAACTGTCAAAGCAGTAGCACTATCCTTTCAAAAGTTATTAGAGTTGAAAGTGAAGAGTGTGGACAAGGTTTTTCAGAAATGAAAAAGGGATTCTGAAGACACACCTAATCACACTATTCTACCAAAAAATGTTCGAGATAAACTGCTAAAAAACACACTTTACTGCCCGTTTTATGATACCAAATTTTAGCATAACGTAAAAGAAGACCCGCTCTTTCAGAAAATATGAAAAAGTCAAGTTCGGCTAGGTTGGCCCATTTCACTATTTTCAGTCCTCACCCAAAATCAGTGTGTGCGACTTTATGTTCGTTTTGAGGTGCACGGTCACATAATTATGGTACAAAATCTGCTTATAACGAACACGGTTATAGCGAAATTTTCGTTATAACGAAATCTTTCCTGAGCGCCACTGACAAAGTAAAACAAAAGAAATGTGCTCCATTATAACGAACTGAGGATCGCTTTCGAAAATACGTTCTGGCAGAACTCCTTAAGTCGATTTTGGTCGATTTTCAGGTTTTGAGTGTTTTGTGTGTTTTTTCTCATGCTCTTTCAAGTTGGCCAAAAAATAAGTTGTGATTCGGTACAGAAAGTTGTTTTTAGAAAGTAATTTTGGCAAAATTCCTGAGAAGAAAGGGCGATTAATCTGGCAGAACTGCGTAAGTCGAGATACGAAATGAATTTTCTGATGTTAATCAGGCAAAACTGCGTAAGTCGACTTACGACAACGCTTGGACCAATGTGTTCCTGCATCCCGCACGGACATGGTATATCTTAACACGTTCGTGCGCGGCCTTGGTAGTGACTAACGCGCTGCGCGTTCAAGCTAGCAGTGCCTAGCTAGCTAGCTAGCTAGACACGTGGTACGGCTACGGTGTACACAACGACAGTCACGCTAAAGCAATGGATCCAAAAGCAGTAACCCTCGTTACTTTGGTAATCTTGTAGAAATGCACACCTACCGTTCGCTTCGCTGTTTGTCAATCAAATTTTGTGCAGCTCTTGGAGATGCTAAATTGAACCATATCAGAGAGTTTTCATAGAATTAAAAAACTGAAAAGGGAAGAAAAATGAGAAATCGGAGTTGAAAAGTACGTCGGTCGCGAGCATAGCGACGTAGTAAGTAGTGCTTCGATTTCACAGTGAACGATGTCAACGATTATAATCGATTCTGGTAGTCTCTAATTAGCCGCTTACTAACAATATTAACACGACTTGTGCAATACGTGTGGGCCCTAGATCTACTATCATTTTCGTATTTTTTCTCATTCTTTTCATTGCTGCTATCATGATTATCACTATCTAAGTTATTGATACAGATTATTCATACCAGGATTTAGACGTTCTTTCTTTAGAAATTGTGGCAAGTATTGATTGTATCATGACAAAAGTAGATTTAATTTGAATAGTGTTGAAGGGAAAAGAATGAGGAGGGAGAGAGACAAAAGAAGATGAGGTCGGGAGGAAGTTGAATTCGAAGGGGATTTGTTGTTTGTTTCTGGTGATGGTAAATGGTATTAAATTTATGTTCTTAATTGATAAGTTCAATTTATAGTATAAATTATTGTTTTTATGATAGTAACGCTATTCATTTTTCCATTTCATTTGATTAATTATGTATACAGGAACTGCAACCCAAATATTTGCTTTTGTTTCGTAGTAAGGTCCATTTTATTATCTTTTATTGTTTTGTACACATATTATCCTCCCATCATTCAGTCAGCAAAATATGTTGACAGATACAGTGTTTGTATACAGTCAAACGCAGCACGCAGGAGAAAATTAACTAAAACAACATAAAACAGACGCATCGAGATGACTTTCTTTCTTCAACTTTTTACTGTTAAGCCGACGTAATTATTGTGGTTAAACACCAAACAAGCAGCTGTATCACAGACTACAACGATCGATCATCATCATTATATCGCTTTCCACATAATCGATCATCAATCATGCTACGCTGATACAGCCGTCGATCGGCGTACTTTTGAGTCAAAATTAGCTACTTTTCTTCTGCAATTGGCTATGAAATTTCATGAAACCATCAGATATGGTTCATCTTGACATTTCTGATAGCCACGAAAAGTTTGTATTGACAAATTAAGGAAGGAAATGGTAGGTGCGCATGGTGTGCATTTCTACATGATTACCGTTACTTTTAGGGGAAATTGCCACTTTCTTTCCCTTCATAGACTGGCAGACTTCAAAACAGGTCAATATGCGGTATGCCTTACTATTAAGTGTTGCTACAATCTAGTGTTGTTGTTGTTTTTTTTTTTTAAGCCTAGAGCATTTCTAGATCTAACAAACGTTATACTTTGCATTTTGTCTGACATCACGCTCCAGTCAACTTCAGGCCTACTTAGTACTGCAGCACTTGTCCATTGTTAGTGTACTAACCGGAGGGCCAAACCCCAAAAAGTCGCTTACTTAATGAGTGAGTTGCACTCTCTCTACAAACTAAGTAGACCATGCTTATTTTCAAGTTTTTATTGTAGCAAACAATATTCCACTGGTCTACCTCAAAAAATTTGTTGCAAAAGCCTCCAAATCCAAGATGGCGTCCAAGATGGCCGCCATATTTACTGAATTTGTTATTTGAAAGATAGAATTTGATTGAAAAATCAGATTTCAACAAATTTGATGTCATGTGAAAGAGAATACAATTTTCTACAAGTTGATACCATTTTTGTGGGTTATTGTGATAACTGGATTGAGATTTTAAGGAAAAACACTCATTTTTTGATATTTTTCTGAAAAAAGGAAAATCATGAAAATGCTTGATTCAGCATAAATCAAAGAAAGACTGAAGGATTATTTTGAAACGTTTCAAGAATTTTGTTTGATATATCATTGATATTTGGAGAAAACTAGGGGTCAGTACCGTTTTCGGTTCAGGAGTTATAATGTCTCAAACTTGAAAACTCACTATGTAAAAATGGCCAATTTAGTTGTGACAATGATAATATGTTATTTACACGCATCTGTTCCCAAAGACGTCACAGAGGGTCAAATCCAAGATCGTGCTTACTTTTCGAGTTCCGCTCTCTCTATAAACAATACCATACATAATATTAAGCATACTAAGCAATGTTCCGTAAGTACACCTCAGTAGATTTGTTGCAAAGTACAGATGCGGTCCAACAGGGTCGCCATTTTATTGAAATTAACATTTCAAACATAAAATTTGATAGAGACATTGGATTGTAACAAATTTGATGTCATATGAAGGAGAGTAAAACTTTTTAAAAGTTGATACCACTTTAGCTGTGTATTGTGATAAATTGGGGGGGGGTTGTTTGCTTCTGTTTTTTTTTTGGGGGGGGGATCCATATTTTTGTATTGTTTTGAAAATAGGAAGAAATGTAAAAATGCATGATTTAGTATTTATCAAAGAAGAAATGAATTATTTTGAAACCTGCGATTGAGATTGAGATTTACTGAGATTGAGACATAATTCATATTTCTGGAATTACGGGTAATATCATACACTGTTGACAAGTTAACATCTAAAACTTGAAAGAAATTATATTTATGCATTATACATTTTGCTTATAATGTGTTTACATGGTCGCATGTAATACTTTAATGGTCTAGTGACTTGCAAGTACCTGCAAACTAACTTTTCATGCCAAGTGGTAGGTGACGCTGGTCGCTATTACTGTAGCATTTCATCATAGTAGATTGTTCTGAGGCAGATAAGATTGAACAGAAAGTATTTTCCAAAAAGAGATAGGAGCTTAAAATTTGGCACAAATTTTGCCAATGTGTAATATTTAGCGATAAAAATAGTATCCACACAGAATTCAAGATGGCGTTAATTAATCGAGGTTGTCGTTCAAGGCATTATTTACTATTAGTGCAAGTAAAACCAAAACCCAGCTTTACTTATTCCTCAAACTAGTTCTAAACTGTGAGTTAGGCATTAATTTACAAACTTAAATCAGTATAATTAATGCTTAATATTGTTAGATATACTATATAGATCTAATAAGAATGTTTTTTATGTCAACAGTTATCATGGTTATGGTTTCTTGAAAAGAATTGATGATATCTCCTTATGTTTTATGCTTTATTATATAGTTTTCACATGGTAGAATGTTTTGTAATACAACTAACCTGCACATATAAATCGAATGTGATATCTCTCCAAATGGTAAACAATACCTTTAGTGTGTTGCGTCAAAATTATCTCAACTTATAACTTATAATTTGATATGTTTTTTTTTTAATCTTCTTATGTTTCTATACATCCGAACGATATTGTACTAGTGTAAACCATATTGAGGGTCTTTTTTTGGGGGGGGGGGGGGGTGGAGCTCCTTCCAGTGTTTGAGTAAGGCCCAATCTTTGATAAAAAAAAGAAATGCTTCTGTATCAAAGATATGCTTTTTTACTTGTATGTTACTCTGCTGTTGTAGAAACATGAATGATGATGGTATATGTGTAATAATGTCTGATCCGTAGATGTCCTTGAAAGCCCTTCTGATCCGAACCCCCCCCCCCCCAAAAAAAAAAAAAAATCCCACATGGCGGCAATTTCTCAACTTTGCTCTTAAATGTGTTGTGCGAAATTACTTTTCAGTATATTGACTTTTCAGTATATTGTTCGAATAAAATTGTCCAAATTGAGTATTCGTGCTGTATATTCACATTTACAAATACGCATGCTGAAACTGTATTTTCCGTTATCAGATTTTTCTTACATTGTTTTTAGGCTGATTTCATGTGGGTTATAGTGTCACAATTGATCTGAACTTATGCCATTGGTAGATGCTTTCCTATATTAGATATCAGGATCACTCGAGAGTGAAAATGTTCATTTTCATTCATTTTAGAGTGACCTCGGGATCACTCGAAGAGTGACGAGTGATCCCTAAGGCTGGGCTCGACACTAACGGTGGTCCAGTGGCCCGGGGCCACAAAAAACGCACATCGGGCCACCAAAATGTCAGAAATGAAGAATTTGGTAGCCTGATCGGGCCACCAAAAATAAAAGTTAGTGTGGAGCTCTTCCTAAGGTCACTCTAAAATGAGTGAAAATGAACATTTTCACTCAAAAGTCATTCCAATTTCACTCTAAATTTACCGTTTTCTGTTATTCACTCCTCACATCAAAAGTAAAAACTTCCACTCGATTCGTTTTTTTTTTCTTTTTCGGAGAGTAGAATATCACTGGTTTAAAAAATGTGTCCATAAAAACTTAAGACGGTTTAAGATAGCACAACAGACAAATTTGTATCAAAAACAAAATGATACATTTAATTTGGCGCAATAAACTATGTCAACTTTGATGTCTGTCATCTTGATTTTTTTTTTTGAGCGGTTGATCTAAATTCTGTCTTAAACTACCTATAACAAGATTGGTGCCAAGTTTCAAGCTACTACCTCTATTTGAATGTTTCTTTTGCTTCATCTCATCTGCTTCAGAACAATCTACTTTGAAACAATAGCGATCAGTATCACCTGAGCTACCACTTGGTATGAAAAGTTAGTTTGCAGGCACAAACCCTTGTTTGTCAAAGAAAAAGTCTGCATTTGTCGAGACTACTACACGCACCACTGGCACTGCTACAAGCGCCAGTGCCAGTGATGGGTGTAGTAGTCTTGGCGCGCGCAGACTTTTTTACGACCAACAGGGTCTTGGTCACAACTAAAGTGGCCATTTTTACGTAGTGAGTTTTAAAGTTTGAGATATTATAACTCCTGAACCGAAAACGGTACTGACCCCTAATTTTCTCCAAATACTAATTATATGTCAAACAAAATTCTTGAAACGTTTCAAGATAATCCTTCAGTCTTTCTCTGATTTATGCTGAATCAAGCATTTTACTTCTGGAGTCTCCGAAAGAGACTACATTGAGCGACCCGCTTTGCGCACGCGCAGTCATATCGCTTTTCTACGCACGAGTATTCGAACGTAGTTCCCTTATCGCAGTCGAAAATTCTGATCTTTTATCACATTTTCGCGGTACTAACGGTTCTAGAAACCAGCAGTTAGTGGAATGTAGATTCCGCAATCTTCCTATATCGTACAACGATTATTCGGTGCTTAGCAAGGCGGCAAGCATAGCCTTTTCTAGCGGCCTCATTCCACGAAAGTCACGCGGTGGCTACGGTGATGGAGGCACAACAGCTCCAAGAACAGCTGCAGCATCCGGCTAAGCCCGGCGCAGTGGGAAGCATCAATGTTGTTTGCGAAGAACGTTCCCCTCCGACAGACAAAAAAGTCAAGCCGAAAAAGAAACTAGTTAAGTCGGTCACGGTTTCCGGTACTAACATGGCGGGTAAAGTGCCGCAAGCGAAGCAGGGCCCAAAGACGGCCGAAAAATCCTCGGATGTCGAGGACAGACTATCGAGACTGGAAAGTCTTCTGAGTAAAGTGGTCGACGCGCTGCCCAGTGTAAACTCCACGCCGCCGAAACCGGCATCGCGCCATTTTGTGGCGTACGATGAGGCGCACAGCGCCGGACAGTGTGAAATTCCTATGGAAACTGATTTTCAACAGTGCGGGGAGCCGCACGTGCGTGACACGGGCGAAGCCAACAGAGAAGAAGGCGAATTTGCGTCAGACGCGGCAGACGTGCAAGAAATTCCCGTTCTCGCAGCAAAATTTGCCAAACCGGGTGATACAGGGCTACCGGTAGACGAGGACTTAGCCAGCTATACTACTTACCTCATAAGCCACCCGCTAGAAGAAAAAGTGTTGGAAGAGACGGCACTAAGTATCCAGCCCCGAGCAACTGTGTTTACCTCGCTACACCGAAGGTGAACGGCCCGATCTGGGATAACCTACCGCAATACACACGCAGTAGAGATGCCAAGTTACAGCGTGTGCAGAAGTCGCTGACGAAGGGCCTGAGCGCGCTAATACAGTCCTTCCCATCACCTCGGTTGACTGACACACAGCAGGACGCATTGGTGTTGCTGTGCAATGCCAATTTTGAACTCAATTCGTTGAGGAAAGAGCTTATCAAGCCGGACATGGCAGCCACTTACTCTCATCTTTGCAAACCTTCCACTCCCGTCACTAAATTCCTATTCGGAGATGAATTGGGAAAGAATGAAAGATCTCAAAGAGGAGCAGAAAGCTGCATCAGGGGTGATGAGAAACCCAATTTCGAGGCCACAGTCTAGCACGTACCACCCGTACAGGGGGAGCAGCTTTCTCCAAGCGACAATACAGAAGTGCTGGATGGACTGCAAGTTCAGCTGCTCAACACACAGACCAACAGCCGGTGTAGCGGCAGATAGCGTTCCGCGGCCGTTTTTTTGTTCTAAAACAGTATCCGCCGGCAGATCGTGTCCTAACACTGGCGGATACTGTTCTGAAGCGCAGGTATCGTTACTATCGTTGCTTCTCACTGTGGTTTCTTCTTTTCGCTGATTCTGCCAATGCGCCCGCTGCTTGTTCGCTGCTTCCATTTCGAGTTTCACGTACAATAACTCTATATTTGCTGCTTCCGCCCCTCGCTGCTGCTGTTTCGCTGCCTCCACTTTACACTCCAGACCGGTATTCCGAGGTTACAGCAGCTAGCTCTGGTCCGCACGTATCTTTTTTTTTTCGTAGCCATGCGAGAAATTATCTTATACAAATGTAAATATTCATTACGCAAGCAGGAAAAGCCTCGATTTTCGTCGAATACGTCTAGTTCTGCGCCGTATCCCTGTGTACACTGTGTGTGTGTGTCTGTGTGTGTGTGTACGCGTGTACAAATCATTTGGCACTGTAGCTGTCTGCACCAACCGCGATCTGTTTTCTGGAAATAAGAGTTCCGCGGTTTGGGCAATGATGATTGTACCTCCATGGTAGAGCGATGGAGCTTCATACACGTGATACTGATATTGCTAAATTTGAAAATTTTCACTGACACGTTTAATAGTATACAAATAATGACTGCTTATGAGGGCACAGTTAAAATTATGGGCCCAAGGTGATGTGAAAACCCGTAACTATGCCCGAAGCGAAGCTGAGGGCATGGTAAAGGTTTTCACATCACCGAGGGCCCATTAATTTTAACTGTGACCCGAATGTCAAGCAGTTATTATTTGTTTTATATACCGAAAATATAGATTCCGAAATATAGATACCGAAAATATAGATTCTAGTCTCTTTTACAGCACTCGTAATCAATGCTGATCGAGAGCGCGGCGGTCGTATCACTGGTGCGTACAGTGATGTGTACAGTGTACGTTACGTGTACTACGGGGTTGCGATTGTCTCCAAACCAGTCCGCTAGTCTCTTTTACAGCACGCTGATTGAATGCGCGGGCGGTCGTATCATTGGTGCGTACATATGAGCGATCTACGTGTACGGGGTCGCGACTGTCTCTAAAACCTATTTACTAACTGTGCCCGGGCCCCGGTCGCGTGTTTTTTTTAGACGCACAGATTGGGGAAACTAAAAAATCTATCGGGGGACCCTATTCCTAAACCTAACCCTAATCCTAATCCTAACCCTAACCATCAAACCCTAACCCTAACCCTAACCCTACCCAACCCTAACCCTAACCCTAACCCTAACCATAAACCATAACCAAAAACCATAACCCAACATTTTTCCCATAGGTTTAACACGCGCCATGCCCCAATCTGTGCCGTCTTAAAAAAAAACGCGCCCCCGGTCACAGTAACTCAAAAATAGGGCACAGTTATTTTCATGACTCCCCTTTTAACCAATCAGATGAGAGGATTCTAGAAATGAGGTATATAAAGGATTATAAATGTACTCCAGGGGGGGGGGGGGGGGGCATTTCATCAACTAGTTCGTCGGAGTTTCCACCGACAAATTTGCTATCAGCCAATCAGACGCAAGGATTAGCTTTTAACAGTTGTCAGATGTAAATGACAGGATATTGGCTCAGAACTGTGAAAGGTCAGGAGGGGCAACACATTTTATTGATTTATCGTGGTTTTATTTTTGATATGCGCAAAGATCAAAATATGTAGTTCACGTCAAAATGATGGATGAGTTACATATGCCTTAAGATACTAGGGAAAGCAGCTTTGAATTTTCTTTTAAAGGATACATGAGAACAAGATTGGCATGCACCAACATGTTCAAATCGTCTTTGTTCGAATTATAAGATGATTTGTATTGACAAGATTCTGTTAGTGTCCCATGTATTTTTGCCTTTCATTTTTGTTTTTCTTATTTTGGTCCTACGTTGCATCCGTGCTCCAGGCTTTACACCGTTCAGAATTTGGGATCTTTTTATCCTGATTGAATGATGGAATTAGATAGAATGAAATGAAATGAAATTTTTGTGATTAAGCACCAGTGAGAGATAGGCCCATCATGCATTCAACAATATTGCCTGTAGTTATAGTGATCGTCCGTACCCAATAGTTGCAATTCTGTCGTACCGGTATTACAGTTAGCAGTCTTTTCACATTAACTACATAATGCTTTTTTTTTTTTAATATTGTTATAGCATATTGTTTGTCGAGCCCCACTATTTTTTCTTTTTATGATTGTTATTCCTCTCAATAAGCTGTGAGCTGCGAACCCTTATATTGGTGATTGTACCAATAGTTGAAGTTCTGTGTTAGTACTTGTAGGCTTTTGATATGTCTTTATGTCCTTGATTGTTTCCAGATTGTATAGCACATTATTTGTCAGGTCCCATTACATTTTCTTCTTATTACTAGCACCCCTCTCAACAATCTGCATGCTGTGAACCTTTATATATTGCTTTGGCCATGAGGTTGTCATGTCTAGTGCTCAGCATTTCTATGCATGATAGGCTTACTGATATTCTTAGTGTCACGCCTTCTGGACTATGGTTGACAATAGCATATCCTATAAAAAAAAATAAAGATCATCTATATATTTGTATCCGCTCATATGCTCCCCCCCCCCCCCCATGGAGGTGGGAATGCATCTCATTCCATGTTCCTGCTACTACATTTATCAACTTCCAAACTCACAACCAGCGATCTCTGCTAGATAATATGTACCTTGAATTTGCTGAACATATATAGACTGTATGCCATGAAACACAAAAATGCATAAGAATGTTGTACGCCTTCATTGATTTTTGATACAAGAGTCAAAGAAAATATCAAATATCAAAATTATTCGCGCGCACAATGTATGAACATCTATCTACATGTGTCTAGTTGCACAACTGGAAATCCCCATTCACTCTGCGAGAGATTCGAGACCCCCCCCCCCCCCCCCCCCGTCTATTCATAACATAATCCTCGCCTGTCTACGAAAAAAAAAGGCGGGATACGTGCCTGCGCGCGTGCGTACACGTGTGGCTTCTTGATCCGATGCTCATCCCAATGGCGGTTTCCTTTGAGACTGAAGTTGAACTATTGATTAGATGCCTTAGAGGTAATGGAGCCACCAAAGCAACGAAGAGGAAGGCGACGAATTTTCGTTTGCTGGATGGAGAGGAAGGGCGTGAGCAATTATTCTACGTTGGCCCAGTCGGACGGGATACGTCAACAACAGCAGCTGCTTTTGGACCTTCCCGCCAACCCATTGCCATGCACTTGCAGCCACGCAAGGTGGTTGCTCTCAGGAGTGAGCAACAACAGTTACTGGCGCACTTTCATGACGAAATTGGTAATTATAGAAAACACAGAATGGCAAAAGAAAGTACCTTATGTACCACCTCCTGGCCGTGCTGACATACTGGTAGCATTATATTGCCATGAAATTACTTCATTGTAGCCATTGATTATGCATAATCAATGACTGGATACGAGGGCCCTCGCCCACGTGTTCCACATGGGTCTAGAAGTTAGACCCCGGGCCCCATTGACTCTATGCATACTATAGGCGATTATAAGATCTAGACTAGTCAGGACGTCATGACGTATACCTTGTGGTGGGGTTCATGATTTTACTCGCCAATTTGGTCCTACCGTTAGATCTTTTCAATTGGTGTCCTTGTACCAGTATTGTAGGGCCTAGAAAGTCATGTTAGGATAAGCGGGATCTTGCAAATACGTATCATGTCGACGTCACACGTTCAGATTAGTATTTTGGTTAACACCGACTTAAATGAAGACTATCAGCGAGTCGCGGCAGGCGGCTACGTAGCGATAGGTGATCAAAATATGCGATGGCACAGGACATTAGGTCTAAATTTAATTTTTATAAATCTCTAAATCAATTGCCGTCTGTTTGATATCCATAACCTTTTCTGTCCATAGTTGATTGTGAGATCTGGTGTAATTTGGATATCAAGCTTTCCTTTAATACTCGAATTTAAGCGTTTGATTAGAGACTTACGTTGTGATGAAGTTGTTACATTCTGCCCAATACTTAGTCCCATACGTTCCTAGTCTTGCAGGATACGAAAAAAAAAACCCGCCATAAAAATAGTACGTACACGTTGATGAGTATGTGGGTACAATAATATTGACAGTGCTTATCATAGCGCGTACGGTAACACAAAGTGATAATGTCCCTATGCGCTCATACGATGGGTGTTACTTATTTATAGGATTATATATATATATATATATATATATATATATATATTATTTATTTTTTTTTTTTTTTTTTTGGGGGGGGGGGGAGGGGGGATTTACACCAAAGATCCTACACTCCCTGCTAACAGATGGCCAACTCTCTAGGTCGAAAAGTAAAACGCTGCCGAGGAGTATGCTAACTGGCATTGCCATTGAGTGAGTTTCCTGGTGATGTACTGTCTGATATGTTTATGTGATACCATGGACCTTCTACACAGCATGGACATACATTGCTCCTTTGGAAACCAATTATACAAATTACTTAAAGGACAAGTTCACCTTCATAAACATAAGGATTGAGAGAATGCAACAATATTAGTAGAACACATCAGTGAAAGTTTGAGGAAAATTGGACAATCGATGCAAAAGTTATGAATTTTTAAAATTTCTGTTTTGGAACCGCTGGATGAGGAGACTACTACAGCTTGCGAGTCATATGCGTACAACAGTATAAAGAAAATATAAAGAGAATTCAACATACAGTCAACCTCGCGTAAGTCGACATAATCGGGACTGAGCAAAACACGTCGACTTACGCGAATGTCGACTTACGCGTAAGTCGACATTTTGTCGACTTATAAATGAAAATTAATTTCCCCTGTACAGAGTAAGATTTGGATCACGATGCGGATCGCTACCCATATCTTACTCCTTTTGCCGCCAAAACATGCCTACTGACATGAGCAACAATAATGTTTTAGTTCATGCATAAATCTTGCGCGGGTTAGTAACGACAACGCACAATTCCCAAAATATCTAGAGAGATTTTGAGAGAGCGGGATCGGAAACCTAGGCCCGTTTCTGGACTCTTAACGTTTTAAACTTGATTTGAAATATCAAAGGCAAATTCCCCAAAATTGCATTAAATTTTGCGATTCAAGTGCGTTGCTGGGAAGATATGCGTGTGATTTCGCATGATTCTATCAAGGTTATTTTTCAGTGCCAACTGAGTTGAAATATGTGTGATTTTCCTTCCCTAAGTCGCCATATTTGTTCTGCTTAAATTTGTATTGCCATATTCTGAAAATGAATTGTTCTCGCGCTCCGATTCGCAACATTACCGTTCTGTACGGCGCGGGTCCGTCTGAAATAAAAAGAAGAATAAAAGTTTGTTCATCCGAAAACGACATCTTTCGGACTATTATAAGCTTCGTGAAAACAAACCTCTCACTATTGTCGGACTAATTTAACTTTGGACTGAGATTTAAAACTTCGGCATAGCGAACTTTAACAATTAATAATTCTTTGTCATTTTTTTCATTGACATTTTGTGAAGCAGCATGTGTTTCGGTAGTTTGAAACGTGTAAATGTTGCGATGTCTTTCCCCTGCAAGTGCAGACTAAGTTCGGTCACGGCGGAAGTTCCGTTACGAAATAAAAAATATTGCGAGCCTTTTCAACAATAACGCACTTCCGTACATTTTTATGCGTTTAAACGCAGTTTCTAGTTTCGGACAAGAACCGCAAGTCTTTTCTGCGACGCTCTTGCGTTTTAAATACAGCGTTGTTGTGATTTGACGGACTTGCATTTGATTTTTAGAGTTGCGTTTAAACGCAATTGAGTTTAAATTTCATACAATTTTCAAGTTTTGTGTGATTATCAAACGCAAGTCTTTTCAGCGTTCCGTGTGATTTGATGGACTTGTATTTGATTTTAAGAATTGCGTTTAACTTTTAATTTTGCTTACGATAAGTCTTTTAAACAATAACACACTTCCGTAGATGTTTAGAGATGCGTTTAAACGCAATTTCTTAAAGTTTCGTACAAAAAAGCAAGTCTTCTCTGCAACACTCTTACGTTTAAATACAGCATTACGTGATTTGATGGACTTGCATTTCATTTTTAGAGTTGCGTTTAAACGCAATTGAGTTAGAAAAAAAAGTTCCCTACAATTTTCTAGTATCGTATGATTGTGAAACGCAAGTCTTTCAGCGTTCCGTGTGATTTGATGGATTTCCATTTGATTTTTAGAGTTGCAATTGAGTTTAAGTTTCCTACAATTTTCTAGTTTCGTATGATTATCAAACGCAAGTCTTTTCAGCGTTCCGTGTGATTTAATGGACTTGGATTTGATTATCAGAGTTGCATTTAATTTGTAATTTTGCTTGCGAAATAAAAAATAAAGCAAGTCTTTTAAACAATAACACACTTCCGTAGATATTAAGAGATGCGTTTAAACACAGTTTCTTATAGTTTCGTACAAAAACCGCAAGTCTTCTCTGCAACGCACTTGCGTTTAAATACACCGTTACGTGTGATATGATGGACTTGCATTTGATTTTTAGAGTTGTTTTTAAACGCAATTGAGTTAAAAAAAAAGTTCCCTACAATTTTCTAGTTTCGTATGATTATCAAACGCAAATCTTTCAGCGTTCCGTGCGATTTGATGGACTTGCATTTGATTTTCAGAGTTGCGTTTAATTTCTAATTTTGCTAACGAAATGAAAAAAGTAATGCAAGTCTTTTCAACCATAACGCACTTCCGTAGATGTATAGAGATGTATTTAAACGCAGTTTCTTATAGTTTCGTACAAAAACCGCAAGTTTCTCTGCAACGCTCTTGCGTTTAAATACATCGTTGCGTGTGATTTGATGGACTTGCATTTAATTTTTAGAGTTGCGTTTGAACGCAATTGAGTTTCAGGTTCGTACAATTATTTTCTAGTTTCAAATGATTATGAAACGCAAGTCTTTTCAGCAACGCACTTGCGTAATGCAAAAGTTGCGTGTGATTTGATACACCTGCATTTGATTTTTTGAGTTGCATTATTAGTTGCATTGTAATAAATCTTTTTAGAAAGGGCCCTGGTTTTAATACCGCTTCGGAATAATCAACGTTAGAATATTCGGATTTACAAAAACACCTACTTCATGTTCGGATAATGAATACCTACTGGGACATATAAGTGTACAAAAATTTGTGCGTTTTGAGAAAAACGAAAAGGAGAAAAGTGGTAAAGTGAACTGTCTTGGGTACTACATGTAATGCTCCAGTGTAAATGAGTGTATGTCCTTTCTATATTCTGGCATACAAGACGACGCATGGCGCAAACGCTACCGCGCCGTACATTAGCGAATTACCGAGCAGAAACGCAGCGAATCGGAGCGGAAAAACAATTCTTTTTCAGAGAATGGCGATAAGATTTTGAGCGAAAAATTATGTCGACTTACACGAGGGAATTAACACGTATTTCAGCTCAGTTGGCACTGAAAAATCAGGTCGACTTACGCGAGTTGTCGACTTATAAATGTCGACTAAGACGAGGAAATTTTCAAGGAATAACAAAGGCAAAAATCGGGACTTTTTTATTGTGTCGACTTAAGCGAGTTGTCGACTTATGCGATGTCGACTTAGGCGAGGTCTACTGTATTTTCACTTTTTTCGCATAATAAAAGAGCACTTGACTTGCCTCTTTTTAAAGGCAGGGGGAATAATATTACCCATAACATTTGTCGGTAACGAGTCGGGGGAATGTGTACTTTTTTCATAAGATGAAATTTTGTGAAATTCTCTTTATATTTTCCTTATATTGTTGTACGCATGTGACATCTAAGTTTTTCACACACTGCAGTAGTCTTCTCATCCAGCGATTACTGCACAAAAACTTCAAAAATTCATAAATTTTGAACGGATTGTCCAATTAGCAATTTTCCTCAAACTTTCAATGATGTCTTCTACTAATATTGCTACATTCTCTCAATCCTTATGTTTATGAAGGTGAACTTGTCCTTTAAGAGCATAAAATCCTAAGACTAGAGGGATTCAAAGTTTATGTGATGGAGATCCAATTTGAAATGGTTGTGATATATATATAGAAAAAAAAAGTAAAATGATTTTTTTTTATTGCAAGTAATACACAAATTGTCCTTATTCAGTTTTCAGTAGTAGCCACAACAAAATTCATGGGTATATACATGAGGTGTGACTCGAATCAATGACCTGACAGCTAGACAGACATCATATATCTACTCGATCACTGGGGTTCCATGCAGCAGTTATTGCTTATTTATTAAACTTAATATTTCTTGTGTCAAGTTGTTTTTTATTGAAACTAAATGGCAAACTGCCCTTCATCAGTGGAAGTAAACACTTTAAAGGGTGTGTACAGTTCTGGTCGAGGTGAGGATAATAGCTTTTAACGTTTTGCGAGATATTCAGAAACCACTCTATGAGATGTCAAAGAGCATACAATTCTAAGGGGTATCAAAAGTTTATTTGATGAAAATCGGTTTTGAAATGGCTGAGATATCCAAACACAAGGTGAAACAAAGAGATCATAATAAAGCTGTGGCCTGTCGCCTTTTATTATTATCACTTTTTTTGATATCTCAGCCATTTGAAAACCAATTTTCATCACACAAATGTTGAATGCTCTTTCATATTTCATAAGAGGTTTCTCATTATCTCACTTAAGAATGTTCAAAACATGAATCCCCACCTCACCCAGTACTGTACAGTCCCTTTAAAGTATTCAATTTTTTAGTCGTAACTATCCTGATAAAAATAGGGCATACATACTCGGGTTGGTTATAAGAAATATAGAATGTGATTGAATGTGATTATAATAATAATTATATATCATTTATAAAGCGCTTATTACAACGTTTCTAAGCGCTGAAGAAAAAATTGGAAAAATAGATTCAATTATGGAATATATACAAATTGTGATACGATGAAACGCAATACAAGATACAAAATACATAAAATGAACATTGTGAGTTATAACTTATAGAACGAACTTAACATTATATATACAGACATTATGATGGGAACTTCTCTTTAGGTGATGG